>JASJOG010000116.1:600000-940000 GCA_030142905.1 Heliopora coerulea | reverse complement strand
TTTGAATGTGAAATCGATCTGGATGGTTGGGGTCCGTATATTTCGATAATTGCTAGGTAAGAGAAAGAAAATGACCACATTACTAACAAATAAAAGTAATTTTTTGGTCCTTGAGATCTGCTTTATTATATATTTGGAACAACGCTGAAAAATCGTATCACTATCAGACGACAAGGTGAAACCAAATTTTTAAATGTAACGAGCGGTTTTACATTGTTTAAATGACATGAAAACGAATATAAACTGAAAGAATATAGATTACTATATCATACTCCTAGTAATTTATGTGAGTTTTACACACCCGCAGTAAGAGTACATATCTTGGAAGACGTTGAATGGGGGTGAGAAGAAAAGCCGATATGCTGAGTCTCTCACATCTTGGATCGTTGTTGCATTTCTTGTAAATAAAAAAAAAATTAAGAAAACAATCGATATTCCACAATTTATTCCAGCTAAACCTGACAAACGTTTTTCACGTAACCTACCTCAATGAACTTCCTGAATTTGTGCAAATTTCTTGAGTGTTTGTTAAGTACAGCGATAGATGTAGGAAAACTACTCACGTACTCTGAGTACAACGTCATAAAATCGACCTGTTCAAAAAGACAAGTAAAGAAGTTGTAAAAAACATCTAAAGGATAAAAGTTGATCAATCAACGGTTATTAAAAATAAAATGATCACAATGAAATTGTCTTATATCACTAAAAAACAATATACTATTTATATTTCTACGAGTATTTCACTTACGTGATGTGAGTTTCCAAGTTTGGTGAAAATATCTCCCAGGATTCCTCGCCATTTCCGGTTAAGGCGTTCGTCCAATTCATTCATGAACTTTAAATGACCGTTTTTTATTGCGTGTAGCTGCTTGGGAAACATAATTCTAGAGAAAAACAAAACAAAACAGATTTCTCTTGATTAAAACGAGAGTTGGATAAAAAAAAAAATACTGGAGTTGAAGTTCTAGTTTTATGGATGAAATGTTGGAAGGCTTATAGAGACCTCCTCATTTTGGTTTGGACACTGTACATGGGTGAACAGTAACACGTCGAGAATGGCGATTGAATCAATATATTTGTTCCAACAATCTTACCCGATATCCTTTTCGGGAATGATGGATGCATTCTTGAGAGGCTCTATGAAAACCTAGACAGGCAAGTCACAGGTGAATAAGTCATGTAATCCAAAAGCCGACCATTAACAATCAAAGCAGCAGGAGTATGAGTCATCACCGGCCCAGTTTAATACCTCGTTCAATGTTTCCAACGCCTTGATGTAGTTTTTCTCGGTTTGTAAAATTTCGTGCGCAACCATTAGTCGCTTTTCTGTGAAAAGAAAAGGAAAAGTACCTGAGTCACTCATGCACACTATAAAACCGTTCATACTGCGCGTAGTTAATACCCAGGCTCCTCTGAATTTTCCTTTCCGAGCAAATATCACAGAATGGAACAATTAAAAAGAACAATTTTTTATGTGTCTATAGCTGACGACGTTTTTCGAAATGAGTTCTAATGTGGAGTGTCTACCTTCTTTCTTCTTCAAAGTCATCGCTCCAAATCCTGTATGACAGCTCTTCCTTCGTGCTATCTCCTCACGTCGTGTGGGATCTTTATCGAACCAAGAAGACATAGACAGTGTGGCCAACATCTCATTCTTTGCTCTACTACACGATTTGTTGAGATTTTGATGGTCTGGAACCAAAAGAAAATTCAAATAAAGTCTCAATGCACTTTAAACACAAAGTCGCCTGACATGCAACAGCGACACCTTGAGAACTGTCTTTGCCATAACGCGAGCTCCTGCTGATGAGACGCTAAAAATAATATTACAAACAACACACGAAGGTATTTCAAAGTTGTTTATTTTTTTTAACATTGACATGCTGATATTTGACTAATGCGACATTAGGAAAGACCAATGTCTGCTGTTAGTACGAAAACATGTCAATGAATTGAAATGCGAGATAAATCCGCTCGATAAGGCCTTAAAAGATTCTAAGGGAAAACCCATACTAGATCTAACATACTCCCAACTGCTTGCTTCATTCAGTGTTGAACAAAGATGATCGTCTGGACACTTCTATCTATAAATCTCTCAGCCGGGTAAACGTTATTTTGGACGTCTGTCATGACAAAAATAGAATACGCATGTAATTCAGTTGTTACTCTAATCCGATTTATTTTGTTTCAATCACCAAAACGTGCTTAAGTTTAGTCCAAATTTCTTCCCTGTTTTTGTCATGAAATGAGGGTAGCTCATTTTTCCTATTTTTGGCAGGTGCTCTGTTAGTTCAAAACAACAGATGGCTGCTGTTTACTTGTTTCATCATATCTTGTTAGCAAAAGGTGGACACAATCGTTCGAGAAGAGTTTTTCCCCTTAGGAGCTATAGCCAATGGACTACTAAGGGAAGTCGTGGAAGTTTTTTGAAACAATTATCTCGCAAGCAGAATGTTTAGCCTTCTTTATAAGTAACTCAGCTACATACTAACGATTTGAAAGTCAGAATTTAGGCTTCCCGTGGCCATAGTAAGTGAATGATGTTTGTTTTTTCTAACAGTATTCACCAGTAAAGTTTTTTTCTCCACAAAAAAACAGTATTCCGGCTTTTTTTCCTGAAAGCAATCACGTACCAACCACTTAAACCTGCTATGGGACTGATTATATGAGCTGGCCCGACACGTTTCATGAAACTCTTTATACAGCTGAAAAAGATTACAATTAAACTGAGGCTATTCCGACAAGTAATCTAACCCACTTCCCTTTACAATTTTCCATGGAGTAATTTTACAGCCCATGGACAGTCATATTTATGTCTGAATTAACGTGTCAACTCGACTGACAAAAATAGCTCACAAGAAATTAACTAACAATAATATAAAAGGAGTGCTGCGTAGGCAGTTGTTTATCAAATAGGAAAAGCCAAAGGGTTGTGTACTACCAAGAATACATAATATAAACGGGAAACTGACGTTTCGAGCGAAGGTCCTTCGTAAAAGTGAAAAAAAAAAAACAAGAAAGAAAGAAATCAAATGGTTAGCCCCTCGACAGGCCGGTTGCTTAACCTACATACATCATTCAAAATTCTTGTTAAATAACAAAACAAGCGATCTATCCTTAACCTAGTGCTTCAAGGGGATTGCTACATGTGAGAATTTCAGCCTGAAGAGTGGATAGAAATTTCAAAACCTCAGCCCAGTATTTTCCTTCGAGAAATTGCAAAATTATTTTGACGAGCTTGCGATGGGATTTCAGTCCGGGCTAAAATTCTCCATGTTAGCAACCTATACGTAACAAAGCATGGTCATAAACACTTAATTTTCGTTAACTAATATCAATCCCAATCAAAACTGATCTAAACGTCTTTCCACCAAAATTTTGTGAGTAGCGAACCACACAAAGATTAGGTATGGTAGTCATTGAAAAGAATGTGCCATTAAAATAATAATTACAAGCGGTGCATAGTTTCTCGATTTTTCAACAATTTTATTTGAACCACCCTCCGGTTTACATCTTCGAAAGTTTGTATTGTGATGAACATTATAATCTATTTGAGGAAACCCCGTGTACTGCAACTGAGTCGATTCATTGATAAGTTCTCGTCCCTTTCTACACGCTCTAATTCGACTGCATTCTCCCAATAATTCTGAATCAAAAGTAACTTCTTTAATGGGGAAAAATAGAACGGAGAAGAAGATAATTTATCAATTGACTGACAACAATCCACGGCAATCATATTGAAAGTCGCTTACCTAAAACAGATGTGGCCCTGGATGTCTTACGTCTTAATCCCGCAGGAACTGATAGAGTGGTAGGCACATGGCGACGGCGGGTAGCAATCGTTGATAATGCAGGAAGCTGAAGTTAAATAGAAATTAGCATTAAACATTCAGTCTTTCTGTGACCTTTAGCTGGACTATTCCACGGGCAGTTTTGGTTGTATGCTGAGATGAATTTGTCGGTTAGTAATAATGGAAAACAATATAATCCAATCAAATGCATTTCAACTGATCAGATGTTAACAGTCATAATGACGTGCCCTTGTCTTAACTAAAGGATGTAAACAACCTCGTTTAATAATGCCTTTATTCCTTAAGCTACCCAGAAATAACACAAGGAATCTCGGCTTGCCTAATCAAGTTGATGCACCAAAGTCAAAATTTAATAATGCACCGATACTGGTACTATCAACAGTTGACTTCACCAGAAAGCCAATGTCGACAAAATTGAGTCATTTGGATCGTTGAGTGACGACATATAAGTGATTTACTAGGAACACGAAATAACTTTTGTTCTAAGTATTGCCTTTACCTGCTCTAATATTGAGTCTAGTGGTCAAAGACCATATTTAGTTAGTTCCTCGAAAACCGAAGATGCAAAACTGCTCGAATTCATGGCAAATTATCGGCAGAAAGACATGATCACATCCAATGCCCACATAAAGCAATATACATTTTGAACGAATTAGTGTTTATCTTTTGTTCAAATCGGGCGTCACAGGATATCGACTACTTAATGTTGACCAGAATCTAGTAACTATGAGACAACAGAGCTTTAGGTGGTATTAAGGTAGGTTCATGTTAGAGTCTAGCAAGATACGAGGCACAATTAATTGCATCGACTTTAGAAGATAAGAGCAAGACAATCAGGAAAGCGGATGGGGCCAGAGGAATACTTAAATGATCATACTCAATCATAGATAACGTAAGAAAACCGAAAACAACACAGGACACCAAGAACAGGAAGACAATGTACGAATGCTTTTAAGAATAATCTCGATGTTTGCAAGTCGACGTCTTTAAGTCTAGCAGATGTAAGTGAAATGCAAGGTTTCACGACTCACCGACATATGAAATACACCCTGAGTTATGCAATTTCCAATAGAATTTATTTGGCATACTGAATTGCTAATAAGAGCGGCGCGATATAATTTCAAACAGCACATGATGACAGACTCCTGCCAGGAGATGACAAAAGAAACGCAAAACAAAGCTACAGCTAAGTTTGCAATGACAATCACAGCAAAGGTGATATCGAACAGGAATATTAAAAATAATCAATGAAACTGACAAGCTTGTCGTGGTTCCAAATTTATTCAACTTACTAGAATAGGAAAACCATTCCACGTAATAGGAAAACCATTCCACGTATATAGACAATCGGTGATATCCCCAGAGCGTTGCGAAAATGTAGTACTCAAAGATCTACAGTGCAGGTGATGGCAAATTGTACTTAACAAAAGGTTGATCGGGAATATAAATAATATTTCAGGTATATTGACAAAAGGTTTGAAAGCTAAGTCAACATTGACTTCAAAATTTAATATTGCGTTGTACAAAGCGTTGTACAGTTTTAGAAGGGGTTATTGTTCTACGCAAATATTGCAACATCGTCTCGGACAAACGAAAACGAAAAGTATTTGAGATCACGGCCACCAGCTAAAGACTACTAAGACAGAAGTTTAAAATTCCTTAAACGGTGGAGATATGTATGAATAAAATACTAACGTTTCGAGAACGAAACCTTTCATTAGGGTGAGTCACCTTTTTATCTCCTCTATAACTTTTCAGTATTTCTAAACATGCCATCTACACTGTGTGTAAGTGTATATCACGGTCGGTATATGACGCGGTATATGTTAGACACTGAATTATTTACTTCTCCCAAGCCTTTTTCAAATATTGACTCATAGTTTCACAAAGAATGCCAGGAATTGAGGAACGCTGGAGAGAAACCGAGCAATTGTCTTTATCTCTTTGTAGGAGATGTTCATAAATTGTAAAAGATCATTTGACGGGATTATGGCTTTTAATAATAATCCATCTTTAATTAAATATATACAGAGTAAGTTTCTGGAATGCTGAGGTTAAAACTATGCTGATGTGTTAACTATTTAACCGTACGTTAGAGAACGTCGTCTTTTTAGACCTTACACTTACTTCGCTCATGCGCCTTTTCCTCAAATGTCTGTGCATGCCATCATGAGCAGCACTGTAAGTGGATGGCCTCCTGGCCCAAACACTATGTCTTCTAGTCATTTCCATCTTTGAATGGTCCACTTCTTTCAGCAACGGGCAATGCGAACTCTATATGACACAAACACAACGCTCGGTTTAGAATGTAAATGAAGCGAAGAGTGAAAAAAGGAAGATAGACGAAAAGAATGAATCAATGACTAAATGAGCGAATGAATGAAAATGAATGTATCGTGGAATAATTATTAATTAAACAAGAATAAAGACCATGAAGACCAGGGAGATTGAAGTAGAAAAATAAGAAGGAAAAGTAGACAAAGATGACGATGATGACGACGACAACGATGACCATAATGGTGGTCGTGATGATTATGGTATTGAAGATGATGATGATGACGATAATAATGATGGTGGTGTTGATAATGATGTTAATGATGATGCTGTCAAGTTGGCAGTGATGATAATAATGATAAAGATGATGATGATTATGGTGATGTAATGACGATAACGAGAAACAGTGGCGAAGAAGACAAGAGAGAACTCCAAACACCACAACTACAACCATTAAACGTACTTAAAATAATTTTCATGATCCCATTACAATATCCAGTATTTAACAATGATTTCTTTCTGCCAAACAAAACCGAGTGGCGCTGGCTTAGTTGAAGGTAATTCATTTTTGCTTGCGATTATGTAACACGCTTGACTGACGCCATTACCCAATGGATCATTGGTATCAATTTCCTTTGTACTTTTTAACCAACAGCAGCTGGTGCTAGCGAGGATCAAGTATACACAGAAAATAAGACTGAAGACGTCTCAGAGAAAACCCCCAATACTGAGTATGTAATACATAATATTTACAAAACGTAATGATACTGAACAGTGGTGACATGCAAAGACGTGCTTTTGTGTTGAAACATTGATCGTTAATCGTTTAAAAACTTATGCTTGATAGTAAATTATGTGTAACTAAGTCCTGACCTCAGATTGAAGCATTTCTGAAATAAAAGCATCAAAAGATGCAAACGAGAAGATGAGCGTCTACGTCATTGCTAATATATCTAAGGAATTCTCGACGCTGTTCATGGTTGGTTGCCTAACGTTCATGCCGTCAAGGACGTGACGCTTTATTTAGTTCCGGAGTATGAGGTATTAGCCACGAATGCTAAACACCTTGTTTTCGAAAAGAACTCTTTAACCTTTTCTTTTATCACAACATATTTATCAAAAACAAAACCATTATATGCTTAATGAGCTACATTACGAATGCTCCCTCGAGCACAGCATACTAACAAACTAATACCGCGAGTCCACTCTGCGTGGTTCGAGGAAGCCAGACTACATTTTCCCCCCCAGATAACGTAAATAAGTGACAATATGTTACTACATTCCAGAAAGAACTAGATATCACACGAGATATTGGAACACGCGAAGAACGTCAGATGAAACACGAACTTCCGCCAAGCTGAAATCCTCGGAAAATATTTCAGTATCGGGTGTTAGAACTCGAAGCTCGAACACGCATCGAATAAATGCACGACATGCATAACTCAGACAATCAAGAGAACTTCGTTAAACAAGTCGAAGATTCCTAAGTAGATTTACTTACGTGTTTCTGTTCACGTTGTTTCAGACTATGGCAGGCCGTTCTACGAATAGTGTTCTCTTTCTTTAGTTTGGATCCTGCGCGCTTCACGTGTCCTCATCAAAGACACGCACTCCTCAACGTCGTCAACAGATTTCCATCTTATTAGTAAAAGACTTAATGCGATCTGAGACACCCAATTGTAAAATAGTCAATAAATCACTTATTGCGTTATGCCAGATTTCGCTTGACTCTGAAGATGACTGCCGCTAAAGCTGTCGAAACGTCAGTCACTTCCACCAACAGTCTTTCTCAAGACTACACTAACCTGGACGATCAACTTCCACAAACATGTCACGATTCTCCCAGGTTCAAATCATTTATTTTATTAGGTTGAGCTTATCTCGTTTAACTCTTTTCAGCTTGAGTTAGGGTTTAATATGGAACATTACATCCGTATGGGAAGGAAGACAAACGCTGAATCCATTTCACATAGAACATATTTCAGTGACGGAACTCTTGGATAATACAACCTGAAGGTTAGCTTTCTTAGGGTATCACACTGAACTCGACAACACACGAACCTACAGATTTCTTGGGTCCAAACGAAGTAGGCGCCTGACATTTTACCTTCACCTTAATTATCAAATTTCAATCGTATTATGTTCACCCTTTTCCTTTGGAGACACGCCTATCAATGTTCCCACTCTTCAACTAAATATCTCCTGTCTAATGGTCGGAATCTCAAGATTTGACGGCCAGTTTTAAGTTTGTGGCACATTACCCATCACTATTATCAGGTTAAAACATGTCAAACAGGACAAATTCAAAATGAAACTCCTACTTTCCATACCTGTTTTCGCTAAAGTCAAAATACAAAACCTTGCTAAGACCAAGTAATCTTGAGATGGTAGTTATAACCAAATATATAATTACAATTGAAATGGTGTTGAAAATTCGAACAAGTTTAGCAAAAAAACAGTTCCACTATATAAATTTTGCTGCGCGTGAACGAGGTAATGTAAGAATGAGATCTATAATTTTGGCGTCATACTCATGCCAAGTATGTTCGTAGGAACGCGGCAATGGCTGTCTTTCGAAGGAAGAGATACTTGGAAAAACTCAAGGAAGTAACTTTTCGTTTTTATCGATATTCTCGGATGAAATATTGAGATGGAAGTGCTCTTGAACTTCTTCCGTTCTTTGTATTTCCTCTTAAAAGAAAAGTTCAACTTTGAAAGGTTCTGTCATTTTCGTTCTTCGAACGAAACATAGAGACGACAGTGACTTTTTGATTTCAGACTTTCCAAGGTATGGATGGTACAATCTTGCAGTCTTGACTGTAGATCTAAGGAAAGTTCTTCAATATGGAGTCAGTGATTGACAATTGACGTCTTGACGTTTACCCCCTCGAACGATATTGGAGTGAACGCCTTCTTGAGCAGAGTACTGACTGCGAGGACCGCACGCTGAAACGGCTGGTGCCGTCTGACATCTCTAAGAACTTGTTCATGGCTACAGGAAGTAAGTTTAACTTGCGTTGGGAAAAGGCACAAGCATTCGGGGCACTTTTCGGTACGGAAAGGACAACCTCAAATAGACACTATTTGACTATATGATGACTGATGATGACTAAAGCCTAGTCGAAACGTCGAATAAATTAAATATGTCATCGATTTTCGGAGTTACCGTTGTTGTGTATTTTAATTAATGACTATATATAACTTATAGTCAATTATGCTATTTTTGAGAGGAAAGGGCAGCCATAAAAGAGGTGCTTTTATAAAAGTTGAGGGACTACGTGCTCCAAATGCCAACCAAGCTCTACACCACTAGGTTAGTAAAAATACAAGGGAGCGCTACCACCGTCATACAACTTAAAAGACATAATTTCAAATATAGCAGGCTTAATATCAAAGGTTGTCTGAAACCATCCAGTACAAACAAATATGCACCATGAGATATCTTTCCAGCTTTTAAAGCTATGTGTACCGCTCTCTGTCCGAAAAGCAAGAAAAGTTATCTAAATATTGTGACAGGCATTAGCTATTGTTATTCCATAACTGCCAACATGACAAGTTTGAATGTCCACGCATTATCATTCACGTTCAAACAGTCGGCAAAGATATTCAAACGACATTCCATTGACAGCCAGCAGAGTGGTCACGAAACGTCAAGAACTTATTTAGTTCTGATGTCTAATGATTAACGTAGAAAATTTTGCAAAATCTTGACGACTATTCTTAGATACCTGCACGAGATGTCTGACGAGACGCTAGTGAGCGTCTCGAAATCCAAATTTGGACGCAGTATAAGAGCGAGTGACACTGTAATCTCGATATTTCAAGAACAGACCGTGTTTAAGAAACGTTGCTTCTTAAATCAACAACAAAAAACCAAATCATCAGAATAACATACCTATTCAACCTCGCATTGTTCCTGACAATAACTGGAAATTCAAACGAGCGCCACGTTCAAAAATTTCGAACGTGAATCGAGATGTGCATCTCACGCTACCGAGCTCAACAAATTCAAACGGATCAGATACACGTCCAATTGTGATCCTAATACGAAATTGTGGGCACGATAAAGATTGTCAGCTTCTTCACACCAAACTTGTGGAACCCGTCAAGTGCCAACACTCAAGATTTCCCCACTATGGATTTCAAACCTCACCGGAGCATACTCAAAGGGTTAATTAAAAACACAGTAATGTTTGATATAAAATACAAGGAAATCAAATGAAGCCATTTACGGGCTAGAACTGCGAAGAAATGACCCTAACAAACGTACCTAAAGAAGCAAGATGTAATATCGTACGCTATGTTCACAACCTGTCATCAGCCCACTGCTGTGGAGACAATACAATTCAACGAACCAATCTCAAAAGCTCTTCAATTTCAGTCTTCGTTGTGATCCCAACGATAAGTTGCACCTCAGGCGACGGTAAATGAAGTTTTTGCCCCGGCTTTCACGTTATATTAATGTTCGTGAACAGGTCAGGAACTTCCTATCCCTAATAAGACAGTCACGTTCAACTACGACATGGAGGAGAACCATTCCTAATCAGGCGCGGGGTCGTTTCGTTGAGACACTTCCTGTTACGCAAAACAAACCACCCTCAACGAGGAATCATTTTAATATGTCCAAACCGTGTAAACACGTCCACATTGCGACTCATTTTGCAGATCTAAAAGATGTTTTGCTACCGGGTTTTCGCTTTTACCGCAATCTGTGAGTATTAGGAAAGCAACTAGCGCAGTGAATAGGCGAACGGGAAAATAAACATCTTAAGGAGCTTTTCTGAGCATCACACGCTCTATGTTCAGGCTCTTAGCGGGCCGGTGGGTCACGCCTTAAGGGCTGTTGACACGGGCGATTTTTGGTGCGATTCTTAGCCTCTTGACGCATGCGATCGAGTGGATTGACTTGCGAATCATTTGTCCAAAACTAAACGGTACAATACTTTGGTGAGGTGTTTACTCGACCGCATGCTTTAGGATGAGAAAAATCGCAAGAAGAATCGCCCGTGTAAAAACAGCTCTGGAAGTTTGCAGCCATTGTTGAGGAGAAACTGTCAGAATACTTTTCTGACTGACAAACAAACATAAATACGCCATTTTATTTTCATTTTTTTTTACCAGAATGCTCTGTATCGCTTTCCATGCATGAGTAAAGGATCCTTAGTTTCCACGTGCACCGCCATTTACTTCTCGCGCAAAAGCTCATTAGAGGCACTTCATCCCTCTCAACGGCGCACTCTAGGTTTTTGTAAAGGGGGCAGAATATTAAATGGACCTCCGCTAGGAGGCTCTGGAGGTATGTTTTCCCAATGATATATTATATTTTAAAATCTCTAAGTGGCCAATTCCAGCACTGTGATCTGACAGTCCTCGTCTACTCAACACACTAGTAAGGTGACAGAGAAACTATAGCATCTCATGGTCTTTACTCTCCACACTAAATTTTCCGATAAAAAAAGAGTTATTCGTTGAATTGCATCCCATTTTTTTGTACTAAAACTGGTTAATAGCTGAACTGATGTACTGAAATTGTGAACTGCACGTTGTTAATGAAGACCAACCAATTGTCATCAACAGCCCAGCCAGGGAAGAGGAACGTTACATACATAATTTGTCAATCTTCGCAGACATGGTAAGTCATAATTTAAACATACTAGGTTAGGTTTTGTGGTCCGGATAACTGACAGGCGTTTAATTTTGACCTTATACCGCAGTCATAGCACCGACCTCAGGTAGAACTTGACGGAAATCTTTCAAGTTCGGTTATTTCCCCACAAATTGACGTCCTTGTATGGGTTGACGTCTTCTATCCGCAAGAAATTAAATTTGACTAACCTTCGTCTGAATGTCAAAGATTGACTCCATATCGTCCAGTTCTGACGACGCAATCCTCTCTTCGTCCCAAGGATGGTCAACGGTAGTTAATGGTAAGCTAAGCCGGCGTCTGGCCAGGTCATATGAACAAACCTAATTATAGATGCATGGGAATAAATTATATGTCAGAAGACAGTCGTGCGTGTAGGTGTTGGTCTTTGGATATGATATATTTTCACAAGACAGTTTTTTCGTAAGTTATAGTGAGCTGCTGTCTCAAGTTAGACTGATGACCCTTAAACTGATAATAAAAACAGACATGTACTGAAAAAAGTCCATAAATCGTTGATTCCGTCTCTCATGAATATACACCATAGATCGTTCCACCTGAAACTTTTCTGTGCATGTAATTTTATTATCTAAATAAGACTACTTAGATCTTAAGGACGTTTATGAAAGAGTAGAATTAACCGTGCCTTTCGTAAGGTGCAAAAACACATGAACATAGAGGCGAAAAAGTATAAATAGTACAACAAAGGTCTTCACACATTATTCTAAGTACTCCTATAAATGGCCCAGTTCGTGTCATATTTAAGGCACAGTGGCGTAGGGATGGAGGTCCGGAGGGTAGGGGCGCCCCAGATGACATTTGTATTAGGGCGTTTTTGTTTTTTAAAAGAAACGAGCAGACAAGAAAAGAAATAAAAAGGAAAAAAACAAATAAAAAAGGAGAAAAGTAAACATACACGCTATGTTGTAAGTCTAAAACTAAGTTCATTAGAAAGGCAATTAAAACTGTCTGTTTAAATGAGGTTTCATTTTCAACAGTGTGTTACGGCGGCTCATTTCTTTGGTAAAAATAACCCAATCTTACAACACCATACAATATATAATGATGCTATAAAACCAGGTGTTACTATCATGAAAAATATTGGATTCAAATGCTGACGCCAAGCTGCCAAGTTCGCATAAGGACAGGAACAGGAAAAGTCCGTAAACCTTCCGTTCTCTCAGGAAGTGAGCTAGCAAAATTCCTGATAAAGTAAAACCTGGTTAAATACTTCCTAATCGAAGTAGTCACGATAAAAAGTCTCCACCAACAAAGTCATCTTATCAGAGATGAACCAGTTCACTTCACGGCGGCGAGAGTGAGTAGAAAAAGTCGTGATGTCAACCACTTCGTAAGTGTTTCGTTTGATCACTTTCCCACTTCTCTGTGTAATACGGACGACAGAATTTCACTAAGAACCGAAACATTCATAGAGTTCACTAAACATTATATCTTAGGTCCGACAGGCGTATTTTTGTTATCTCACTAACATGAGTGGCACACTGGATCTTAACACGACATTGTGCTTCCCAACACATCCAAACTACGCCATATAATACAAAAATCATTACACTGAAGATCACAGATGTGGATTGTGTGTTCTTCCTGGCAAGAGCAATATCTCAATATCTTAAGATTTGTATTTACGATAAATACCATTCACAAAGGAGAAATACAACCGTAAAGTGTATAGCGAAAGCCCTGAGGTGGACTTAATCAAGACTAACTAAGCGTCTTTATTAAGAATTGAGCTGATCACCCCTGAATCTAATTCTAATCTAATGCTGAGTGTTGGTATTTACACAAGACATGATGATGACAACATGAAGAAGAGATAATGTTAACAACAGAATGAAAACCTTATTCAGGATTTAATCGGACTGTCGAAAAAGCGAAAAAGCAATAGAGACTACCTTTACACCACAAAGAGATGTTTTCTGACTCATAACAATTTTTTGATCCTTCAAATCAAAGATATTTGGATTACCATGGCGTTTTCAAGATAATACTTTAATTGCATAGGTACTTGGCCTGCAGTCAAAGGCCTCGGCATTTATATACCAGCCGTGGAGTTGTGATGTCAGAAGATAATTATTAGGGGAATTTTTTAAACCTTATTAGTGGATTTTTTAAACCTTATTATTCGCTCTCGTCAACTATCACCTTACAGAAATCGAGAGCGAATAATCTAATTGTTAATTATGACGATCTGTGACGACGTTTTGTTAATAATACGTATTCTGGCATGTATGGACCAATCAGAGGAAAGTTGCTGAAATGCTCAAAGTCAAGATTTTAACATAATAATAATAATAATAATGATGATGATGATATTTAAACAGACAGTTCTCACCATTTACTATGGTTTCAGAAGGGTTCCGCAAAAAAACAAAGTCAAACAAGATCACTGCATTTGTAGAAAGGTTCTCGGATTAAAGATGAATCTTGAACGGTTGGTGTTTTATCGTTGAAACAGGAAATTAGATTCCTGGAACAAAGCTTCCTGGTTTGGCTATCAATTCGGAACACTTTGGATCTAGAATTTTCGAACGGATATTTTATATCGACGCACCTACGAACCCGGAACACTTTGGAATTTGAGCACAGTGGCATTTCAATTTTGATGCAGTGCCACGCAATCAGCCTTGGCGATTAAAGCTATCAAATCAGTACCGACACTCATAACTCTTTTTACCCCAACCTTTTGCTCTCTCTCTATATATATATTTATTGAATAAAATCCACTTAATTGGTCTTTACCCATATCTGTTTAGCAACACAGTTATATATGACGTGCCTCATTAAGTGAATTATGGTTCTATCTCTGACCCCGTTCACACGATATCGGTACGAAATGAAACCGTAACGAAATTATTACGGTTAGGCCTTGCGTTAACAAGGTACCGGTATGAAAAAGCATGAAACCGTAATGCTAACCGCAACGATTTGAAACCGTAATGTGAAACCGTAATGAAACGGCACCTCTACCGGTATCGTGTGAACAGGTTCGTACCGTGATATTTTGATACCGGTGCAGTTTCGAACCGGTATCGTGTGAACGGGGTCTATGTAATGAAGTTGTGGCTCGCGGCCCAACGTCACGTTCATACAAAAACAAAGTGCTGCGTTGGCGATGTTGAACCATGTGTAAAAAGTCAAGAGGCTCAGGGAACTCACGAAACTTACTACGTTGGTAGGGGTGAAAGAAGTCTTTTTCGAAACGTCAGTACCTTATTTAACATGTTTCGACAACGTCCTAGTCCTTTTGGCTTTCTACAATATCAAGTTACTCTGTTTCCTGTACATCACGAATCGACTTGAGGTGAATGTTTTGGTTACGGAATACGCCGAGGGCTTTCAAAGGGCCATTTCAAATGTCTTTTCCCCCTACACAGTTAATTTTAGGAAGCCAACAGATTCCATTTAGCCGTTGCCTGTTCAGCTGGAGACGCGCAGGTGACACAAGAACGTGAAAACTGTCGTCTCGTAGACCACATTTTTCTTTTCACCACATTGCAAGATCGCCTGTGCATCTGTAACTGAACAGATAACGTCAGAATGGAATGGAATGGAACGTATTGCGTTTATAAAACATATGAGAAACAATTCGCGTTAAAAGGTTCTCTGACACTCTCGGAGAATTTCCGAATTAAACCATTCATCTGATGGACTTAGCATAGCAGCACGACCGGCTCTTCAATAGTTGTTTATCACCTGTTTATTCTAACTTTGAGACTTCATCTATCTATCTAGAACAGAACAAGCAACGACACAGCATGGAAACAATTCTGGTTACAATTGACCAAGACCTTTCTAGCGACCGAAACTCCATATTTTTCGAGATTTCTTTGGATACCCAACCCCCTCCCTCCATATACCTCCAAGACACTGCCCATAACACTCTCCGTTACCATACAATAGGCTCATGATGCAATGATTCATGTGCGATCAGTTCTTAAAACAAAAAAGATTTTACTCACCGAAATTCCTTCCTCGTTAAAAACGTTTTTCTTTGTTTGAACATGTTCGCTTTCTCTTTCGCTCTCTTCGTAGATTGGAGGATTTATTTTGACGTAATTTTGTTCAACCTTTTCCTGGATTTTATTCCCTTCCCAATCCCAGTCTCTGCTCCTCACGAACTCTCTCATCGGGTAAGGATCAGTTTTTCTGTGTATTAACCCTGGCCGACGCGGGCATGAGACCTCGACTGTGCTTTTCATCCCGGCTTCTTCTTGATCTACAGTACTGGAGAACAGAAATACCTTTGTCATTATAGGCGAAAAGCCCCAACAGCGACGTTATTATGGATTACTTATTAACCGTGTAAGGTTGTATGGGAAAGTATTTTCCGGAGGTTTTCGTACAGACCAAGCGACAAAGGAGCGAGGGCTGTGCGGAAAAAACCCGAGGCCAAACACTTTCCCGTGGAAACCATACAAACGAGGTTAATAAGGAATTTATTATATAGCTTTTGGTTTCTTTCTTTATCGCTTCCAACGATTTTAAGTTCGTGAGTAAGTGGCGTAGGTTTAATTGCTTGTTTTAACCTATTACTTCGTGGATTTTTGTATAATACATCTAGTTTTCTTCTTAAAATTATTGTTGAGAAGACTTAACTACTTTCTTGGTACTTTGTTATAGCAAATCTTTTGTAAACCGTGCTTGAATCTGGTTTGTTTGTCTTCAAATCATCTCGGAAATTTTCCCGCCAAACCTTGCCGCTTTGCACAAAAAATTTATTGCACTGCTAGCCAGCCAACCAGCGTACGTTATTTTGCGCACAGAAAAGATGGCGAGCTCCGCCATATAACAAAACATTATATTACATCTTTATGTAAACGTCAAGATCCAGTGTTATATTCTTCAGGTAAGAGGTTACAGAATATTCAGTGGAATCCAACGTTTCGTTGTTAGTCTCAATCTTCAAAGAAATGCGTAAATATATGCAGTTGCCCGGTATACAATCTCTGAATACATTGTAGACCTGACAGGGAAAAGTAAGATTCCATCAATAATACGGTAATTGTCATCCTAGTACCCTGAAGCTAGTTATGATAATTTCAAGGGCCGACCTACACTGTACAACTGTCCCATTTGAGATTTGCTTACCTGCTCACATGAATGTCTGGGCTACAATGGCAATCGTGTAAAGACATTCATTACTTGACGAAATAAAACGTTGTCTCCCTTTCCCGATTCTCGAGAATGTGACAAAGGGAATGTCGTGCCACTTTGATTTCTCAAACAAAAGCAAACATAATGTGCACGGTGACCATATCAAAACAAAAGATATTGTCACACAAGTAAACCATGACAATTTTTACGATCAATATGCATCGGACTTTTAATGATATAACGAGAACGATAATTACCGAATAATAATACTAAACGTTTTTGGCATGAAATGGCCTTCATAATTGTTGTAAGCAGGTACATCCAACATTTACCAACAAACGTTTGCTATGTTAACAGCTATGGTGTTATCGTGTAATGCAAGATGTGAAAATTCACCTGCCGTCGTAGCCACTTACGTGCGCGTTCTACTACCCCATCAAGCACTCACATCACAAGAGATTTTTCTTTCACCTCAAGACTACACAGATTTAGATGAGAATGAAAATCCTAATTGGTGCTTGATTAAAGTCTTACCGGGAATCCTGTATTTTACGTAGAAAGAAACCTCTATGAATTCTATTCCGTAGTTAAACTAACTTCTAGGAATGACAGAGACTTCAACAAGCATATTCAATCCCAACAGCAACTCTGTTCCACTTTACATAACTTTTCTCGTTTGGCACAGAGAAGTTCATTTGCAAGGATAGTGTTCTATTTTGACATAATCGCTCTGCATTAATCTCTTTAATATTAAGGAACTTCTCAGTCAGTCGATTTGCTTAATTGGCATAGGAATTCGATGCCAAGTCGAGGCCAATTTAAAAAAAGCCACAAGAGAAATCAAAAGGCTTATGACAATTACATAAAAACCTGTGTTTGTCGTTTAAGGTAATTTATGAAGAAGGTTAATGTCGTAGAAAATTTCTCTAACTGCTCCATCTTCCTTTAAATAATCCCCAAGGAGCGAGTTCGTCAGAGAAGCCATAGACAATATCGGGGAGGTTAGGGACAACCGAAATATTTCTAATTTAATACTTTCATTCTTGTTACTAAGGGATTACCGATGGCTTGCTTCTGTTAATTTGAACAAGCAAGTCAAACAGTTCACTTGTCATCGAAAGCTTAACGAACAGTAAGAAATATGTGCTGTTTAAGTGGTGGGATTTAGAAAATTTGCCTATTATTGAGAAAATACCTGTGCGATACGACACGCGAAAGAACATTTCTTGTCAATACGTTATATTCAGCACAACTCGACCACAATGGAAAGCTTTTGGGTTTAAAGAGATATGGTTAACGAATGTGTTTTTGTAAATACTTTCTTCGTAGCAAACGAGGCGATGAACCTGAACAATTTTACACTTAAGAAATGTCATGTTCTTAGTGATACATATTAAGGCAATCATAATGACCATTTTTACCTTGGCCCTTTCTGAACACCTGCACAATTTCTCTTCCTTAAAGCCTTGGAAGCAATTTCATACACTTTCCTTAGATGCCATACGTCTGCAGGCAATTGTTCAATCTCAACTTGGTTCTTCAATTCCTTTATATAAATAGCAGGAAGTAAGTTAATAAAAATACGTTGTACATTGCCCCAGGGCAATGAATACAGTGATTTCCACGAGTGCTGCCTAAGGTAGTTTAACAATTATATCTACGTGCATTGGAATTCAAGTCATTAGCAGAATTTAATAAATATCAGGAAACTAAAGCTATTGTATATCAACTAACAGTAATCCTTATCGCTCAGAAATGATCTCCAAAATTTAATATGCCTCATATAAACTCGATATCAGAATCAAACACGATAATTATCGGAACATTTCATTTAACACAAAGAGTATTAAACTAAAGGTATTAGAAAAATTTTAACTTAATTTCAAATCCACATGTAGTCAAAGAAATTATAACCCATACACAATGGTACTATTCGACGCTAACTATAGTTGGACGATAACTTTCAATTGAAGTCGAATCACTTACATATAGTTCATGCATGACTTTCTTGCCTAATGCACAATATATATATATATATTTATAGGAATGCTTTTAATTGCAAGCCACCAATATCGTGGAACTCTTGTATCTGAAAACACTCCTCCCGTATGATAATGTTGAGTGGACAAAGCGTGAAATGATAATTACTTGGTAAACGTAATAGAGACTGATGTTTCGCGAGCAAAACTGTTCATCCTTTTGGTAGAGCACGCGAATAAAGGGATATGAAAGAGTGTTGTTTCGAGTGAGTTATTCATCAAAAGGAACAAAGATCTTCCCAAGAAATACGAGACGCTTCTGTTCCTTTTCCATTTGATAGTTTTGTTACACTTTCTGGTCTCACGCGCGCTTGTTATACGGCGAAAATTGTTCCTTTGTTTGAAGCTAAATATTAAGCTAGGTTCTGTCTGTAAAATTACAAATCGGTTACAACATGACACGCACTATAAACTGCAAACTATTTGCAGCCTATACTGTATTCACACCGACCGACCGTGCCAAAAACGTGCTCCTTACTGCAAAAATAATTGACTTTTCTGGATGGATTTCCAAGTTTGAAGAAAGAGGACTTTGTCACGCAAATTATGATAGAGGTCCTTACTTAAACTTAAAATTAGAACACAAGCAATATTCGTGAGGCTTGGCGTGTCAGTATATGAAGAAATGCAGAGACTAAATGGCTTCAGTTGCTGAACAATAGCCAAATATTTAATCTTAGATACAAAAATTCAAGGTAAAACTTTTGTTTCCGTTCCTTGTATGACAATTAATTTTGTTTTCTTTCAGACTCATATTCTGCCGTCAAATTACACTTAACTCAATAGTAGAACATGTATCCGTTAACCCTAAGACTGGTTGTGTGGGCCTAGTGCTACAACATTAGTCTGGTATCTCTAAGGATGGTTACAGTCTGGAACCTAAGGGTAGAACAATGATCTGGTAACCCTAAGGATGGTTATTGTGTGGAACTCAGTGGTTGAGCAGTGGTCGGGTAACCTTAAGGATGGTTATTTGTGTGGAGCTCAGTGGCAGAGCAATGGTCTGGTAACCTTAACGATGGTCACTGTGTGTAGCTCAGCGGTAATGTATGGTTACTGTATGGAGCTCAGTGGTACAGCAATAGTCGTGTAGCCCTTAGGACGGTTATTGTGTAGAGCTTAGTAGAAGAATATTGGTCTGGTAAACCTAAGGATGACCATGAACCCCACAGTTTGTTCTCAGTTGTCTGTGTACAGCACTGTGATAGAGAATGACGTGGCAACCCTAAGGTCAACCACGAAACTCACGGTCGTTTCTTTCCACGGTTGTTTCTATAAGTCAATACCAAAACAGTTGTTCGTTAACCTTGAGGTCAGTAATTTCATCCACGTTGGAGACAACATTGCTCTTCAAAATACTGCATAGGTTTCAACTAAGTTTCCCCTGTTGGAAAGTTTCCCACGTTTAAAAAATATAGGTGAACAAACAATTGAAGCGTTCCAAATTTTAATAGGAAACACTTCCTACCAAGACAAATGATTGTTAATTACTTCCGTCAAGACAAAAGTGCTTTTCATTGAGGAGCACGATATCAACAAATTATATAAAGAGGGGAAGACCGTTCGATCAATAACAGTTTTTCCGCCAAGGGATGGATTTCACTTGTGAACAGGAAGAGCTTGGAACATTACTCATATCACATAGTGATACGATAAGAACAATAGTGAACTAACGTTACTTCAAATGAAATTTAGTGAAGTTGCTGTTTGGGTAACTTTACTTGTAAGACATTCACGTCTTTAAGAAATGGTGGAAAACATTTGACTTTTAGGATATAATAGAGACATAACTTAACAGTGACAAATTTGGATCGACCGTTTTAAAAAAGAACGTCTGTGAAGTTCATTCCATCACTCAAAAGGAATTAAACAAAATGGACACTGACGGACGGTGTCTTTTAAATGAGAGACGGATCAAACGACCTCCCTGAGTGGTGGTGCTTCTAAAATATTTACTTTGGTTAAACAGAAGTCAACGGTGAACGTACAGGACACGGACAAACTAAGTGCCAATCCAAAAGATAATAAAAAGGTGACACATCTGAACGAATTTAAGAAATTACATATATAGAAGAGACACTATCTGCAACCATTCTCTTCCCAATCTAGGTGTTTTCTGTCCCCACTCAGCTCGACACGTCTTCATGTTTCGTTTACTTAATAGTATTAACATATGAAAGAATTTCAACAAGTGCAACAAGGGCCCTAACACCGCCGCTGCGTTTTGAAAAGTTTGCTTTGTCATCGCTTTGATCGTTCAGATTGTGACGAGAGATTAACTAGCGTTTACAAAAGCTTTTACCCGATAGCGATTTCAGAGTTCGGGAGGACGTTTTCGTGCGGCCGTGTACGTCAAAACGGAACAAAATGCTTGCGCGATTGAACAGGGAAGATATTTGGATTTTGTACTGGCAAATGTGCATCGAAATTTGAGCTTGTATTAAAACCATAGTTATCACTATGTTAATCTTCTTATTATGGTAAAAACGACAATTAATAAGCACACCGGAACTTCTGGTTTGAAGAACTTACCAAGGATTTACTTGAAAACTTACGTACGCAAGGGTATTCTAGTCATCACTCTACACATCCAATCATCATCCATTCTCGACGAGTGTTCCGTAAATTCTTGGTAAATTTGTCAAAGTCAAGTGTTTAAGACTTCCTCAAGTTCACAAACCATAAACAGAAATTTGGCCGGCCGAAATCGAAAGCAGCCGTATCAACAAATTTAATATCTTCCTGGACGACTAAAATGGTCCCTCGTGTCCATTTCCTGACGACTGAATCAACTCATTGACCAGACATGTATTTTTCAATCAAGACTTCTACCCACCTATTAAAATTAATTATATTCTACTCAAACCCTCAAGCACGCAGCCTGGCCATAAAAAGTTATTCATATGTGGATCACGTCCGCATACCTGAACTGGCGTGAAATTTGTTCCAGATTAAACACTACTTCAGCGTTAATACTAGGAACTCTAATTTCCAGTAAATTGTTTTCCAACAGCATCTGAGTATGTTTATTTTGACTGGTATTGAAGTTTTTGCTGACCAAACAACCACAAACGTTTTTACTGGGGCAACGAAAGATTAATATTTCGGTATACGCGCTCCACAAAACAATATAACGGGTAATACCGAAAAAAATAGTGGTCTAACACAAACACATTACGTGGTGATTATGTGACGGAGTTTGGGTTGCTTTCAACATCGGATTTATCAAGCTTATTAATTTGCCCAGAGAAATACCAGGCCTTAATTAACCTGGAGAAATGGTTTTCTGTCTAAAAACTGACAGGTTTAAGCAAACTACTTGCCATTCACTGAATATGAGACCCATCGTAACACAAAGGGTGACTAAAAGCCGCTCACACGCCCGATACACAGCCTTGAAATAAGAGCTCTCGTCTCTACAAAGCAGTCGTATATTAATATCACAGAGAACAAAATTTCAAAAGCAACAAACCTGTGTCCTTTCTTCTTTGAACGTAGTCCGAAAATCACTTTCACTTCTCTTGGTTTCTTCAAAATGATTGTATTCATCCATACTAAAACAAGGTAAGATTTTCATATAATTTGATTAGACGCCTGCCGGTATGTCCTGTCGTGCGAAAAAAAAACAAATATTACATGAGAAAGACATTACACACCTCAAACACACGGTATCTCGTGCTGTGACACGAACAATGATACATCAAGAATGGCTCACCTCTCGAGCGCCAGATCTTTATATATCGCTGGTTTAACTCTCTCAAACAATTCAAGAGTAATCATCAACAACTACTTATCATTCATGAAAGAGGCTGTTTTAACCACGATATTCGAACGACCTTCCAGGAGAACTGTTTCAGTTTTACTTTAAATACCTACAAGCACGTTTTCAAGAAGCTATGGAAAGAAATTTCGATAAATAAGCACCCTTGCAAATGTTCATACATAAATTGTAAAAAGAATGTCTGTTAGTGAGGATATCCCACAGCCACATCATATTCATAAGCTTTCGTCCACAGGATTTTCCTCTTCTTTGATTGGTTCAGCAACAGACAGTGAGTGATCCTGACTTGCATGTTCGTGTACTGATACTTGGCGTGATGGAATGTCAAAGAACATCCCTACCTGGGATCTCAAATACTCAACCTCACGACTCAGAGATTGGCGCTCTTTCATTAAACCAGTTTGCTTTTTCAAGAGTTCGTAAATCTACGGAAGGAAATTTTCAGTCTCTTAATTCAATAAACTTGAAATAAGTTCCCTAAATAACAGATCAAATTTACAAAGGAAACTCAAATTCCCAGCAGGGTAAGTTGTATGTCCCTGATAAAAAGACTCACTTTATGCCTTAAGCCCAGCAACGTATTCAAGTTAGGCGAAGGACGGAGAAAGGAACCGTACATGCGGGTAAAAAACAAAATAGTAGTTCTACTCGCTTAGCATGTTACCGAAGCATGGTATTTAAAAGATCTTTACAATAAACTAACAGGTTCCAATGCGGGAGGTTGGCGCGAACAAAGGTTTCAATAATATGCTTTTCAATTCAAGGTAAAAGCCGAAACCGATGCTTTGTTGTACTTCCATTGTCATACAGATGTTTGTGTTTAAGTTATGTGTCGTATTTTACAAGTGGTCGATTTCAGAACATATCCTGAAGCGTAAACAACCGTCTTTAAAAGATACCGACCGGAACTCATTGCTGGGCTATTTGATTAGGTAATTACATGGTGAACAGTCACAGAAGTCTTGAAGAGAGGGATTGTTTATAAGGAGGTACACTAGAGGCGAAATTTGAAAATTGTGTACGACTACATTCATTCAACGTTTTTTACAATTAGGCACAATGGAAAAATATCGCGAGAAGAATGAGAATTTAATTCCATACTAAATATCATCCAGTTTATTGCTTGTTATGTGCATAGCAAACTAATGATTTGTTTAACTTGAGGAGTACAAAAGTACCGCGGACAGGAATACAATCTGTCACCGTCTCCACGCTCAACGCAAGTCGACCCACTCAGCCCTAGCCACTCCAAGCAAATCTCAACATTTCGTACCCATTGTACTTGGCTAAATAATGGATCCTATCTTATTGACTTATTATCGATAGGCAAAACAATAATGTGGGATTTGACAGAACGCAGAACATAAACAAACAACCTATATTCTCGGCCCATCGTCGAAGTGCTGGTGTTTCCACTTACTGTTGTCAAAGCCTTCCTGTTTTCTTCCTTAAGATGTTCAACTTTAACTGAAAGTTTTCGGTTAAGTTTATTATCGTGTTGGTTCTTTTTCGTAATTGCTTCTTGTTGTTCGAGAAGGGTTTGAATTTCTTTTGCTAGTTGAGCGTGCTTTTCACGCCATTCCCTTTTATCCAAACTGAAAAAATAAAATTTTAAGGAATATTACGAAAAAAAGAGAGGAGGAGGAGGAGGAGGAGGAGGAGGAGGAGGAGGAGGAGGAGAAGGAGAAGGAGAAGGAGGAGGAGAAGGAGAAGGAGGAGGAGAAGGAGAAGGAGAAGGAGAAGGAGGAGGAGAAGGAGGAGGAGAAGGAGAAGGAGGAGGAGGAGAAGGAGAAGGAGAAGGAGGAGGAGAAGGAGGAGGAGAAGGAGAAGGAGGAGGAGGAGAAGGAGAAGGAGAAGGAGGAGGAGAAGGAGGAGGAGAAGGAGAAGGAGAAGGAGGAGGAGGAGGAGGAGGAGAAGGAGGAGAAGAAGAATGACGAGGAGGAGGAGGAGAAGGACGAGAAGGACGAGAAAGACGAGAAGGACGAGGAGGAGGAGGAGAAGGACGAGAAGAAGGAGAAGGACGAGAAGGAGGAGAAGGACGAGAAGGAGGAGAAGGACGAGAAAGACGAGAAGGACGAGAAGGACGAGAAAGAGGAGGAGGAGGAGAAGAAGAAGAAGAAGGAGGAGGAGGAGAAGAAGAAGAAGAAGAAGGAGGAGGAGGAAAAGAAGAAGAAGAAGAAGAAGAAAAAGAAGAAGAAGAAGAAGAAGAAAAAGAAGAAGAAGAAGAAGACAAAGAATAAAGAGATTAAGAATAAAAAGAGAACAACAAAGAAGTAGAAGTAACAAGAAGAAAACTACAATTACAATAACAGCACTAACAAGAGGCACTTTATACTGATCTACCTATGTTTTTGTGTCTTTTGTTCCAATTTCTGTGCTAATTTCTTACTCTCATCTGTCACCACTTTCGATACTTGCATTTGTGCTTCCAAAATTTGTTCCAACTCTCTTCGCAATGCAGCTAAAACAAAAAATCTCACTTAAAGGACGCAATGGGTGAAACAATGTATAAACATCACTATTAACATGCACTTCACAGTTGCCACAAAATCATTTACGATTAAAATTATTTTACTATGCTCTTTTTCTTTCTCCTCCAGAATTTCTTGGAAATGTTTCTCTCGTTCTTCTGCCTGTTGTTTCAAAAATTTGGAATTATCTCGTCGAGCTTTTTCCACGTTTGTTTTACTCGCCGTTGCCAAGTGAAGCTGAAAAAATAGACAAAACCGCAGGGTTTTTTTCCCCATATTATTAAGATACATCCGTTCTTACCACACCATACACCATTTGTACAACATATTGCCATACTAAACTAGAATTTCCGGAAACAATTCAGTGTCACACCCAAGGGGGGATGTTTAAGCTCCTCCCTTTGCAGCCACAAAAATTATTTTTATTTGCGTTCGTGGAAAAAATAATGTAACGTAAAGTTAATTAAGTCAACGGTGGAGTGGATGTGGTACTACCTCTGCCAGACAACCGTGAAATGTTAATTTCTCCGTCATCTAACCAGTGTGTTGTACACAAGGTCTGCCAATTTATAACGACGGATTTGGTTTTGTTAAGACTTTGAAATAAAAAATATTCCTGAGGGAGCATGCCTCCAAAACCTTTTAGCTCCTCCTAAAAATCCTGCGTGCGCCTTTGAAACAATTTCCCTCGTTATTCCGCTAAATTCAAATATCTGAAGCAACGTTACCCATCACCATAACCGTGCCAAACTACATCATACCATACTTAAGCCACGGCGGCATACAATAATCAAACTACGGCATACCATATTAAACCATGCCAAGCAATGACATACCATTCCATATCTTATTTAAAAAAATGCCACACCACACCATAGTTGTATCATGCCAAGCCATGACATACCACGCCATATCATAATAAAACTATGCCATGCCAACTCCATATACCATTACTAAACAGAAAGAGCTACTCATTAAGTAAATATCACATAAAGAGCTGTCTCGTGCCATTATGTACAATCCAGCGCAATGAAGCTGTATTCCCGATTACAATGTACGAGAACAACTCTAACAAACACTTGTCTTGTTATAAAAGACAACATTAAAGACACTAATACTACCAACTCACGTCATTTTCAAGTTTTTTCAGCTTATCGAGAGTTCTAATGCACTCTTCCCTACTTTCAACCCAGCCATTTTGGGCTTCTTCAAGACGTCGTCTCAGTTCTTCATTTTCAGTCATTAACGAAGCTTTCTCCTGTTTTTATATAACCAAATGTAGCAAGGAAACGTTTAGAGTTTGATTTGAATTTATTAAGATTATAATAAGTCGAACCCATAGTGAATTACTTTACATTTATTGACTACTGACAGCTCATGATTGAACTATTATAAATTTGAGTTTTTAGAAAGTGCTTGTGAGTGGCTCGTCTAGATGATAAGTTGTGACTTATTACGAGTGACCAAGTACCTAGTGGAAAATAGGCTTTAAGCAACAGCTTAAGTGGTTCCGCGAACTAGCGTCCATGGAAGATGAAAAATGGTCTTGCAATGCACTGGAAAGGACGATATTGAGAACACTCTTGTCACTGAAAAACATTCATTTTCTTTATTTTGCATGGAGAAGTCGTTGTTTAAAGGACGGCATCGTTGGAGAAGACGTAATTACTAACTCTAAGGATGTCACGATCATGAAAGGAAACGCGAGTACTCTTCTTCTAAATTTCCACTCAAGTTTTTGTTTATTATCGTTCATAGTTCATCACATGCGAATGTTGAGCTGGGCTGTTGTGTCTAAAGAAACCAGCTCAAAACTAAGGGAAAAGTGTTACTTCAGTAATTATCAACCGTAAGAATAAACTAAGGTTTAAAAAAAGACGAAAAACATTGCCTGCTGGCGACGGATTTTAAGAATAAACCAAGCTATGTTCCAGGACCAGCGAGCAGACTATGTGAATGAGTGACGAATTAACCGCGCAAGTGGGTAATCTTGATTTGTTCATATCCGAAACAAAATTAAATAAAATAAAACAATACAATAGTTAACCTCATACGACGAAGATTATGAAGAAAATTAGAAAGGACGAAAGATTATATGAAGCAACAGCCATACGACCTCAAGAAGCCTTTAAGTCGCCTTTTTCTATTTCCCTTTGTGATTCACACCAAGAATTTCTTTTTAAAGGCCCCTCGTCTAAACACTAAAATATTACATCAATACATCACCTGTTCATGTTCTCGAAGTTGTCGAACTTGGAGATTTCGAAGATTATCTATTTCTTGTTGAGCTTTCACACGTTCACGAGTTGCATTGACAGCTTCTTCTCTGGCATCTTGGGTGACCTTAAATCAATACCACCGTTTATACAATAGAGAATAAGCCGCTGTAAATGTAACTAACGATTACAATACCTTGGCAACGTCCACTTGAGATGCCGTCAGTTCTGCCTTGGATTTTTCCAACTCCGCCATTAAGTTAACCTAGAATGATATAGACACATATAATGTTTGTTAATCTTTTTACACGAGATTCCTTAAAAAAACGAAGGATAGTATTTTTCCCTTTTCATACTAATACAATACCTTTTCACGACTTAGTTTATCTAACTGATTTTCGTTTGTATCACACTTGTTAACCTGTTCCTGGACCTTTTAAAAGTAAAGAAGATACAACAGAAGTTATAAAATGCTCACACTCACGCTATTCTTACGTAGCAAAAATGTTGAGCCCATGACGGGAGTAAAATTCATAATCTTTTAATCGCCAGTGAGATGACATCTAGTTTACGAATTCGATCCCCGTCACGTGCTTAGGAAAACTTTTCGGAGTAAATAGCGTGAGAGCATGTGTATATAAAGCTTATCAATACCACGCCGTCACATCCATTCCATTGAATAAAAGTCGTGTTAGCAAAAGGTAAGTTTGCACACACACACTGGCTCCAGTAAAACATCACTTCACTAAAAAATGCATTGTTACATACTTTTGCGTTTAGGTCGTGTATTCTCTTTTCATAATTTTCTTTAACCATAGCACATTCCTGTTTTGTTTTTTCATCGATTGAAGCCAGAAGATTTTCGTGTCTTTTTCTTTCTTCTTCCAGGCTGCTCCTGAGTTGTTGGATCTTAATTACTGCCTGAAATAAAACATCATCAATGGTAGGTAATTAGTAATAGCACGTTAACTGCCTAAAACGTGTAAAATAAAAACAAACGATTGATAATTAAATTTTGCAATTCTACTTCAAAAACTACCTCAGCCTTTTCTAACTGTGCTTGTTCCACAGTTTCAACGCTTTTTTTTACTTCAATATAAGCTTCAAATTCACGCTGCTGGGATTCAGCTAACGAGGACTTCTGCTTAGCCAATCTATCCATCAATTCGTCTCTTTCTCTGAGTAACATAAAAGTGAAGCAAGTTTAATCTCTTGGTCTTCACAACACGTTAAGATCGGCAATTTCCCGAGAACTACAGTAAATACCTGGTCACTTTCTCTACAGTGTTGTTATAAGCATCAGTTGGTTGACCACAAAAAATGTCTTCCTTTCTTCCACACTTGCTACAAGCGCTTCCGTGTCTCTAAAATAATCGACTCAGACGTAAATACAAATTTATTTCGTTCAAGATTATGTACAAGATTGTCCATCTGTCTGTCTGTCTGTCCATCCATCTGTCAGTTGTCCAATTCATCATTTCGTCAAAAGTTAAAAGGTCAATGAACTGCTGATATTGAAATTAGAAAAGGACTGAAGAAGGCCCTTTTAGCTTTTTCTATATTCCCTTTTTACAGTTCATTAATGCGTCAGCTTTGCAAGAGTCAATTTAAATTGGCTTCACTACATTCACCTTTCATGTCATCATTGATCAGATATTGGGTCAATCAGTACATCCCTCTTCATTACTACAATTCAATCCCCATTAATCAATTTATTCCTAGCTCCATCAGTCAGTATATTTCAGCATCCACCTGCCACACCTCCTTGGCCATCTCCTTCATCTGTAAGTACATTAACCTGTAACTATATCCTTATGTCTATCCTCACTACATCCCTGCCACAATCTATCAATATATTGGTTTGATGTTAAAGAAACGTGAGAGCTTGGATATATTATGGTAGATGAACGATCTTCAAGCTCGATACTCAGAAAATGATCTCAATGGTTAGAGCGTCTAACTGGTCATCAGAAGGGTGCGGGTTCGATCACTGTCTGGGGCTCAGAAATCATTTTCTGAGTATCGAGCTTGAAGATTGTTCATCTACCCTCTCAGTATATTCTCATCCAGGGGTGCATTCAACCCCTACCTCTACCAGTCTCTATATCCCCACCTCTATCTTTCAGCAGCACATTACAACCTCCATCCATTATCACACTCCTGCATCAACTATTGTTTCTATCCTTGCCTTGACCAATTTG
This sequence comes from Heliopora coerulea, assembly GCA_030142905.1. Lineage (NCBI taxonomy): Eukaryota > Metazoa > Cnidaria > Anthozoa > Scleralcyonacea > Helioporidae > Heliopora > Heliopora coerulea. The sequence goes on along the minus strand of JASJOG010000116.1, from coordinate 910,447 downwards.
TCTGTTAGTCTGTCCATCTGTTTGGCTGCTCAGCCATATCATCTCAATACTCAATATATAGATGCTGATCATTTTAACATTTCTTAGTTTTAGTTGTTCAGTCTCTGCTTAGTTTAGTCATTGTATTATGTTTATGTAATATTTTAGCTTTGAGGGCGACAGGTTTTTCAGCCTCTGGCTGTAAAGTGTTTTTACCCTCATGAAATAAAGTTTTAATAATAATAATAATAATAATAATAATAACTCTTTTGTGTGTACATCATTCCTTAGTATGTCTCAAAATATTTATTGAGATAGCTCACCTGTCCAGCATTAGTTTCAAATGCTCTGCAATGAAAATAACACAGCAATTAACACAATTATATTTTTTGGTTACCTTCAACAAAACACTTTGCTGCACCTTAACTGTGACTGCAGTTTAAGAACCTGGCATCGATAATCTTCTAGTTCTTCCCTAGATGGGATTTAAATTACATTTACATTAATAACAGTTGGGATTCTTTGTAATATGTAAAAATATAAGAATATCAAAATCCTGACATTCACATTACCTTGTAGATTGCAATATGGACTCCAAGCGATGAGTTTTCTGTTGATTGAGGTTTTTTATTTTATCCTGCCAAATTAATATTACAAGTGTTGACAAGATTGAGTTCACAAGGTAAAAGAAGCCAAAACGTTGATGAAATATTTACCATCTCTTGTTCCAACTTAAAAAGGAATTGTCTGTCATGAAATTTGTATCCAACCTAAGAAAATATTTAAACCAAGATAATGTAAACAATTAGAGCTTCCTCTTCATGCAGTTATGTGTGTCAAAATAGAGTTAGTATAACCTTCAAGATTTTATTAGAGGATGGCTATCCTTTATCTTCAACTTATACATGTAGAATGGTAGTCATATAAGTTCAAATCTATAGACAACCGAGTCACCATGCCAAAACTAAAGATTTCTTCCCAGGAAAGTGGAGGAAGAAGTAAACAGGGGGATGAAAGGGTACAAAGAGAAAAAAGGGAAGTCAGGAAATAGAAAAGAAGAGAAGGAGGGGAACAAGAGGGAGAAATGGAAGAGATAGGAAAAAGTGGGAATATGCAGAAGAAGGGAAACAGGTGCAGAGGAAATAAGGTGACAAGAGAGAGAAAAAGGGAAAAGATGGGAAAGAAAACTGGGAGATGGAGAAAAAGGGAGGGCATGCAAAAAAGGGGGAAGATGAGTCAAAAAGGAAAGATGAGAAGAGAGGGATAAAAGAGGCAAAAAGAAGAGGAAGAAATTGTTGAATAAAGGCAGAGAAGGGTAATATAGAGGTAAAAAGGGGCAAAAAATAATTAGGGGGGTGGATAGTAAACTGGTGTAATCATGAATAAAAGCAAGTATTTTAACCTTTTTCCTACTCATTTTATACTATCTGACATATTGCTATTATTTTTTTGGTTAAACTACAAATCTTACACAGCAGACTTCCTGACAGCAAACTGTTTGGATGCAAGTCTAACCATCTTCCATAATCAAGACATTGAACTTACTCTCCATATCAAAGTGCCTGAGATGAAGAAAAATATTGCTGAACTTACCATCCGGTTTTCATCATCCACCATGGTAGAAACCCCTTTCTTGATTTCTAGTTTTGGATATTTATCATGCAAGTTTTCTTTTTCATTTCCCTGCTTTCCCAGGTCATCTTGTAGTGATGGTCTGACTTCATGCTGAATACAGAAAACAAATACTGGTAATGCAATTAAAATGTAAACTAAAAATGCATGTGAACATACAAATCTATAATGTTCAATATTTTACCTCAGCTAATGAATGATTCCTCTCCCTTTGAATCACATCTGTCACAAGGTTTCCTTTTAATTTCTCATAAAGTATTTCATTCTCTTCTACAATTTTCTCTGATCTTTCCCGTAACACATTCACTGTGTCCTGTAAAAATTTTTTTCCAAATATATCTACTACTTTCTACTTTTCAATTTCTTCACTTAGCATTATAGCATATTATTCCACTGTCACAATTTGCATTTTGGACCAGTCTTAACCTGGTGGGGACAAATTAACTAAAATTCTCCCAATTGTAATTGTTTCATCTATTGTAAGCTTCCAACAGCACACAGTCAATAATTTGTTTATGAGTAGATCAGGTAAATCATATGCCCAAATTAGAAAACAGGATACTTGTACCTAACTTGATAAAAAAGTTGTCACACTTAATTCTATATACAATGTTTGTTTATCAAGCTTAAAAGAGGAGGTGTTTTTCTGACTACGCTACCTGATAAAATCGAACTTGTTGCTCAAGGTGTTTGGTGAGGTTATAACTGTCATTCAATAAAGTGGCCAAATTTTCCATTGATAAAGTGTTTGGTGAACCAGATTCATGATATGATGCATGATCACCCTGTCAAAACAGGAATAGGATGACAATAAAAAGTTTAACCTGCATGATCAATCTTTTATGATTTTACTCTGGCTAATGCCAAACAAGTTTACTAGCCAAGAGGACACATCCTGTCTGGAAAGGGTTATTCTTTGAGAAAGGTGCATTAAATATAGAAATGCAACCAATTTAAAATTTAACTCAATTTTTAATTTAAAATTTAATTCAAATTTTAATTTAAATCTACTTGTTTAACATGCTCTCACAGTTGTAACAGATTCAAATATTCCTGGTCAAAAATCCAAGATTGATGTTATAATGTTTTGTAATGCACTACAGAAATACTATTGAGTTAAACTGAATCCTAAACCTCGAGATGGATGACAGCAAGCATTACTCCTAAACTTTATGCTGTGCAGGTAATAAACTTGGAACAAAATTTAATGGTGTTATTTGTTACAAATGAATTTGACAGTTTCCAGAATGCTCAACTATTTTCTCTTGAGACATCATCTCTCTTTAGCAAGTATCTTAAAGTGGTCTGGCAATATCTTAATTAAAATAGTAGAAAACCTGTCAAGACAGGAGGGAGTTAGTTGTAAAATTATACAGTTCAAAGGACATTTTATTCTGATTAAGGGTTTCCAGTCAAAATATCAGCATCTAATTTTCTCATTTAAACTATTGTTTTAATTCCAAGAATTGTTATTGTAGCATAAATTTTTAATATCTTAACAGAAAATAGAGTCTAAAATTGCTCAATACTTGCAAGTTTTCCATAGATGATTGTCGCTTCTCCAACAGCTGTCTCAGTTTATTTGCTGTAAATTAAATGTATACAGGTCCTTAAAAATTACCAGCAAAAGATCCAGATACCATGAAAAAAAATACAATGAAAAGTATTTACCAGCTGTTGTACATGATTCATGTCTTGCCGACGCAGTTCCAGGACTTTTACCACCGAAAGACTTGAAAGTTCTCAGAACTTCACTATGGCGGTGTGAAGTAGAATCTGATTAGAAAAAATATTTTTGACTCAGCTTATAATTTCTCAGGAAAATGACATTGTAATGAATCTAATGATGTCAATTACTTATCCGCAGAATGACTTCTTATTGGACGTACAACTCCCCATACGTACACTTGGTAGAATTATGCATATAATGTACAATGTCAGTTCATAACACGGATAATTCTGTTTACCCACAATACGAGTGTTTATGTAAGTTATCCAGTGTTTGGTAGTCAACAACATACTACTGGAGTTGATAATGTAAAAGTTGACTCATATAATTTTGTGAGAATATGCAAGAAAAGTGTCCAAACGAGTTAAAATCGTCAAAAACATACAGGAATGACCGCTTCGCTTTCTTCGCATGTCAAACTGCTAGCACCTGTGATAATACTTGTACTGCTGAATACATCAACAAAGGAGACGTTAAAACTACACAAGTCTTACCAGTGGAAGGCTTTTGATGAGATCTTATGGAAGACATCTTCCTAAAAATTGTTAAATATAAATAACCGGCGCGAAAAGAAGGAAAAAATGGTAGTTTCGGAAATTACTTTTTAAAGAAATGCGAGAGGACTGGTGCGAATTTAGAGGATTTATAAAAAATTTATTTTGAGTGAAAGTGGAATAATGAAAGGTTATGAGTGGAAAATTAAGGGGATTTTTTGATATTTTAACTGGCTTTTTTCTCGGTGCTGGAAGTTTGAAGATTTATTATGAGACTGTTGGTGCTGAGGAAAATCGTGAATCGTTTATCTTCCGCCAAAACAAACGAAAAATTCATGAAATTTGTACATCTTACGACAACCTAAAATTTGGAAAAGGTGAAAGAGTGATCAACAGTCACGCCATCAAAATGGTCCAGGAAGAAATCCCTGAAATGAGTCAAGCTATACTGAAGTTTGGGGCTCCACAGAGATCTCCAGAAATACTTCATTATAAGAACCATGTACTTGCTTATGATTATGCCAGAAAAGTACCCTTGTGGGTGGCAGAACATCTAACCAAAGAGGTGACGAATAATTCTAGGGAGAAAATTGCAGACCGTGCTAAGTCTAGCTTTCGTCCAGACCCAAGTATTCCGGAGATATTTCAAGCTAAAAATGAGGATTACTTAAAAAGTGGATGGACAAGAGGTCATATGGCTCCAGCAGGTATAATAAAGGATTCAGGGCAGCATCATGAACTAAATGTACATTTTATGACACGTGGAAAAGACATAGTCACTGTCTAGCCCTTGCTGTAGTGTGCTGGAATGAATTTTTTCATTTTTAGTCAAACGGCTTTTCTATTCCTTAATTTCCTAGTTATAAAGTATGTACAAAGTCTATACAAGTTGGTCACTCCCACATTTCATATAGAAATTATTAACCTGTTGAATTGTCTGGGAAACTTGAGAAACATGAAGAATGGACCTTTACTCTTAGTCATTATTTCATGTGTACTAGGAATGGGGTAATATACAAAGTTCACACATGTAATAGGCCCACATGGTGAATGTTGTGTTGGGCTAGTAAATTAACCTGAAAAGCTTACTAATTATCCCCTAGCTGCCCCCCAGAAAAGATAATAATCCTCAGTTTGTCCTTGGATCTGATATTGTTGGAAATGAACTGCCATGTCTTGGTTTGCCTCAGTATCTTTGGTATCTTATATGTTTCTGTTGTTGTCTGTGTTGGTTAGGAGATAACAAATGTGATCAGGAATCTATGAACGAGACCTTCCTCTTGTCAAATATTCTTCCTCAAGATTATGAAAATAATGCAAACTTCTGGTACAGAGTGGAGGTGTTTTGCCGCAACCTGACAAAGCAATTTGGGGATGTGTATGTTATCTCAGGGCCTTTATGGTTACCATATAAAAGGAATGGCAAAAAGTTTGTTAAACATGAGGTAATGGGATTGTTTGTTGAAAGAAGAATCTGCACTAATCAATTATTTCACATGTTTTACTTCCAAATTTGTCACACTTTAGGTTATTGGAGATAATAATGTTGCAGTACCAACCCATTTATTCAAAGTTATATTGGCCATTGACAACAATAATTTGCCTTTTATTGGAGCATTTGAGGTTCCCAATGAGCCAATACCATGTGGTAAGAAATTATCTGATTTTCAAGTACCATTGGAAAAGTTGGAAAGGGATTCTGGATTTAATTATTTTAAAGCCATTGACCAGTCCAAGGTGCAAAATTTGTGTGAGATGACAGGCTGCCAGTTGATATCAAAAGAAGTGATGGAAAACATAGCAATAAGTAGACAACTGAATAATGCTGAAACATTAGAAAAACTGAGAGAAATTTGGCAGGAAATTTCAAATAAAGGCAAGAGCAAAGATCAATATATTGTTTCTGCATATCGAAGGAAACTAAAAGAACTAGACAAGAAACAATCAACTGCAAACAATATAGTTGATGTAAAGTCTGTTGTTAGGTAATATAAAAAATACTCAATTTAATCTGTAAATGATTATTAAAAAATATTTTATTTTTTATAATTCCTCTTCTTTTCTTAAGATCTTAAAGATCCATTCTATCAATAACATTATAAACTAAATCAACAAAAATGTTCACTCTGATTGACTAAGACCAGTGTGCAGAATAACTAACCAATTGGCAAGAATTTATATTCCATAATCTTAACAAACATGAGCTATTTCTTTGTTGAGCTCATTTCCTGTTGGCTTCCCTATCAATGAGAAATAAAAATATCAGAAGAATTTACATTTTTTATGACCAAGACTTTAAGTTTTACATCCATGTTGTCCTAATTTTCCACAAGTAATATATTGGATAAACTTGAAGAAGCAAAGGAAAGCCTGGTGTTCCCATTCACACTTCTTGCTCTTACAATTTTGCTTTCCAGTTTCAACCACTCTTTGTACAAGTCAAAAATATTTTCTGTTTCTAAAATGATACATAATGGTGAACATTTATGTATGCTGTTTGAAGAAATGAAATAATCTATGCAGTCATGGACCATATAATGCAAGAGCACCTTTTTTCCGCACAGATTTTCTATGATTATGCCGGGAAGCAGACCTGTATAACCTGAAAATTCTTGATATATTTGTTTCGAAAAAGATGAATTATAGGGTGACCTTAATACAACTATAGCTGCACTCATAATGGAAAGATTGAAATGGGAGACTGGGGTCGCAATCGTGTAGAAACTGAGCCCGAGTAATTCGCGCATGACCGATTGTTGCATCTACGTGGCTAATCAATTTCAACGTACATACATGTTGTTTTCAAGTTGAAATAAATAACAAATCCACGAAAAAATGACGACATATCAGGAGTTTATTCAGCAAAACGAAGACCGAGATGGTATTCGGTTTAGCTGGAACGTTTGGCCTTCTAGCCGCTTGGAAGCAACTCGAATGGTAGGCGATGTAAACATTAAAATATATTAATCATTTTATCATCGATTGACAATGATCTCATTCACATTTAAAAGATAAAAATATATTTGTTATTATCAGGTTGTTCCTGTAGGATGTATGTACACACCTCTGAAAGAAAGACCTGATTTGCCTCCAATTTGCTACGATCCTGTCGTCTGTAGTCGCAATAGCTGTAAGGCAATATTGAACCCTTTTTGGTAAGAATACGAGAAATAGGTTTCAGCTCAGGTTGAGCAATTGTATTTTCAGCCAAATTATCTGGGCTCAAATTCATCCAAGTAACCAGTCCCTTAATGGTGATACTGCACTACTGCGTTTCTTCTATTAAGTTTCCCCCGTCAAATAAGCATGCTGTCACAAAGATACCCCACTCATTTTAGAACCTCTTCTTGGAAATTGATTTTTTAAATAAGCATCAATTTATGTAAGTTCCCTCTTGCACTTCAATTTTTAAAATAAGCAATACAATTTCTTTGAAACAAACATTTTTTTGAGACTCTTTCACATGTACCTCTGTACACCTGTACAATTCTTTGGCCTACACCAGAACCTATCATATCTCTGCAATCCTTTGAGAGTGCTGTTGTATCATATTATTCCACCTGGCATAACTAATCCATATTCATGTCTCCTTGGGCCAGTCACCTTTGTTGTCAGGGGAATTGTTATCTTCCAATGTCTGAATTTATTTAACAGGACAAAGAATTTCTTCTTGCAATATACCATACACATTCATGCATAATTCTCTCTATCTTCTCACTTTGAAGAGTATAATTGCTTTAAAGTCATGGAAGGGAGCTTGTAGCTAACTATCTGGCACACATAAAAGCCCTTGTTGTTTTTGGATTCCTGGCATGCTTGCAAACAATTAAAATTTTCTTACTGACATTCTGCATTGTGTACTCCCTTAAAAAAACCACCCATCTTCTGCTTTCCTTTGAGTTCCTAAATTAGTATGTGTCTAGAGGTATTTAATCAAGGAAATATACCAGTACATGCCTAAACATTTGTTTGAAGTCAGTTGAGTTACAAGAAATTGTTGTAACCTCTGTTTGTTCTTTACAGTCAGGTGGATTACAGGTCAAAAGTTTGGCACTGTAATTTTTGCTTCCAACGGAATGCTGTAAGTGTGATATATATAACATTATATAGGTATAACCTTTAAATAACTTTTTGAAAGCTTACAGCAGAACAAAAATATAATGCAGTTTGTTTTGAACAAAGTGTGAATTTGTGTAGATCTACATTATATTTGTTGCAAAAAATATGCTGTAACATTTGTTTGGTCTTTATACACATACACTTACTTTTTACTGATGTTTATTTGGTCCTATTAAACCCTAAGTACTAATTACTAACAAATTACAGAATGGAAAACCTCTCTTATAAATAATTAGATGTGATTATTATGCTCCAATTAAAACTTTGTATAATCAAGTTTATATTTTACTTGATAGTTCCCTCCACAATATGCAGGAATAAGTGAGCAACATCAACCAGCTGAGCTGATCCCTCAGTTTTCTACCATAGAGTATACTTTACAGGTGACTCATTTTCATTGTCAGTAGATGGTCACAGAATACATGTAGTAGTACAGTTAAAGAAATCACCAGTCAATAAATTCCTATATCAAACTGTGAAATAACACTTGCAGCACAGTATGGTATGTATGATAGTGAATTAAGTTGTCAAAATTGAATGAACATATGGGATTTTTAAAATTTAATGTTGTTAAATATAGACTTCAATGAAAATGTGTGGTTTCTTTGCAACAATAAACTGGATTTTTTTTATGTACAACTTCAGAACAATAATAATTATTTTTTCAATTCATGCATGTAATTATTGTTGATGCTATCTTAATCATTGTCATTGCTGGCTTTTTAACTTAGCGTGGAAGTCCAGGACCACTGATATTTTTGTTAGTTGTTGACACTTGCATGGATGAGGAAGATTTGCAAGCTGTGAAGGCAGGTCTACTTTTATGGCTTGATTGATACTGTGTAAGGATATTTAAATTACTAGAATGGCATGTTTATTTTAAAATGTTTCAAGAGAGCTATTTTCATGTTCTAGGAATCTTTACAAATGTCTTTGAGTTTGATGCCTCCAAATGCCTTGGTTGGTTTGATAACATTTGGAAGAATGGTATGTTATTCATAGTTGCTCAGTTCACTCCCTTTCCCTATGAAATTTTTTCAGTCTGCAGACCTAACATCTTTCTGTCGGTATACTTATTGCTATGAATATGCTGTAATGTTTGTTACAGTGATACCTTGCTAAATTTTGCTGGGTTGGTCTTTCCTTTTACTTACTCCAGGTGCAAGTTCATGAGCTTGGGTGTGAAGGGTGCTCAAAAAGTTATGTTTTCCGAGGAACAAAAGACCTTAATTCAAAGCAGTTACAAGTAGGTGAAGCTTGTACTAGATGATTGCAAATGTTTGTCATTAAAGCTCATAAACTCAGAAACTTATATCTGAGTCAAAACTTAATTTCTTAGTTCTTGGCTGGGATCTTTTAACCTAATGATTACTGTCAGCTGTGAGACATATTCACTGTTAGCTAAATGTTAGAAACCTTTAAGAACACAAAAGTCTTTTTTCCATCTATAGTGTGAGGTCACAAAATGTTGAATATCCAGTAGGTGAATAAAAAACTAGTTTAGCAACTGTAAGATATCTTTGTACAGGCTACTCATGTTCTAAAATTTACATCAATTTAGCAAATGCTTGGCCTGGGTGCAGGTGCTCGTCAACAAAATCCCCAAGTTGGTCGTGGACAAGTGCCCTCCCAGGGCAGTGACATCTTCAACAGGTTCCTAAAATGTTTGTTGTTTTATGATGAACATTAACTGGAGCACTTAAGTGAGGTTCTTCTGAACTGTTCCCACTACAGATTTTTACAACCTGTCCACAAGTGTGATATGAGTTTGACAGACCTACTTGGTGAACTTCAGAGAGATCCTTGGCCAGTTGGTACAGGCAAGAGACCTCTGAGATCAACTGGAGTGGCTATGTCCATTGCTGTTGGGCTTCTTGAGGTATTTGGGATAATTTCTCTAAAATTTTCTTATCAGCCATCTACCTTTATCTTATAATCTTGAGCATCTATCTATGGTACATTATTAGTGTACTTACCCAAATACTGGAGCAAGAATAATGACCTTTATTGGAGGACCATGCACTCAGGTAGGAATGCTTAGTAAGACAAAAGTATTCTCTCATTACATGTTTTGCACAGCCAACTGCTTATTCACTGCTGCCATACCTTGCATTGTCTCTCTCTCTTTTGCTATTTAAGGGTCCAGGAATGGTTGTAGATAATGAACTGAAGAATCCTATCAGATCTCATCATGATTTAGAGAAAGAGAATGCGCAGTATGTCAGGAAAGCTTGCAAGGTACCTGTTTTTAGATGTTATTTGTGTTCAAGTATTGTGTGATGCACACTAAAATCTTTATGTGTCATTACCAGTATTTTGACAACTGGAGATACTTTAACTCTTCTTAAAAAAACTTCTTACTGTTGGTGAACAAAAATCAAGATCTTGCAAATAATGATAAATATACCTGACTGGATACTGTAATCATGCTTTCTATGATGGATTGCAGTTGTTTTTACAGTATTTTTCATTCCTGTGTAGCATTATGAAGCTTTGGCCAATAGAGCAGCTGAGAATGGTCATGTGATTGATATATTTTCTTGTGCACTGGATCAAACTGGACTCCATGAGATGAAGTATTGTCCAAACCTCACTGGGTAGGTCAATAGATCCAAGTCTTGTTGGGCCCAGTAAGGGTCTTATAGGAACCATAGGAGTCCTAAAGAATCCTGCGGGACATTTTGGTCCATGATTAATTCTCAAAGGTTTTGCCATTTCTAGTGGTCATATGGTGATGGGAGATTCATTCAACACAGCCCTTTTCAAACAAACATTCCAGAGAATGTTTTCAAAAGACCTGCGTGGAGAATATAAAATGGCATTTGGGGGAACTCTGGAAGTTAAGGTAGAGTATTATCCGTAAACGAATATAAATTTTGATGAAGAAGAGCAATAATGCATATTTTTCTAAGTTAAGGAAGGAATACAATAATAAAATTAATAAATTTAAATATCGTTGTTTTAGACATCTAAAGAGCTTAACGTTTCTGGATGTATTGGGCCGTGTATATCAATGGACAGGAAGGGACCAAATGTTTCTGAAACAGTAAGCAACAAAAGTATGCGAATGTTTTAAAAACTTCTTTGGTTCATAATATTTCACGTTTCTTATAGGAAATTGGACTCGGTGGTACATCGGCTTGGAAACTGTGTGGATTTGACTCCGCGACAACCCTTGCCATATTTATTGAGATAGTTAATCAAGTATGTACGAGTGTACACGTATATATAACTAATGGATAACTTATAGTTACTATAAACTTGCTTGTAGAAACCAGTCTGGCTGTTATTACACTTATGTGTCTTCTCTTCCTACAGCATACCGCTCCAGTACCTCAGGGCTCGCGAGGTTGTATCCAGTTTATAACACAGTACCAACACTCGAGCGGTCAGCGTAGAGTCCGGGTTACGACATGCGCAAGGAACTGGGTGGACGCAGGAAACTTGGGTCATGTTGCCATGGGTTTTGATCAAGAGACGTCGTGTGTGATGATGAGTCGTATTGCTGTGTTCCGTGCTGAGACAGACGACGGACCTGATGTCCTCAGATGGTTAGATAGAATGCTAATTCGTTTATGTCAGAAATTTGGGGAATTCAACAGAGAAGATCCAAGCTCATTTCGTTTAGCAGAAAACTTTTCCTTATATCCACAGGTGACAGTAATGAAATATTTCTTCCCCCCCCTATTCAGCAGTATAAAAGATGGTGTTTTCTTTTGTTCTGTTTTGTAACGTTCTTTTGGAGGTTTTTATGTGTAGGTATGCACTATGGTGGACAAAGCCTTGCCAGTTACGCCATTCAATAAAAAGTGGAAAAAAGGGACTAAAATATTGTCTTATTCGTTGGCAATAATAGACAGCAGGCTATAACTATTTCTATCATAAAACCTTGTCACCGCACAGTACCTCAAAGTGGTGGTAAAAGTTTATAGGTGTCTTGTGGCAACACAGTTCTTACGCGTGCTTCTAATTGGAAGTTCGAAAATATGATTGTCAATTTATAACTGAAGTAAAGAATAAAGGTTTTCAATAGTGAAAAATAAAATAACGCAAATTTCGGTCATTTAAGGTAAATGGGAGTGGTACTTATTAACGAGAATGACGAGGATCAAAGAATATTTTTAGCAGTGCTGATCACCAAACGAAACGTTATCGGTATTAAAAAATCAATTATACCGAATGTCTTTTACTCAATCATCACAATGCTTACTTTGTTCATAGGTTAGATTTATCGTAAGTTTTGCTATTCACTTGAATAACCTCTGATTTTTTTTTTCAGTTTATGTTCCACTTGAGACGTTCACAATTTCTCCAGTACTTCAACAACAGTCCTGATGAGACTTCATATTACAGGTTTGTTTCACAATTTCACTTTACCCCAAGCAGCAAGTTATATTTTTCTTTCCGTTTTGTGGCATGTATTTATTTACTTTTTTTCCTCGGTCGCAATTACTTTCCGATGTTCATTCTGTCACCAGGCATGTCCTGAACCGAGAAGACGTAACGAACTCGCTCATTATGATTCAACCAATTTTGTACTCCTATTCTTTCCATGGACCACCCGAGGTAAGGAATCCTGCGCTCAGTACGACTTACATGTACCTCAATTGTTGAAATGACATGCAGTTTTTACCGCTTGTACATGCAGTCAAATTTAGCCATGCCCTAAGGACGAACATAAGTTCTGACAGCGCTTCTTTGTTTTTTGTTTTGTTTTTTTTTTAGCCAGTGTTGTTAGACAGCAGCAGTATTCAAGGAGACCGCATCTTGCTACTTGATACATTCTTCCAGTTGCTTATTTATCATGGAGAGGTAATTACTTGACCTTGATAACCTTTTAGCCATTTCAATGTCTGGCATAAAGTGTGCTCCCACATATACCATTAAAAAACAGAATGAAACAGCAGAGTAGTAGTAAAGAACCGTAAAGTCTTGAATCGTAAAGTTTTCCTGGTTTCCTGGAAACAGCCTAGGAACTTCCTCTACATTATTTGGGAACAGAATTACGGGAGCGGTTCGCTATTTACCGAGTCCAGTTCGGAAAATTAATCATCTTGAATTCAATTTACATGTGTTTAATTTTGAACTTATTGCTTGGTGAGATTACATCTTGCGACGTTTTTGCCGAACTATTCTTGTCAGGCTTGTCTTGAACCTGATGGAAAGCAAATTGGGCTGTGAATGTGACATCTGAAGAAGGACAACGTGCACATGAAGTATTTCATTGAAAATGTTTCACCCAATTTTGCAAAAACGTAGCTTGAATCATTGTGAGAAAAATTGCGTTGTTTGACAACATTTTTCATGCATTTTCGGTGCATTTTTCAAAACAGCAAAACTCTGTTTCAGTCGAGTTGGGCTTTTAGGCGGAAGTGAAAACCTCAAGTTGAGAAGCTCGTTTGCTTGGGTCTCCAACTGTGAGTTCAGTTTATGATGCCGAAACACCCTAAAGTTACATTTTTCACAACAGGTCTCGGTAGGATCTTACGAACAGATTCCACTTCCTCATTTTTCCCTTGAAATTTCTCTTCAAATCTGATGTGACGTCGTAAACATTCATGTTAACATAGTTTGTTATCATAAAAGATCGTAACGACACAATGTACACTAACTGAGTGGCAATCACGTACTTCATTTATTTTTGAAGACAATTGCGCAGTGGAAGAAACAAGGCTATCAAAATGACCCTCAACACGAAAACTTCCGGCAACTCTTGCAAGCACCAAAAGACGATGCACAAGAAATTCTGCAAACACGTTTCCCTATGCCTCGCTATATCGACACTCAACATGGAGGCAGTCAGGTAAACAGCTTTCTGTTTTTCTTTTTAACGTTTCAGTTGTAAGCATTAGTAAGAAATGACAATTTGCATGCAACTCCACACGAATGTGTTCAACAGCTATCTCAGTTCACCGTCGATCCGGAACTTCGAAGTGTTAAGTATTGTCAATTGTAAGTCGGATTTGCTACCTAATGTTCCTCGGATGTTCTTATCGAACCACTGTTTCCAATACAACGGTTATAAGGTTCGATTCCGGTTTGCATTTCTGCGTTTCTTTGAAAAAGTAAATTCTACTTTCCTTTAATTGAATTCAAAAACGGATTCTGAGTCAATGAATCGAATGGGATGATCGAATCCGAATTCAGATTCGGACTCGCCCGAAGAAAGGCAGTGAGTTGTAATATTTCTGGCAGTGTATCCAACTAAGATTTCCTGCAGTTACCACGTATTTGTTCGTTTGTTATTTTAGGCACGTTTTCTGCTATCAAAAGTCAACCCATCCCAAACTCACAACAACATGTATGCATGGGGTCAAGATGCTGGAGGTGCTCCAGTTTTGACCGATGACGTGAGCCTCCAAGTGTTCATGGACCATCTCAAGAAACTGGCAGTCACGAACACCTCGTGAAAGTCACGATAAAAAATCATGAGAAAAGATCACGCAAAGTTGAACGTGTTGAATGAAGGCTTGTTGATGTAACGAAAATGTCAAGATAAACGCTTGTTACACACTATAATGCATTAATGTTTGCAAGGAAAACAGATGAATTGTTGTAAATAAAAAAGGAAATAAAAATATTCCCAGCAAGGATTTCTTGTAGCTCATTGTGTGTTTTGCCTGGTCAAGAGTTGCTATCGGGTAGGTCTACCTATGGTCTGCCGCACGCTAATCTTCTCGGACGCGAAAGTTTTCAAAGGCTTCAGCGTTTCTTTTAAAACAGCACTACTGCAGATTTCTTTTACTTTCACTCTTACTGCTGTTAGCACGGTTTGTTCTAGTTTGGTTTCACAATGGTCAAATGGTGTAAAATTTAGCATGATTTATAGAGGAAATCACCGGATCTGACGAACGAAAGTGAAGCATTAGTAAGCTATGTAGGTCATTGCTTTGGATTTTGATCGCATTTTTTTATACTATGGTTCTCCAGGTGACGGAAATATCTTGCTTGATTGATGGAGATATGTTATTATGTTTTGTCGCACCAAACTTAATGGGAGATTTGAACAAATAACGAAAAGGAAGTTTGAAATACCAAGAGGTTAATGACTGCATCAAGCTGTTATTCGAATATTAAACAGAATGTGTCACGTGGTTTCCAGCAGGCCTTTGAAAGGTTTGGTCTGAGCTTGAAGGATAAGGTTGTAGGAAGTGATCAAGTGTAGTGGTGTTAGCATTGTGATTTAAGTAATCATGGCTGACGAAGAGCAGGAATATTATGGTTATTACTACGGAGATGATGAAGACAGAGGCTTGCTGGATCCAGCTTGGGAGAAACAACAAAAGAAGGTATGTAGTATCAAAGTTTTCTCGTAAGTTTCATATCGTTCTCATGGTATGAAATGAACTATAGTATAAATATACTCCAGTTTGTTGTTTACGAAGTATTTTAACCAAAATCAACCCGGCTGGATATTTTTTTTTTTTTCTGATTCCTGCTTATTGCAGACGTTTACTGCGTGGTGCAACTCGCACCTACGAAAGGTAGGCGTTCAAATTGAAAGCATTACGGAAGACTTTCGGGATGGTCTCAAACTTATGATTTTACTGGAAGTCATCTCTGGAGAGCGACTACCCAAACCAGAGAGAGGCAAAATGCGAGTGCATAAAATCAGTAATGTCTTGAAGGCTTTGGATTTTGTGGTTTCGAAGGGGGTAAAGCTGGTGTCCATCGGAGCTGAAGGTAAGATTTGAGGTGGGAATATTGATGGACCGACATCTCATGAACTCTATAACTGATCTTAATTAATTATCCAGAGATCGTCGACGGAAATCTAAAGATGACTTTGGGCATGATTTGGACAATCATTTTACGTTTCGCCATCCAAGATATCGCAGTTGAAGGTACGTGTAGTACATGAACGGTCTGGGAAGTGGCAAGTATGGTTTTACACACCTCGCCTTTTTTGGCGTGTTATGACGAGTTCAGGGTTACGAAAGTACCTGATTTCAGTTCTCTATTCGCTTAGAATTGTCTTCAAAGGATGGTCTCCTTCTCTGGTGTCAGAAGAAGACCGCACCATATAAAAACGTTAATGTCCAGAACTTCCATCGAAGGTAAACTAATCGTTTTTCTTGCTGTTAATCAACGATGCAGTGGTGTGCGTATGGTGATGTACAAGGTCTGATATCGGGCCTCCCCTAATAGGCGTGTACACAAAGTTGTGAATTATACTTTTTGTTTTATTTAGCTTCAAAGATGGTTTAGCATTTTGTGCGTTAATTCACAGACATCGACCAGAATTACTCAATTATGCTGAACTTAGACAGGTCTGTAGTGTTGTTAACACGCGATGGTTCGTTTGGTTTACCTTATATGGCATAGTTTGCATGCGAGATGTCTCGTCTTTCATTTCATGATTTAGCAGTGTGTGGGTTATACCTTTATCCAAGTAACTCCCTTTCACTAACACCGACCGAAAACAGTATGAAACTGATCAAAATTTATGACAGATACCGTGGAGCTACTATTACTATTAACAATGTTCGACTTGAAGTTTTGTTGTCAGAAAAACAACGGGTCTTTTTGTTGACTAGAATTAAACTTAATGAATTTCATTGCGTTAATGGTCAAAACTTAATAGACTGCTGAAAAGCGTGTTTACGCCATGAAAGTACGTTTCACTAGGTGTGTCATAAACTGTAGAAAAACTGCATGCTGTATAGTTTGAACATCAAAGCATTCAACATTCAGATATTTTTAAAATATCAACATTCTGATTAGCAGTTTATGGACACAAAGCATTTCGTGTTTTGACATACCTTTTATGTACAGCAGTTGATTACAAAGTTATATTTATCAACTATTCCAACCTAGGAGTATTTCTTTCATGCTATAAATTTTTTCCCAAACTGAGTGTGTCATAATTATATTGTATTTACCTTATAATTGATAGTAAATGAGAAAATGCCTTGAATTGATTGACTAACACAATGTTATGTGCAAGATGCAAAAGTTAAATAATAAAAAGTCATGTTCAAAGGTGCTGGCTTTTGCATCAATTTGTTTGTAGTGCATTGGACTCTTTTTTTATTGTTTATTCAAAATTAAAAAGGATTATATGTTCTTTTTGGTGTTTAACCTGAACTTCTGAAAAAGAAATCCTTGAAAAATATTGTTTATTTCAAATTGTCTCATTTCAAATCTAGTGTAAGTTAACATTAAGTAAATCTGTTATGTAAGAATGTGTGAAAAACCTTGTATCACATTTAATACATTTTTGCTTCGTGCAAAGACATACTATATAAACTGTAAATAGCTGTTTTCATCCTGCGGTCTATAGCAGCTCAACTCAGCCTATATATGAGGATCTCTTGGGAGCTTGAAACAGTTTATTTTGAATATGATGAGAAACTTTTTAAAATCCTGTAATACTTGTTCAGGATGAGAATTTGCCCACAAACAAAAGAAAAATTATACTGATTTAAAATATATAAAAATAAGATTATGATTAAGAGTTAAAATTATTACAGTTATATTTCTAATGATATCTATTAAGTGGAAAATATTGGATTTTGTAAATAATAATAAATTTGATATTGTGCATTGGTTTACAACATGATTTGTAATGTATATGTCATATCTCAATAGCTGAGCTTGTAGTCTTTTGTCTTATGCTGTAGGATAATCCTGTTCACAATTTAAACCTTGCATTTGAAGTGGCTGAAAAGCATTTGGATATTCCCAAGATGTTGGATGCAGAAGGTACAGACAAGAAATAATGTGAACAAGGACATTAGGGTATAACACAAAAAATAATCCTATTTTCATATTTTTAAGAAATGGCAAACATGGAGAAGCCTGATGAACGTGCAGTCATGACCTATGTTTCCTCTTATTATCATGCATTTTCCAGTTCCCAGCAGGTATAGTTTTAGTTCTAGTATCAGAAATTGTTCCAAGTGATCAAGTTTGTATAAAAATGACTTGCTAACTCCCACTTTGATTTAACATTTCATTAAACTGTGGGTATTACTTTTTAGGCTGAAACTGCATCAAAGAGAATTTGTAAGGTGTTGGATGTCAACCGTGAGAATGAAGGGCGTATGGAAGAATATGAAAAACTGGCTAGTGATGTAAGAGAAAAATGCCAAACTTAAGTTATACATAGAAATGTAGAGAAAACTTTATTTAAATATGTGTAATTGCCCTAGCCATTAGTGCTATTTTTATTATTTTTGTGGTTAGCTTTTAGACTGGATAAATAAAACAATGCCATGGCTTTTAGACCAAACCTCTGATGGTACTTTACCTGGAGTAAAGGTAATTAAACTAAATTAAAAATAAGAAAAATGACAATTCTTTCTACATGAATGCTGCATATTGATATTAATTCTATTATTGTTGAACTTTACAGAAAAAGCTTGAGGAATACCGTAAATATAGGGGAAATGAAAAACCACCACGTGTGGAGGACAAGGCTAACCTGGAAACATTATTCAACACTCTTCAAACCAAACTTCGCCTAAATAATCGTCCTGCTTATCTACCAAGTGAAGGGAAAATGATTAATGTGAGATGATTTTGCATTAATGATATTTACCATACTGTAAATATAATTGTATCTACATGGACTGAAATCATAACATTTTAAAAACATTTATTGGAAATTTCCATTGCAGATTTGTTATTGTTTTATGCTCTTGGTTTTAACTGTAGTTAAATGTATGCACAAGTGTTTGCCAAACTTAAGTTTGGCAAACACTTGTGCATAACAAGTTTTGGCAGGCAAAACAAAAGTTTTGAAGTTTCACATAAATTAGAACCACAAGCAGTCAGAGCTGTTACAATAGTTATTACAACTGTTGTTTCATTGAAATGGCTCTGGTGTGATATTCATCAAGATTTCCTCCAGTTTTTTTTTAGTTCTCTTTGTTCTGTTTTTTCTCAGGATATCAATGATGCATGGAACAGACTTGAAGGTGCAGAGAAGGATTTCCAAGACTGGTTGTTGCAAGAATTACGAAGGTATACATCAGAAATTTCATGCATATATGAATTCAGGTGCAACATGTTTGCTACAAGAAACTGCTGAGATGCATGCTTCGTTAGAAATTCTGCAAAAATCTTTGACAAATTTAAACAGCTACTGTTGCTAGGCCACAAATATTGTCCAATATTTGATGTAGTTACCAGATTTGTTTCCAGTTTTCCCATAGCAAACACTGTATGGAGTGCCATGTGGAGCAAAACTGTGTTCATTACCATTTGTTTTTCACATAAATGTTGTATATGAGTAGGTACAGTAAAATTTATCTTCCCTGCCATATATAGTACATGCTCAAGTCACCACATATTAAAACAGTGATCTTGCCAGGTGATTTTAAGCACTGAAAATTACTTCTTTCGTTGTTGAATTCAGAATGGAGAGGCTTGATCATTTGGCTGCAAAGTTCAACCACAAATGTAACATCCATGAAGCTTGGACTGAAGGAAAACCTGAGTTACTACAACAAGATAATTACAGTGATGCCAGTTTAGCTGATATATTGGTAGGTTCTTAATTTTCAGAATGTCCAAAACTGAAGTTCTTAATGATTTCTTTCTTCTATTTGTATACAGGAACCAGCATTATCTGTCCATTACTTTGTTCAATTAGGCTTTGATCAAGAAGCATGAAGCATTTGAAAGTGACCTTGCTGCACATCAGGATCGGGTTGAACAAATTGCAGCTATTGCCCAAGAGCTGAAGTAAGGGTGACAATTTTAACATAATGTGCATGAAGAAAAATGACCAATAAATAGCTACATTATAATAAAACCTACCCTCTCACTTTCCCTTGTTTTGTGAATTCATTACATTAAAGCTATAAGTGATAAGACACATTCTTATCATTAAAATAGCAATTGAGTTTATGATTGAATAGCATTAGATTTTGTTCCAGTAACTTCATAGACAATCTTTTTGTCTATTTTGTCTTCATATATTGTTCCTTCTTTTCTATCTTGTTTTAGTGTGTTGAAGTATAGTGATTCAAAATCTGTGAATTCAAGATGCCAGGTGAATAGAAATTTATTAGATAACAAGTAAATTATGAAGCATGAGTTGAAGAACACTGTAAAGAAGTTACTCATTCCATAAATATTATTTTGATCAGTTCAAAACCAAGAGTTTAATGTTAAATTTCACTAATTGTCAATGTTGCAACATAACTATTGCAGTTTAGTATAACTACATTTTCCATTACACAAGTTGTGAAATGCAAATACATTTGTCACGTCTCCTTCTGGCTCAATTTTTGTAAGTAAGTAAATATTCCAAGATGCACAATCAGCTCCATTAACCTTGACTAGCCGACAACTTCCAAAAGTATAAGATGAAACATACTCCTGAAAATAATTTCATCTTGAAAATTCAAGATATGAGTCAACAACAAGACGAAACTTTGATTGAAACTGTGGTATTTTGAGCTTGAGGATGACTGAAATAAAGTCAAAGTATCAGTTTCAACGAAAGTTTCGTCTTGTTATCGACTCATCTCTTGAGTTTTCAAGGTGAGACATCATTCTTTGGGTTATTTACGTTTTATCTTATAGCTGCAGTAATTTGTTCACACTTAGTAGAAGGACCCACTTTGTTAATATCTAGCCGTTGTTTACTGAAAACGTACTCTAATTTTCTTCAGGCAATTTGCGACGGATGGGAAAGATTGGGACAGCTGGCAGTTGACAGGAGACAACACTTGGAGGTACTTTCATTTCCAGCCCAATTCTTTCAGTTTAGATATGAGAAGTTATTGTGAAATAACTTACTATAATTTTTTATGGTTTATTTTGTATTTCTTTATTATATAGGATGCGAAAGCAAGACGAGAGCAAATCGATATGTTGCGATTAGAATTTGCTAAGAAAGCAGCGGTAAATTTTTACGTTGCCTTGTTGTTGAAATTAGATATGTTGAAACAACCTTAAGTCAATTATATATTACACTGTCTCTATATTTTTAAATAGCCGTTTAATAACTGGTTGGAAGGCGCCAAGGAAGATCTCATGGATATGTTTAGTGTTCATACAATTGAAGAAATTCAAGTGAGTCCACAAATCTGTTTGCGTAAAGAATATGGTGTGATCAGAGCTCTTTGCTTTAACAGCCATAGATCGAAAACGAAATTTTAAACGGGACCTTTCTCCGGATGTGATTTTCATTAATCTAAGCAAATTCTTAAAATCACCTTCAAACTATCATACAGTTGACAGACATTCTTCTATCAACTTACATTTATTCAGGAACTTACTTACATTTATTCAGGAACTTACTTACATTTTTTCAGGAACTTCTGGATGCTCACGAAGCCTTCAAAGCGAACATGTCGGCAGCAAATGATGAATACGAGTCAATCACAGCTCTGGTGAAAGAAATGAACGCCCTTGGATGCACTGACAATCCTTACACGACCCTCACTCCGGAGGTAGGTGGGGTATAAATTGCGAACCTTTTACTAGATCTCACACAGTCATTTGCTTCGTGTTTGGCGTCTAGGTTTTCACTGGATTTCGTTCCAGGATCAGTTGATTTACTTTTTCCAAGACGTCACGTAACATCTGGTTACTTAATGACAACTTGCCGCTCGTTTACCTTGTATTAGTTTTAGATGTGGTGCTTGCATAGTGCTGATGGCCTCTTAAGTCGTTTACTTGGCAAGATTTGTGTTTTGTTGTTGCCTCGTAGCTCTTATTGCGCAATCCTGAATGCTGGCTTTCGTTCACCTTATTAATAAAATTAACTGGAAATGACGAGCTGGCCTGCCAAGTGAAAATCAGTTGACTTGTATTGCGAGCAGTGTAAATGTCTAAATTATTCTCTTTCTGTAAGTGATCTTAGTCTGACGACCAAAGAACGACGATGTGCAAACAACTTGGCCTGATCCAGGTCCGTTTCCATTCAAAAAGTTTATCAGCCATTTTAACTTTAATATTAGGAAATTTACGAAAAATGGCGTGAAGTTCTTGAACTTGTTCCGCAGCGGGAAGAATTGTTAAAGAAGGAACTTGATAACCAACAGCGTATCCTTTTCCAAGAATATCTGATACATGTTTGCCAATTTGTCGTTTGAAACTGAATGAAAAACTCGAGTGTTGGGTGGAAGTCAAAAATGTTCCATTTCTTCATTATGATGAAAGTGAACGTAGTTAATCAAAAAGAAGGTAATTAAAAATTAAATTCTACTCCCATACACATTACCGTGAATACTTCCCACTGGGCAAATTTTGTAGCGCGAAGCGACTTCGTGTTTTGCTTGGTGGGTTCTCGCCTGGGATTTCCCAGAAAGCTATGCAATTAATACATCGGAATGTCGATTTGCATCATTAACGTCGACTGGTGTACAGAGCGTTTGGCTCACAAGATTTTTTCCCCGAGTTCTTCGTGGTTGTCACTTTTCCTCGGAGCATGTTTCTGTTTTCTTTAACTCATTCACTAGGAAATGAACAGTTGAGACTTAATTTTGCCAAGAAAGCCAACATTGTTGGGCCGTGGATACAACAACAGACAGAAAATCTACGAAACATTGGCCTTCAAAACCACAGAACTCTAGAGGTACAGTTGAAACGATGAATTTCGCTTATACCAAACATTCAGCACAATGCATTGAGAAACCATTACCCGTTTTGACTGTCTGCTCATTTATCGTTATTTCATCTGATCTAGGATAACCTCAGCGTCCTGCAGAGCTTTGAAAAGACTGTCACGGCCTACAAACCAAATATCGATGAACTTGAAGACATCAACCAGGTAGCCAAATGTTGTCCGATACGTGACTTGAGAAATATCTTTCAGTCAGTCTAACTTGGTGTCTTTAATTTTCTTGTAGGGCGTCCAGCAAGCTCTTATCTTCGAAAACCCGCACACCCAGTACTCCATGGAGGTAATACGAAAAGGATTCTTTCCGCTTCATATTTTCAGAGGTTTTTTAAAGTTTAACAAAGTACCGCAGCATTGTACATAATGTTTTTATCGCAATATCTTTCCAGGCATTACGAGTAGGCTGGGAACAGTTATTAACCGGTATTGCCAGGAATATAAATGCTGTCGAAAACCAGGTAATCATGCCGCTAGTTGTACAGTTATAGAAATATATGCACAGCTAGCGACTGCCATACAGCAGCTCCAGTGTAAAAATAATGTAACACTCAGACTAAAAATGCGAGTCTTGTGGCCATGAAGTTAGTGGTTTGCTGACAATACCTTGAGAGGTACAGCGATTAGGTTGATTCCACATACCAGGCACTCAACCAAGGAGAATCTTGATAAAATTACTTCAACATAGCCCGAAATAACGGGACGTCCAAACCAAATACAAACTTCTGACATATGAACTTCCTTGCACAGTGTATTCCGAAAATACAAGCAAATATTCGTATATTATCTTAGATACTGACTCGAGATTCGAAGGGTATAACCGAAGCTCAAATGAAGGAATTCCGAGACACATTCAACCACTTTGACAGGGTAAGAAAAAAAACATTAATGTCGCAAATTTGATTAAGTTATATCTGAATGTATCAATTTATTAGGAGGTGGTGATGCAAATGGCTTATGTGGTCATTTTCCCTTTTAATTGTTCCTTACTGTATAGGATCGATCGATGACCTTGGAACCACATGAATTTAAAATGTGTCTTATCAGTCTAAACTACAATTTAAAGGAAGGAGAGAAGGTGAGTTCGACCAACTGTAGATCGCAATATCAAACCATACGTTACATACACCACGTGAACTGATAAACTGGAAGCCTTTCTCTCTTGTCCATTCAGGGCTAAATTAGGCAGTAATGAGTCGATATTGTTAGCTCGCATTACCACGTAAGGCCTAAAGGCGGATTTCCATTTAGTACAAAATGTCGCGCGCGCCACCGTTGTGTTGTTAAAATTCAGTAGTCTTCTACTTGGTTGTACTTGAAAGTTTGGAAGACAAAAGTAAAAAGTCTTTACTTGATCCACCCAGCCCCCATACTAGGGTGGTACTGCACTGACAGTTTCTACCATTGTCTAAATTTTGTTAGTAAGCTTTACTTAATGTTTTCTGTTATCGATTTTCACCTCCCAAAGTTTAAAGATTCAACTGAAGTTATTTAATTGAAGTCTCTAACTCCTCATTAAGTTAAGTTATTCAACTATTTCCAATCAAGGGAGAAGAAGAATTTAACCGTCTCATGTCCATAGTGGATCCCAACGGAACTGGAAAGGTTACCTTCCAAGCTTTTGTCGACTTCATGACTCAAGAAGTCGCAGATTCCGACACCGCGGAACAGGTCATGGACTCGTTCAAGATTCTCGCAGGAGACAAGGTAACAACCAATAGAACACCAATGTTGCTTAGTGCTTCGTGTGAACTGGTTTATATCAACCACTCAAACAATTCCGTGTGTAATACGACTTCATAGGACTCACAGCCATTGCTTTGACAAATCCATTTATATAGTATAAGATTACGTATAAAAGTTGGATGAAAACATGCATAAAAGCGAAGTTTCTTTGAAAAGATCAAAAAAACTTAAGGTGTTTGCCCATTTTATCTCCACCGTTTACAATTTACAACAAGGCCGCGACGTCTGATCTCAAGATCAATACATCGTTAAGTCAATAGTCTGACCAGGAAATTACGTCTTGCGGACATTGTTTCCAGTGCCGTCCATAACAAACCTGCGTGGTTGGTACTAAACTACTAGTGGCACCACTTCAAATTTACTGCTCGCATAATAAAGTAAATTTGACTATACCATAATTCTGTTGGTTGGAATCTGCAATCAAATCTGATTACAGATCAAACTAGAGTTAAATTTTCCAACATTTAATGTTTTACTGCCTGTTCTTTCCATTTAGCCTTTTATCACTGCGGACGAGCTGCGACGAGAACTTCCCCCGGATCAAGCAGAGTATTGTATTGCGAGAATGGCTCCTTATGAAGGTGAAGGAGCTGTGGAGGGTGCTTTGGACTACATGTCTTTCTCGACAGCTTTATACGGAGAAAGTGATCTCTAAGCCTTCGAAGAATTTATTTAATCATGAAAATAACGGATTTTTTTATTCCTCAATCCTACCTCCTCGAAATAGATACATGATAGCATGCCTTGGAAATGTTTAACTCGATTACTTGAATTAGTTGAAGAAAACTGGAAGATTTGTGTTTCTGAAGACTGCACGTATCGATTGCACGATCAGTTTGGATTTTCTCGAAAATCAATTCACGATGTTAGCTGTTATGTGACTTAATTGAATTTGTGTCCACATCTTTGAGTGTTAGAATTGAGGTGTATATTATAGAGAATTACCTAGTACAAATGTTCCGATGTGATACTTGATTTCGTTCGTCTTTTTGATGGTTTTATTAAAATTCTGCTCCTTACAAACTGCTCAATGTTGTTCCTATATGTGACCCTTCTGACTTCACGGACCAAAAAGGTTAATGTAAAAGGTTGCAAAACTTTTAGTCCGGGGAAATTTACCATAAACAGTGGTCGACCGTAAACCCAAATAATGGTTGATAGTATGACGTGTAACAAGTGGCTGGATTGACGGAGGAGAGGGGTAGGTTCACGTAATGAACCTCAGAAATCTCTATCTTCTATCCTTTGATATAGCGGGGCAGGAGAGGGCACGATTCAGACAAACCATCTACCTCGGAAAAAACGTAGCGCAAGTTTTTTTTTTTACTCGGTGGCAGCATTTAGATGTATATATGCAACGCAACGTAAATCACGGAAGCATATTATAACACAAGTCTAATGAAGGAACATCCGCGCACACAAATTTAGGCCGCACTTCCGTGACATGCGTACATATGCATTGCTTATTAATGCTTGCTCCATGTGAAATCATCAGGAACGTAGATAAAAATTGTAAATACTTTATATTATTTTCAACATTAAGGGGGCTAGGAGTGGATGGCATATACTGCAGGAAGTTGATCATCAACATTATTACGATACCTTGAATTTCTGTAGAATCAATTTATTCCCCCCAGAAGAGACATGTTTGCCATCTCTACTGTGCATGACCTATTCACGTGCTACCTTGCCGACCTCCTTTAACGCATTAAGGGGCAGGGCTCATTTCCACTGACGAGTAAGATTATGCAGTTATGTTTTGGAAACGTCAGAGCTTGGATATATCTTAGATAAGTGAATGATCGTGAAACTCAGAAATATGGGGCTCAGAAATCGTTTTCTGAGTATAGGGCTTGACGATCATTCACCTCTCTTGAGTAAGATTATAGTGTGCCCTTGCCCACTATGGATTAAATGAGTTAAAACTGCATACGCAACACTTCGCATGTCCAACAGATGGGCGTTATCCGCCGGGAAGGACGCCCGGGCTACGTTGAACTGATGCCAGAGCTGATTTGAAGATATGAACACCGTAAACTTGGTACCATTCAGCGAAGGATATTTTGAACAAAAACTTGCTCTGGGATATATGCAATTTCCTTCCTTAATCTGTTTTTTAGTAAAAATAAGACAAACTGGTTTTGAAAATTTTCGTCGAATTTTGGTGGTTCCCAAATAAAGCGTTCTGTTGTCGAGTGCGTTTAAATCCAAATTAGGAGAAGGGTAAACACACCAAGTACCAACCTAAAATTCACTTCATTATATGGATTGACAGTTTTTGGCAATTTTCGCGAACTGCATTCATTATTTAAATCGCGAGCCATAATTGGTATCTGAGTTCTCAGATTCGACGTTGGAATTCGCATTAGAAGTATCCGAAATTCTAGAATCGATACGAGAATTCTCGGAGGGTATGGATGTCTGAGATTTGGACGTATTGTTGTGTTCTGCTTGTCTGACATCACCAGATTCCCTACTCTCACGCGGTCGAAATAACCTCTTACGTGAATCTGCTGAAATGGACCTACAGTTTCCACGACTTGTACTTATTTGTTCATAATTTGTTTCAATGTCGTTCTCAGAAGAAGAGGTATCCGAGAAACATTCATTTTCTTGTTTCATGGAATCAGGTTTGGCCTGCCATGAATTACAAGAGCACTGTGGTGAATCGAGCTCATTTGTTCTTTCCTCGAAATTATTTTCTTTATTTTCACATTTAGAGAAAACTCGGGACGTTATTGCTGCATTTTCTTGGTTTTTAAGACAATCCCGGCGAAGCTCTGCAATTCTTTTTTGAGTATTTGTTGTTGAGCCCTGTTGAGAAGTGATAATTTCACGCAAGCGCTCTAAGCCAATACCTTGTTCCTGGCTTTCACCCAAAATGTTTCCAGATGTTCCTGAAAGGTTTGCCATTTCAGAGACTTCAAGCTCACCGTCCTCAGAGCTCCTTTCAGTTGCTTCAGTCCTGCCGTTGTCACTTGAATGTTCCTCGCTCGGATCATCTCTTAAATTTCTAATTTGTTCAAAAACCATCGCTCTTATTCGACGTAAAACTTCCACATTCGACGAACCCTGTTCGTCCTCAAATCCTTCTCCATCGTCCGTGGAAGAAAGATCAGAGTCAGTTGAACCATCTTGTTCTTTTTGAACGAGCGTATCAAAAAAGGCCATCATTCGGGGGTCCTCGCTCGTCGACTGGTCATCGTAATCGTGCGCTAACGGCCGCCCACTCTCGATGATCATTCGGGCATAATCCATCCGAGAGTACAGCGTTCTCGGTCGTTCCATAACTTCCCGTGCCGTCCTCTTACCTCCAACCAACGGAAAAGGGCTCCACATCTACAAAAAACCCAACTTTATTTAATACTTTTTTACTAGTTAACGTAACTCAATTGGACACCTGTGAATTAAGATCACCAACATGTCATATGTGGAGCTGACATTTTTTAAGGTACCACAAGATTTAGTACTTCACTTTCAAGGAGAGTAAAAATGTACATTATTTTTCTTACTTTGATGATCTTTTCCACTCCAGCTGTGCAGAGCATTGACGTGTCTTTATTAAAGCAAACTTGATTTACAATGGAGCGATGTCCATTTAAAACAAGAAAGCTGTTCTGAACTTTGGCAATTCCAGTGTGGTTTTGGTCAACCTTTGGAATCTCCCATATATAAACATTGAAATCATCTGAGCCTGACATAATATACTGAAAAAATATATAAAATTACAATAAGTGAAAACTAAAAATGAAATACATCTCTTGTCAGTTTAGTGAACACCACAATACTCACATTGTCTTTCTTGCCAGCAAAACATACTGATTTCATGGTGCATGAGTTGTAGTAGCCTTCCTGGTAGAATTCAACTAGACTGGTGTTTCGATCAATGTGGTACAAAACAGGTGGAAGTCTTTGGCGCACAGCAACAAGATAGCGACCTGTATTGTCAAATGTCACGTCCATAGCACACTGAACACCAACATTACTATCAAATCGTTTCAAACACCTTAAGAAATACACATATGGTAAGTTTTAACTTTGGTGATAACTTTACAGAAATCTTGTTTTTTTGAGTACTGTGCTCTTTTAAATTCTTTCCACAACATATAATTAAATTTGTAGAATTGATATTCAAATCCCTATAGTCAATATCTAACCTCAATGGAAACCTTGAATCCCACAGCTCAACACCTTTTACAGAGCTTGCAGTTGCAAACACTCCAGGATCAACTGGATTGAAATTGGCAGAGTGAAATGTGAGAGGACCCTGGGCAAGTTTAACTTGTTCTTGAAAGAAAAGAAAAGTACTTTAATACCATGGTACATTGAAAGTATCATTAATAAATGATGACTTACTTTTAAAAGTTGTTACAAGTAATATTCAATGGTAATTTGCATTACCATTGTTTTTTCAAAATTATTCTTATCAAGAACAGATGATTTGCATGTTTTCTCAGGTTTCCATGACCTAAAACCAAACCTTCCAGCTCTCACTACTGACTGGTGGGGAAACTGAAGTACAAGGAAGATGGAAAATGCTAGTAATACAATACTTGGTAATCAAAAGGCTCTATTCAAACCATGAGAGTGACCCCAACCTGTGACCTTGGCAGTCACTAGACATTTACATTTTTTACCTGATGGTGCACGCACATCATACAGATCAATTGTTCCTTGTTCCCCAGCAGTGATGAAAATGTTGTCATTCTCAGGGTGAATGCACACATCATATGTTGCATCATTAGCAGTGAGACATGTCTCTACATCTCCTCTATAATTTAACCCAAAATAACATTACAATTGTCCTCATATCCTGTACCAAGACGTTTCACTTTCTATCATGGTCAGTCAAGTTATGTACGCACAAGGTAGAAAGCAGAAATTGCTTATAGTAAGAACAGAGCAAATATTGCTTCTTGAGCTTGCCAATGACACTGATTGCTTGACTTCAGACAGTGAACTACAGACCATTTCTTTTCTAACATATGTGAGAAGATAATTACAACAAAGTTTAATTTGCTGGGTAAAAACATATTTTCCCAGATCAATTAACTTATCAAGGGGCAGGGCTTGTCCCCTTCATGAATAAAATTGTCTGGCATTAGCCACGGTAAAATTTTGAGTGTGCCCTTGCCTCTTAATGGGTTAAACTGTTCTTTTACAATATTTTTACCCATTCTTTGATTGCTTGATTGAAGTTCTTGAAACATCTTATCAATGTTATCACTAATGCTATCATTTCAATGTTTGCTGATCATCACGTTTTGTGTGTGTAGCAGTAAGACTTGTACGTGTTGGCTTTATTACATTTCATATCCACCTACTTTTATCCACATAACTGTTTGTAATGTGTTGAAAATGAGTATTGTTTTGTGACTATTAGGTTAAAATATGTCGCTACTTAAATTTTAAAAAATACAAGAAATCGATGCTGGCTTGCATCGCAATGCAATTAGGAGAGATAAAATAATAGGATTTTATGGTGTCTAATACAGTTTATATCATAAACAAATAACTGACAGATCAAAACAGGAAACAAGAAGATACAGTGCTTACGTCTCAAAATTGTGTCTCAGAATCTGATCATCATTGCCTACAGACAAAATGAATTAGGGCTGCAATTAGAAATGGGATATTGAATAGTGAGTTACGGTTAATTCCAAATGCTACATTCTGAGAACTGGTGGTTCAACAGTTAGTACGTTGATGGTGGTAACCAGAAAGGCCAGTTTCCATCACCAATGATGTTAAGGTAAAATGAAATGAATAATTTCACCTTTAAAGACTTAGTAACAATAAGAATGCTTGAATGTGCGAGACGATTCATGTACAAGTTACCCATAATTTGCTTCTTGTATTAACTGACCATATATTCTCTAATATAAAAATTTGATTGTCTTTAATCATTATCGTACCTGCAGTTATAATGTGTTTGTTTTCACTATCAAACGAAGCACAGAATATATTTGAAAGGTGTGTTCTTTTGAGACATCTTGCCGTTGCTTTGCCATGTATAGCTTCTGCCAATTTCCATACCAAAACTCTGGTGTCATCGCCTCCTGTGACAGCAAGTCACACATATACACAAGTCAGCAAACTATTAACTACCAAATAATTGGCCAATGAACATCAACCTACTCCAGTTTTTACCTGATACAAGATACTCTCCACCTTTCTTAGAAAACCCTATAGCATTCACACATCCAAAATGTCCGACCAGATCTTTGCAGTGCAGCCAACGACACGACGAGAACTTCTCGTCTACAAACTTGTTCGTAAGTCTCAACGAAAGACTATCGCAAGTCTGAATTAGCTTTTGATACTGAAAATAATAAAGCCCACTGCAGTGATTTACAGTAAAACTTGTCATTCCTTGGTATGCTAAGAGTCATGGACAATATTGTACTAGATATGTGGAAAACACGGAACGACTTTAAGCAAAAATACCCATGGGACGTTTCCGAAGCCGTAACGACGGACGACGACATTGACGTCTCGTTTGTGTCTTTGAATTGGTACAACCACAGAATAAATAATTAATATTATTTATTCTCTGGTTATGGATGCACTTCCGTTAAGTGCAACGGTTTACCTTTGTTGCAGATTTACATTAAAAATATTGATCTTTTTTTCCCATGCTAAATTTTATCATTACTACATATACACCTCAAACATGCAGTTCTGCATTCAGTAAAGCATCAGCATGTCAAAGGTCCTTTGCTTAAAAAAAAAAAAAACACAACTTAAGTTTTTCTCTTCTGTACTGGAAAAAAAACACAAGCAAATTTGTGACATGCTGGGACAAAAATATATATTTTAAGTGAGTTTATAGTTGTGAGTGGGTATGTCACCAATGCCCTTAATTTTGCCATGAGATCACCCCAGTTTTACTCCAACACTCCAGTCTTCAACTTTGACCTCAACACTTTAGCAGAATCTGCAAACTGGCTCCCCCATTTTGGATCATACAGAAGTGTTTATATATTATAAGGATATGTTGCAAGTTTTGTTATACAAAGATGATTCAACTAAATGACAAACACTATCTTTAAAATCATTTTAATTTTCAACATTAAATTCATTCCCAAAAATCTGTCCCACTATTTGAATAATTTCCTCAGATATTTTCTGTACATTTGAAGGCAAGCTTCAGCTAGTAACAATTAAATGTTGGTGACAAAGGGAATAAAGTTTATGTCTTATTGAGCCCTGTTATGTATGTATGAACTACATTTTACTAAAACAAAATAATGAATGTTCAAGCAAACTAAACAAAGCATTTATCAATTACTGTGTACTACATGAAATGCAACATCAAGGTTTGAAAATGATGGTTGGAACCCATTTAGGTCGTTGATCAAAACTTTGAGTTGCCACTTAAAAATGTTGTACAAATCCTGCAATTTGGCTGTCTTAATCACAAAAAAGCCAGCATTTGTTATTTAACCCATTAAGGGAGTAAGGGTGTATTTTGGTGTTTTACTCTGGCCAATGCCTGACAATTTTTACTTATTCAACCTTTCTTAGCTTTTTGTCTACACAAGGTTCAATGTTTTAATTTACTACAAGTGATAAAGGTATTAACTTTCCCTATTCTGTTTACTTGATCTGGTGGCCTTTCTTTGTTGACTTCCTCAAATAAACTTAATTTACTCCTAAATAATGATTGCTAATTTAAAAATTCCTACTTGAAACAGACAGTTCCTGTGAAAGTTCAAACTGTTTAGTCTTTTGCTATCTTTTATTTATGTATCATCTTTATCTCTATATTGTATGATTTGTAACTTGCATCTTTCCTAATTCAATATGCATTTTTTCATTATTGTTGATGGGTGAATGTTTTAAAATTCTTTTTACAAACCTATTGTACCAACAAGGAGTGTGAAATATATGAGAAAAAAAATCAAACTGGTCAGTTGGGACTGTCAGGTTCCAGGAAAAACAAAACTTTCATTCAAAAAATTTCTTAGACTTGGACAACAAGTGCAGCAGCAGAAATATTATCTCCTCCACCAGCAGTTTGATGGACATCAGTGCACACCAAGACTGGGGCAACACAGATTTCAAAATCTCCTTCTTTCCAACAAGACACTGGTTTCTTTGGCTGCAGTGGAATCCGTTTACTGCCTGGCTCTATGCTTACAGAAAAAGACTCATCCATGACCAGAATTGACTTTCCAGGATCAATATTTGAAGATCCACAGACATGTCGGTTGGCCATAAGAGCAGCCTTAGCAGCAGCTGCCATTGTGTTTTTCCATGGAGAACCTAGCCTGATAATAATGGCTTGAAATGCAAGAGTGTGTAGATGAAGCCTCGTCAATTTATGCTTATTTCCTACTTTGAATTCATCAAGAAGTTTAAATACTTCTCGCATTGAATCAAGAATAGTGGCAACTCGTGGCATTGAGTTTGCAACAAAACTTGTATTTCCAAACTTCAGGACACTGTGAAAATTGTTTAGTTCTTGTTCATTCATTCCAAGAGAGTCAGTACATGGGACAATCGTCTCAATCAGATGTTTGAAAAATGCATCATCTGTGTAAGAACCAAGCTCTAAATGCTTTAAAACATTTTTAGGTGTTTTTTGGAAGAAAATTCCCAGCCTCTCAATCCTCTTCTCCCTCTCCCCAGGCTTGAATGGATATGTGTCAAGCATTTGAAGGCCTCCCACAGTTAATAATTTTGGTGCAAAGGAAACTAGTTCCTCTTCAAGCTGTTCAATAGGCTTTAAAAGAGGAGCATGAACATCGTTATTTACAATAAGACGATTTGCTCTTTTTGAAATGTACTTTCCCCAATACGCTCCACTTTTGAATTCCAGAACAAGATGAATGTCATCTTCTTCAACAGGCTTTCCAGTTAGTTTGATGGTAGGACCTAATTTTGCTATTGTTGACTTTTCTAACTCTGCAGCCAGCAGAACATCACAGCCCAAGTCAGCAAAACGAGCTGCTGAGGTCAAAGCATACCCCCCAGAATGGCTCCTTGCTCCGGGCATTGTTTTAGAAACTGCTACAAACTGTTTAAAGAGATTCCGGTCGGCCACATATCGCCTGAAAGTAAATACATAATATCATTTATTTCAACAACGAATAAACGAACAGATGAATGTGTAAAGTACACCTGCTACATGACCTGTGGAATTTGTGGGAAATTTAAGCAAAACCTAGGCCATAAGCATCAGGGTTACATGTACATAATTATTTATGAATTTTCCAAAACTCTCTCTAATGTTTACCAAGCGTTCACGAGCTCAAAATTCGAAAATTCACTCCGATGTTAGCATCTGGCAACATGTAGCTACAAACACATAAAACATACAAAGCTAAAAGCTGACCATGAAACAACTATGATGAATAAGAAATATATTTAGAGAAATTCCTAATTTTGTTCATAAAATTGATTTTTCCAGTTTAATCCATCGTAATATTTTAACCAAATGAGTCAGTCGGGTTACGAGAAGAGTCCCTTATTTACGCCAAACTATTAATCAACACAATAAGATGTATTTCAATTCATACTCACTCCCCCGCGGCACCATGTAGAAAAAAATAAGCAAAGGCTTCCCTGAAATTTTCAATATTTTGAATAATGCTGTGGTGAACGGCACGTTCTGGTGGCTCGACCTGCAGTGCTTGGAAAACCTGTAAGCCATCCGTGACGAAGTCTATACAACCTCCAAAACCCACGGCAATTCTGGGGTGAGATTTCAACGGAAACTTCCTCTCAACTTTCAGTAAAGCTGACAAGATTGTCTTTAAGTTTTCATCTTCATTGTTTCGATAAAAATAAGCTGCAAGGATAAAAAGAGTTCCTAACAAAAAGCCACCGTAATGGATGCTAGCCATATTAAGTATCAGGAATTCTAATACGCGCCCACGGTTACTTTGGTAACAAGTGCAGCCAAGGTCGAAGGGGGGAGAGGGGTGGGGTGGTCTGTGCATGACTTGCAAATATTGTGCCTTAATTTTGAACTCAAAGGTCAAATTAAAATAGCATAGCTAAGGTTCAGTGTCCAGATATGACGTATTGTACAATTAAAATCACACTTTATTAAAATCTGCAAGCAGCTGTGGCGTGTGTGAAGAAATATAGCCAAACCTACAATTCGCCTGTCACAGTGACCAAGGGAAAGAACTCGGTTACTCTAGCAGCTCCTCAGCTCTGTGTCCCCTTCACTTTCTTTCATTTAGATAATAGAAATAGGCTCTTTAATCAGTTTTTCTTTGAGTAGCTGTTCTCTGTTTTTGACTGTTGCCTTCAGCCGCACTGCATTCACACAAAATTTACTCCTGAACAGAGTGAAAGTTGAGCCAACCTAAGGCCACACGGATTTACAGAGTATTAATAAGCTATGACTACGGCAAGGTTGGACAAAGCTGGGAGAGGATCCGAATCACACATAACATTGAATCAAATACGACATCTTTAAGATATCACATACAAAAACTGAGAAACAAAGTGCGGCCACACCTAGTTCCGCTGGGATCTTGACCATGAAGTCAGCGGGATGTCAGTTCGCAATTTGGTACAATTTGAAAGTTGAAATCAAAAATTGAAACTGGAAAGTCACTCAGTTATGTTATTCAGATTTAAAGCTGGTTGCAACTTGACAGTTGCGCAATACCAATACTTTAAAAAAACTGAAAGAAAAGAATATACTTTAAAAATGTCCCCCATTTTCATTCAAAATGCGATGTCCATGAATAAATAGTAACTAAACCTTTACTTTGATCACAAGTTTTATGGACAAAATGAGAGGTAGAAATTTTCCCAGGGAACAAATGCCTGCTCATGCCTTCACAGAGAGGTACCTTGGAAATGACATGGATTTTTGGCAAAAACTGTTGGTAACAACGAGAAATATTACTATAAAATTTCCAATTACTGTTCATAATTTTAAAATTTGCAATCAACTCGAAGCTGCTTATTACTCCTTAAGTGTTGATGAAGTTTCTTTTTGGCACCCCGGTCAAACCTGAGGCACCTGTAATCCTCTTTCCTTGTTCACTTAATGTTTGTGTACGAACTCAAGGACAAATCGAAGCAATGCTGTGAAAACAATCAATAAAAGACTTATCAATCATTTTTGTTTAATCGCCACACTTGCCGCAAGGCTGGCTCAAAAAAGCAAGTCGCTTAACCTTCTCACCAACTCGATACTCTCACGTGAGACGTCAGCTTGAAGCAAGTGCTATTTTGCATTTAAATAGTTCATTATATGCTGAGTGTGTTTCATTGTCACCCATATTATTCCAGTAACTGCACCAAGAGCAACCTCGTTGCTTTAGAAATCGAACAAAAACATCTATGGACGAAATCTACTTTCATCGAATAAAATCACCTGTCTTAAGCAGGGAAGATCATTACTCACTTCGTGAATTTTCAAAAAAAAGACCTCAGTCAAAAACAAAGTCTCTACTACGCACAATTGTAATTGGGGTAGCGTTTTTGGTGATAGGACTTGGGCTTGGCTTTTGGTGCTGTAAACTTACGAAAGAGGCTGTTTCAGAAAGGACTGTGAACAAAAGAAAACCTGAAATTTGCCATCAAGATATAGCGGACCAAATTGACAGTAAAGAAATCGAAAAGAATCTGAGGTTTGTAGCAAAAGAGCGATGACATGTCACAGGATTTTATGGGTACCCGAACGAATCAAGCCAGTGTAAGATAATGAAAATAAACGAACTATAAAATAGCTATCGTCTTATTCTCATTTTTGTAGGGAGCTCACAATACTTCCACACAACGCTGGATCAAAACGAAATTACGAATTGGCTCAGTATTTAAGAAAGAAATGGCAGAATGAGCATGGAATTGAAGCTAAATTGACACGTTATGAAGTATTGCTTTCTTTCCCTTCTTCGACGAAGCGTAGTGCCGTGTTTTTGGTAACACACGAGGGTGACGTAATGTTTGAAACACAAGGAATGGAGAAACCAGTTGAGGTGTCAGAAAGAGAACACGAAATTTTACCTCCGTTTGCAGCTTATTCACCATCTGGAAATGTTACAGTAAGGAAATGAAAAAACAACTTTTCCTTAATTAAACTAAACGGGAACTGTCAAAATATCCTACGGAGCTATAGTTTCAACGCCCATTAATCGGCCTGAAATGTATCTACAAAAAATACCAAAGATAAATTACGTTACAGATTTTATTGTATGAGAAAACTCCCCAAAGCTGATGCATTATCGCCTAACTTTTTGAACTTTATTATGTAAAAGCTGCAATTATGGTACTGTATTTTTGTAATTAAGTAATGAGATTTTTTTCCCTAGTCAAAACACTGATTGAACTACTATTTGGCGTTTACGGTTTCGCCAGCTAAAATTAAACGGCAGTATAAACTTTAACTGTCTAAAGATGAACCGGGTTCAAAGCTTGTGATTAGACTGTGACCAAAAGTACAGGTCCTTTTGCTTTGAAGTTTTTTGACACTTGGCATTTTTGCAATGTTTTTTAAAATATAGAGGATTTTTGGCCAAAATAACCATGTTAATTTTGTGTCTTAGGCCCAAATTATATACGTTAATTATGGTAGAGCAGAGGATTTTCACTACTTGGTCAAACATAATATCAGCTGTGAAGGAAAGATTGTGATTGTTCGATACGGGGAGAACTTTAGAGGAGATAAGGTAAGTTATGTTACCAAAGGAACCTGACAGAAAGGGGTTCTTCCGTGGTAGATGTTTGTTTCGTACTTAAAACAATTGCACTAATAAAATCATAGCACCACACGACATCAATAGACATCCAAGAAAGACGTTGCAGAGAGTTAGAAAATGATATACTGTCTGTTGGTATCCAAACGTACCTTTTGGTTTTCAATGCCACTAATCTCGCTCATACATTCATCGTATGTATCGCGCAGTAAATTCTAACATATGCTTTACTTCTTCAGGTAAAGTTAGCTTACGACTACGGTGCAGTTGGTGTGATAGTGTACAACGACCCAGCAGACTATGCATCAAACTCCACCGCAGGGACCTACCCTAACAGCAAATATTTGCCGTGCACTGGAGTACAACGGGGATCATTTCGGGTGGCTAATGGTGATCCTGAAACGCCAGGATATCCATCAAAAGGTTTATTCATTTACAAGAAACAATATTGTCCATGTACTTCTGTGCTTTTAATTCGTAATCTTAGAATACTCTATAAATGTTCATTATATTTTTACCTCGGTGCAATAAAGACGGTACATTCAGAATGGCAAAGGATAAACAAAACGTGCCAAAGGTTCCCGTCTATCCTCTATCTGCGTGTGATGCTCAAGAAATCCTGAGGTAATTTTGGCTTAATTCTGTGATGTGAAACACTGAGTCTGATTATGAGGAAGTTAATATCGACTGTTGTTCAGGCAATAACAGGTCTTGCAAAATATATACATATATGTAGATATACACATATTCACGTACATATGTGTACATACATATATACACACGTATGTCAGTCAATCTGATGTTGACAATCTGATTTATTTCTAACAGAAAACTGAAGAAAGTCATCCCAAAACCCGATAGTTGGAAAGGTGGTTTAAACATTTCTTACAACATTGGTCCAGGATTTCAAAAACCATACGACTCCTGGTAATAAAACAAACCACGTAGCTTTTAGCAGTTTTTTATTTTGTGTCCTGCTCAGTTACTTGCAGAATGTCCCAGTATTTTTGAAGGATAACTGGTACCGTACCATATGGTATTAATGTCATACCACTTCCCATTTATTTTTCACCAGAAGGGTCGGATTCAGGACCGACAATCCTACGGCAAACTGACGTACACGGGTCTGTAGTCATATGTCTATGACAAAAAAAAAAATATATATATATATACATATTCATTCCACATCATATCGCTCACATTAATACCCTCAAAACAACCACTTCCTTCGATATCACTGCGCTTACACATGACACACTGTTATCATTTGCAGGAGAGCACGTTTACAAGTTTATAACGAAGAGAGACGAGAATATATCTATAACGTAATTGGAATTATTAGAGGGGAACATGAACCAGGTAAGGATGTTGAAAAAGAAAATGTAAAAGAATAGAAGCCATCACTACAGCATCCATCACGGACCCTCTGAAGTTTGCATGAAGTTAAAAATGAACTTAAATTTTTAGATCGTCGTGTTATTATCGGTAACCATCGGGACGCGTGGGTATTTGGTGGAGTGGATCCCAGTGGAGGCACGGCCTGTCTGATGGAAATTGTAAGAGTACTGGGTCGAGCGTTGAAGAATGGTGAGAGTAAGAACTATTCTTTTTTTACCAGGGTATTCATGAAAAGGAAACTGAACTAATTAATACTTTGTATTACTTTAACATCCTGTGAATGCAATGTTGTCGATAAATTATAAACCCGCCGTATTGAGGATTGACTAAAATAGTTAGGATAAGAGAATGCAAATGAGAGAACGTTTAACTGGTTAGAAAGTTGTTCGTTTGAGTAAATTGTTTCTCTTATCAAGGATGGCAGCCTCGCCGGACCATAATGTTGTGCAGCTGGGGAGCCGAAGAGTACGGAATGATCGGATCAACAGAATATGTGGAGGTGAGATGATTTCCTGAAAGTTGAACAACATAATTTCTTTGAAGCAAGATTTAATCGTACCATTTATGGAAATATTTTGTACAATTTAAGTAACAATGCCTCTTGTGTCACTGAAATTTCTAGGAATTCTCAAAAACTCTCGGCGAAGAAGGTGTTGCTTATCTTAACATAGATTCACCGGTTCGAGGTATGTAATTACTTTAAGTTTTAAATTAACGTTTACTTTTATCCCATAAAGAATTAAGAAGTGAAGGAAAACAAAAGCCTAACTGGGTTTATTCATTTTGTGTTTGATATCACAATTAGCTTTAAATATGTGCGGAAATTCATCCAGCACGTCCATTGTACTGCGATGGACGTCTAGTTAGACAATACAGTGTTGGTTAGGACATTTCATTAATCAAATAATAAAATAATTAATGTTACGTCATTTATCTCTGTAGGACATCACCATTCTGTAGACAAACCTTATCTGATACTGTGTGCCGTATAAATGTAATCCATGAACAAACTTGCATGCCTCGTACCGAGGACCTTTGCGGATTACGCCACGCCTAACCCTAAGCAAATCCCAGCCGCGTGGTGGAAATCCCGCCGTGCAGAGCTATAGAGCGCGTGTGTGCAAGTCGACAAATTTGGAGCGACAAATATCAACCTTCCTACAACTCCTCCTTTTTCAGGAGCCTATTCACTCTTCGCAAAGTCCAGTCCAATGTTGTTCGACGTACTATTTGAAGGAGCAAAAAAGGTACTTTCATGTGCATGGAGGAACATCACGGTTGTTATGTGGGTATTGTACGAGTTCACACCCTCAGAGAAACGATTCCTGAGCCCCAGACAAAGATCGAACCGGCAACTTTCCGATGACCAGCGGGATACTCTACCAAAACCTAGATGGCGAACTAAAGCAGCAGGTTCAATGTACGTTGAATATAATTGAAACAGTGAAAACGACGTTCTTCTGATCAAAGTATTTTATTTCGAGCTTTCGGTCACCAGGCTGTGACCTTCGTCAGGAAGAAATGAAAAGGTCACAGCCTGGTGACCGAAAGCTCGAAATAAAATACTTTGATCAGAAGAACGCCGTTTTCACTGTTTCAATTATGTCTATACCTGATCGCGCTTCATCTATATTTTTACGTTGAATATGTTGATCCCCGTCTCAGAAATCGTTTTTCTGAGCGCATGAGCTCGACGAACGTCCATATATCGTCCTTCTAATTTTCGTCGAATGAACTACTATACGGAATTTTAAACTTGATTCTAAAGATCACTTTAATTAACATAGGTGAAGAATCCGACAAATGAAAAAGAAACTTTGTATGAACAGTGGTTGAAAAATTTACCATCCACATTAAAGCACTCCAACCTTGTCAGGTACCAAAGAACGCCTACCATATAACGCACATCAAAAATGCATTCATTCAAATAAACACATAACAAAGATACTGAACTATATAGATGTTCATAATTAATAATAAATAACAATAACTGGAGGTTCTTAGGTCTTCTAAAACTTGCAATAGAGGTTTCAATTGCACGAAAATATAACGAAGATCGATTTGAGCAGGGGGATAATTCAACACTTAGTACTTTTAACTCAGTAGAACCTCAGTACTTTTAACCTCAAATCTCGCTGTAGACCTTATTAATTAACCAGCAAAACGTTTAAATCTTTATCCTATTTTCAATAGGGTTGACAACATTGCTACTGGAAGTGATTACGTGGCATTTAATCAGCAACTTGGTATCCCTTGTGCAGAGATAAGATATGTTGCAAGCAAGGTAAGTTCTAATGTCAGGTACTGAACGTCCCTCTAACCATGATCAACGATGACCTAACAGTTCAAATAGCGTCATTGGCTATCGTCCATCTTACGTTCGTCATACGTAGTTCATGTTTTCCTCTTGTTTTCTAGGATGACTTTGGCTACCCAGTTTACCATTCTCTTCACGATACGTTCTACTATGTCAAGGGATTCATTGACCCTACATTTCGTATCCATCGTGCGATTGCACAAATAACGATTCGCTCAGCGTTGGCTTTAGCAGACTCCAAAGTTATACCAATGAACGCCACAAAATATTCAGATATGATAAATATTGGTGTGAAGAAGCTGCGCGAGAGTTACGAGGAAACATTGACAAGATTAAACGTATCACTTGGTAAGAGTTTTCCAATATCTACCGCAAGTCGATTGTTCGTCGTTGTTCTTTGTGCAATCTGAGTATGAAGAAGATTCTCTTTGATATTTGTTTTCTTAAACAACTCGGAATTTTTAAATTTATCTCAAAGGAAGTGTTCGTATCCTCAACGTTTTAGTCTTAGGACGACAGAAGGTGTTAGCATTCATTTACTTTATCAGCTCAGCCTCATTTTAACCCAAGGTTTCCTCACTTTTAGCAAATCTTCAGAAAGCGGTTGAGACGTTCACGGCTGCCACCGATCATCTTCGAAGGAATGTGGAAATGATAAATAAACATGAGTAAGACATGTTGAACTTTAAAAAACGAAATAAACACTGAACACCAAGAAACGTACTATTTCACTCTCCTGCCTAAATCCCTGGTTTATTTCATTCTAGTGATCTAAAACTTCGTACGCTTAACGACAAGATTATGTCTTTGGAGAAAGGGTTTATCATCGACGTTGGTTTAACAGGAGAATGGCGAATGAGGTAAACTTCATGTGACACAGACGAATGCAAGAGTAAGTTACTAGTAAAAACAGATGCACGAGAGGTCATTCTGTGTCCAGCCAAGTATATTTATACCCACATGTATGCTTACAAGACTGTAAAAACTATCATTAATACACTATAAAACAGAGTGTGTGACCTGAAAAATTGATATGCAAGTGAACGTTGGGTAAGAGTTTAACTTATGCATGCATGAGGTTACGTACATGCGAGCAGAAGTGACTGCAAATGTGATACAGAAACGTTTTATCAATCCGTTCTGTGTCGTATTTACAAACATTGACTAAAATTAATTTCTTGTGAATTTTCCTGAAGAATTGGTTGTAGAAATATGTTCTAAAATATCCTAGTAACTTGACTGATCTGATGCCCAAATAGATGTCCTTTCAAAATACTGTATTTCCGACCGCTCACACAGAGGCGATTAAGTTACGTTTTCAAAAATTTTCCACTTGGGAGTGTTCAAAAACTTGCACTACTGAAAATGATAGCTTCTCAGTGCAACTAAATGGTTGAAAATGTATCAGAAAGGTCGTTATATTACGCCATGACATAGCATACAGTAGACGTCCTTTTTCTTTCTTTTGGTTTAGACATGTCATATTTGGATTAAATGCGAAGAATTCATATAAAACTGTTGAGTTCCCTGGGTTGACCAACGCCTTAATGGCAGAAGCGAAAGACAGAGCGACAATTGAGATGCAGATGAGCATGGTGACAGCTAAAATTCAAACTGTGGCCCATTACTTGAAAGATACGTAAATTTCAGAAGTCTAAAAACTATGACTATTTACTAGAAAGTGACTCGAGTTCTAGAAATCCATAGGCTATGGCCATTTACTTAAGAAGTACAATTACAAGAAATCCACAAACGGAAGCCGAGCCATTTAATTCAGAATTCAATTGCAAATTTACAGAAAATTCAAAACGTGTGGCCGTCTACATTAATACGGCACGAGTTCTGGGAATCTTCTGCTGAAAGGCAACCAGTATTCGAGAAATTTGTAATGCTGAAAACGTTAAAATCGTATGAATAAAATGTCATTTTGAGAGGTTGTGTGACAAAATATTCAGACACAGTAAGAATTGATGTGCTTGTTGGGTTTTGCTGTGTTTTTAAGTGTGTCAGTGAAAAAGTTAAATAACTAAGGCGCCTATACACGCACTTACATATAAAGTACTTTAAAAGTAAAATATGAATAAACGTAAAAAAGGAGGGCTTAACCTCCAAGGACTATAGCTTTGTCAGTGAATAATTCCTTGGAAACCCGTCACGAAATAGAACTGGAACCGATAACATTATCACCACCTCAAAGTAATGATGTCGAGATAGAAAACTACGTTTTATCAAAACCAAAAACAATACACTGTCAGCGAGGCAGGAACAATTTCTGAACATTCACCAGCATTCAAATATTTATAAATGGCGTGCAATGTTTGCTGCAATGTACAGTAGGAGATCATTCTGTGGACTATTTATAAAAACAAGTCTTTAATCCCAATCAAAACTGTCACATCAATTTGACGTTTGCGAACACTGCTGTGCTTTTGAACGGTAAAAATCCACCCGGGGGATACAGGAAAGCGACGGTAGATTCGAACGTGTTTTTAACATTCTTTTGTAGAACATGCAATAGACACAGTTTGAGTACTCCTCCTCCAAACGTCAAACCCCCTTATGTTGCCATTGTTGACAACGCGCTGTTGGTCCACCAACGAGCCTATGTTTGAGGTAGTGTTCTTGGTGTGAAGAAAAGCGTTAATTACAGTCTCACTATGAACTCCACCCCTTGTTCTACTACCCGTAGCCTACCATTGTTCTCAGTGACCTACCACCACCAATGCCAAAATTTCCAAACAAATAATTCTTCTTTACATTTCCGTTATTTTTCCATTTTTAATCGGAATATAACGGCTCAAAAGCGCTCTTTCACTCACAACATCCTTTCTATTAACATTAACTCAGATTACCCAAGATTTTTTTCAATTGATGTATGTGTTCATAACGAAAGTTGGTAATGTTAAAGATCAGCAAGAAAAAAAC
Organism: Heliopora coerulea; assembly: GCA_030142905.1. Lineage (NCBI taxonomy): Eukaryota > Metazoa > Cnidaria > Anthozoa > Scleralcyonacea > Helioporidae > Heliopora > Heliopora coerulea. The sequence continues at coordinate 866,862 of JASJOG010000116.1, read as the reverse complement.
AGATTTTATGTTGACATTTTCTCAAGTGCATCAACATAAGTTTGCACAAATCGCTAGATGATGGGAGGACAGATCGAGGTCACAAATGACTGATATAAATAGACAACACAAAATCTCTTAAATATAAGCGACTGCGATTTGACGCAAGGGTTGATATTCGGGACTTATACAGTTCTCCACATTTAGTTGGATATTTTTACCCCAGCACAAGTCATGACTACGAGGAAGGATTTGATATCAAGAACCTAATTATTTCATCACGTTGCATGAAATAGGGAAGCAGATTGCTTTCTGGACTCTTGTCTATCATTAGCACTCCTACAGATTAGAGTTGTGAACATATGATACAATTATATGGGTAAATCGTACGGAAAAAAACACGCGATTAAATGGAAATCTTAAAACCTCTTGTTCGGACTCAAAAATTCTTTAGGTAGAGTACTCAAACGGGCTTTTGTAACTCAGAATTCTGTATAACGTGGACAGTCCTCGGGTGGAGAACTTTATGAAGAGAATTATATTAATGTAGAGTCAACACACGTCAGTGGTGCTCTGACTACGACATTGATGAAGTCTATGACCTCTAAGTTGTACGTTTTACAAGTACTCTCTCGGTTGATTGAACACGAAACATCAAAAAATTACTTCGTCCCTCTGAGATTGCCGTGTTCCGTGATCATGACAAGACATGCCAGCGAAAGCTGTTGGGGAGCAGCCAGATAACACAGTCAGAGGAAAACGCCGTTTTTAAGCGATATAAACAAGCACATATTTAGAATTTGAAGAAAAACATTGAACAATGGTCAGTACGGCAACTACATATGATGAACAATCGTTTCATTTCCACAATCAGTGAGTACTTAGAGATTTGAGTAAACATTTTCGTCTTAAAAAAGAAGTACAATCCAGTGACTTCTGTTTTAATACCTGTACACTGATATTGGCATAATAATATCGAAACATCTTAAATTGAATACAACAGCTTTCGAAACATTTAGAACTTATCAGAGGCCCTACCGATCATCGTTTGCAAGCAGATGACTACTGCATGAAGAAGTGTGAACACTTACCAAAAAAAATATAATAAATTTCTATTCAAAACGCAGACTTTTTGGCTTTCGACCATATCACTTTAGTGAAACTCATGCAACTCATGCAGAGTAAGTACATAAAAAAATAATGTGTTTGTAGCAGGTGCGGACACATTTATACTCCAATATTATTGACATTAAGACAAGCCGACAACTTTTGGGAGCTAACGTAATAAAGTGTTCATATAAAACAATAACAGCAGGTAAGAAGAAGCACGTTAAGCGCAGTATTATGTTCCTGACAATGACAATTAGAAAAATCCTACATTAAAAATACCTGGGAGTCCACCAAAACGAACGTCTTTCCACCAAAATCATACGTCCTCATCAAATATTTCACATTCAAACTGGCCAGCAGAGAAGTTTTAAAAAGTTCGTCTGATGTGAAGCCGTTGCAGCAAAACATCCCTGGCGACTTCAAAAACAAACACAAGAGAAATATATCTGCAAAATTGTTTTTTTTTTTTTTATTCAGTACCTTACATTCACGTAATATTTCATTAATAACAGTACGTCCAGTAACTCCTTTTTTGACAATATTTACATCAAAGAAATTTTCGATTCCCTTTTCATTACTAGAGTTTCCTTACAGTTAATGGAAACGTTAAACGTTGACTTAATTCTTAAACCTATATACACTTATATATTATAACTAAATCTGTTCTTTTTGGACAGTTTTCTTTTTTGATAAGTCTGCAGTGCTTGCGCTAAAACACTAACTCAAGTGTACCGACTTTGAACGAGAGGGGGGCAAAACAAAGATTTGGAAAGCTCTTGTGAAACTGGTGGTGTGGTGTTCTGTGAGTTTTGCCAACCGCTTGAATACTTAGAAACTGGACAACAGAGAGTTCTTCGACGAGGAACGTCAGCGAGTGTCTCGTCGCAAATACATCGCTGCGTGTAAGCCGTTACAGGGCTATTCCGACGAGGTGAAGACGAGGCTTGATCGGGATAGGTACAGCGAGTCGAAGATAGACCGGTTGATGGGTAATCCTGAGATAAACTGGCAGTTAGTTCGTCTTGAACCTGATAGCCAAGATGGTGGCAGGCACTTTGATCTGGAGTAAAACGAGACAGGTATGGATGGGTTTCCTGCACAGGACTTCTGTTCCAGTAAGGTTCCCAAACACAATGAGAGTAGGGCCAGTATCCATTGTTTGCGGCGTAATAACGTAAATCCCAAGTTGGAATTCCCATAGCTAAACTACCCGGTCGTTTTAAAGCGAAGCGGCTCTTCATAACCGGATTGGTACGCCGTTTTAGCTTTCCTGTTGTTCCGCCGATAATGATGTCGTCGCTGCTTGGGTCTAGCATCCAGTAGTTACCCTTTCCAGGGTCATCGTAATGACGAGGGACTTTGACGAAACATTTATTTAAAGACAAGTTGTGGCGAATAGAGTTCTGCCAGCCCTGCTTGTTGTTGAGATAATAAGGGAAGTTCTAGACATACAGAGGTGAGAAAGAGTACAAAAAATGTGAGCTATGGTTCCCTGACAATAAATAAACATTTAAATGAGCGAAGTTGGAGGGATGTTGTTTTCACATATCCTTTTAAACACACACGTCAACGGGATATAGACAAACTGAAATGGAAATAAATAATCACGAATAACTTGGAGTGTAAACCAGTGCTGTGATTAACGGAGAATGTTATCATACAAGAAAAAGGTAGTTTGAGCTCTGTCTTGTTAAAGAACAACTCTGCGCAAACACAGGCTGATGTGTACATGTGTCCATGAATAGGCCGCAACTTGTTGTACATTTGAGATGAATATTTTCTTAACTCACCTTGACGATGAATTCGTAAATACCGCTCAGCGTTAGTCGTTTCTCTGGGGATGATCTGATAGCCATCATTATTAGAGCATTGTATGAGAAAGGAGGTTTTTCATGTCTTTCTTCTTTCTTCTCAGTTATGCCAGTTTCATCGGATGTTGACTCTGTTCTTTCAGTTTTCTCAAGTGATTTCTCAAGATCTTTCGGCGTTTCGCTTTCCTCTCTGTCTTGGGTGTCTTCCCGTCCTTCATCTGTGTCTATGCTGAGCATCTTACGAATGCTAAAATTGTCATTGAAGACGGACGAAGACTTTTGCGCGCTGCCGCAAGAATTCATGTCTTGGCGTCAGGAGATATGAACAGTATGTGGAATAAAATATAAAACAGGTGACAGAAATACCAGGTACAAATCAGTAGGTGACCTGTCGTAAACGCTTGCTAAGGCGGAACCCCCACTGGTTATGCAAAACTATTCAACAAATGTTTTTAGCTTTCGTTGCCACTAAGAAGACGTAGTGAAATAAACACGTTACTTCACAGAGTACTTCACTTCAGGGGGTACTTGGTTCCACAGGACCGAAGAGCTATTTAATTCCACCTTACCATTTAACCTTTGGCGGTAATCTAAATCAACCAAACATCTCTAAATTGCTTTCTAAGAGTTTAGAAAGTACTTGCCCATTAAATGAGGGATTGTGAGTAAGAGAGCGAGAAAAATCAGGAGCATATTGAGCGAAATCACCAAGCGATCGCAAAGAATAAGAACAATTGAACAAAAGCAATGCCGTGGTCCGCTCGCACTTATAGTTTTTAATTGCGACAAATTACTTCATTCTCCGTAATGTACTCCTGTTTATAAACGAGAGTAAAAAGTTTCTTGTGATTAATGATTGATTTCAACGATATCGGCCACGCTGCAAACAACGAATATTCCCAAGTTCTTCGGATTCGTCGAAGCAAAACGCACGTTTACGAAGTGAACAGAAAAAAAAGGTCAACACATACAGACGGGTGATTTGTCATGGCCCTTTGTCGAAGTAAACAATACACCTCCTATATTGTTGTTTGAAAAACTGGGCACAATAGTTCCTAGGTTTTCGCAGTTGGCTATAGCAAAGCTATTATCACGCTCATTAAAGAGTATTTAGCGAAGGCAAATAAAGACAAGCCCATCGATTTCTTTATATCACTACAACAAGAACAAACAGACTAATGGAAGAGAGTAAGAGAAAGTGATATTCAATGTTTTAAAAAATACCGAATAAAATGATCGATCACTCGTTGTATAAACATTTTTATGCATGCTGGGAAAGCTTTTAATTAATTTTCACTCTTTGCTCTTCATCTGTTCTACAAACAGCGAGAGGGACTGGACACGTAGGGAAATTTTCCAATGGCGACTTGTACGTGGGTGAATGGGGTCAAAAGTTATCTTTAACTTAACCTGAAAATCTTCTCAAACCCTCTCGAATTATGAATTAGAATTGAATTGCTGAATTAGAATAGAAGTGCTGCCACTTAGCTGAGAAGAGGTTTTTACTATGAAAGTTCAAGATGAGAAGCGCTTAAACAAAAGACTGATTAGAATGCTTAATTAAGTTATCCTTCATTTGATATATCAATGTTTTGACACAATGGCATGCCCTCAGCGCTCCTCATGTCACAGTCAATGCTTTGTCTTTGATCTTAACCACCAAGGAAAGTTCACTTGCTCTGCCTAATTAGCTCAGAGAGGTTTCGACAACTAAGCAGCTGTGCCATTATACAAACAATTTAAACCAGTTGATCAGTCGCTTGTTTCTCACCACTCAAATCTTAGATCCATTATCAGGATTCTTAAAAAGCCTTTAACCAATATCAACTTTTATTGGCGATAATTTTAGGCAGCAACATATAACAACTAATATTCTAATAGCAACATGTAAAGTTTATCTTCAAAAAACGTGTCTCCGAAAATGGCAGTGGTGTCTTACTAAGGCTCCCTAGGATGAAGTGCCACCACTCTGGATCACCTAAAATCTGCAAGAATCTTAATTCGTTTGTCATTAAACGCCAATTTTTTCTGTTCTGATAAATTTTGCATCAAGCAAATATTAGTTACTATAGTTTGTGTCACAGACAGTAACCACAAAAGGTTTGGCACAATTTTTTGGTTTTGAAACCAAAACATCATGTTACAGTCGGTATCTAACAGTGACCTCAAGTGAAGAGCGATGTAAAGATTGTCCACTTGCATTCTGAGTTATTTCTGATTAACTTATATTTAACACATAACCAAACCGTCAAAAAAACGTCCATCGAGCAAAAAAACACAATTACGGTTTCTCTACTGCGTATGGCCTACAATACGGACTACCATCTTGCTTAAACGCATTTTCGAAGCACCGCTTGTTAAAGGATAAATTATACTGTAAATGCATTAAGTACCGAGATCGACAGATGTTCTTATGAAGTAGCAATATCAACGTAAGTGAGGAAAGTTTAAAAATTCGCTGCCCCAATATCCTTAAACACGACGACTTGAATAAGAAACATATATAAATGGAAGCACGTCATCGACACTTTAGTTTTAAATACATAGATTGCTCGTCGGTCCCTCTGAAACTATATTCTTGATCGAAACAACTAATATTATTGACATTTAGGGATCTCATTATATGTCTCAACATTTGATAAACCTTGATTTGTTTTTTAAATTACGAACTAATTTATGTATCTACTCACAAACCTTTTAATCTTGAGTGATTCTCGCACGTTTACAAGCCTCGCCCTTTGTTTCACCTGCTGCAAGAAAAACGTAACATGCGTTACTATTTTGGATGAAACAAATTACACAACATGCACCTTCCCAGTTTAAACTTTTCCAGTTTCAACGCTGTGTGCACACCGATGCACTTTCACTCCAAAAACGATCAGTTTCAGTTGGCTTACACCTTTCGTTTGCTTGATAAAGGTCAAACTGGAGAACAAGATGACGTCCATTTGTTAACAAGGTCATTGTTTACAGTTAACCTAACTCTAGCTTGAAATACTATGATCGGAATTTAAAGTTACTTGTCGTGACTGCGTTGGAAAATTTTCTGTCAAAAATTGAAGCAGTTTAAAACAACCCCGGCGTGTCCTGAATTCGATTTTTTTGACGTGGTTACCACATTATATCTCTTCGATAAATGTTATCTATTGGAAATATATATGGAAAAACATTCGTCCACAGTGGCGTAGGTGAAGGAAAATTGAAAAAACGTTTTCCACGTACACATTACATTCATCCCAAGAGTGTTACAAACAAGTTGTTTGAAAACAGGTCTGTATAAACGTAGCGAAATAAAAGACCATCTTCTAAGTACTGAAGATTTTATATTGTTCAAGATATGGTTTGTTATAAGCATGACCTTAAAATATTCTGACGCCATTGTGCCTTTTCATACAACAGTACATAATTCCGTTCAACACGAATATTGGCCTGATGTATATTTTTAAAGCGACCTAGCAGCTACGTTTTCAGTTATATATACATATATATATGTAAACACGGTGTTTTTAATTCATTTAAGCACACAAGAGCCCGTACAGTAACACATTTACAAACCATGCACTTGGCAGAAGTGTGTGTGGGTGTGTGTCGATAATTAACGAATAAAAAAGCACTAAAATCTTGTAAACCAGAACAGAAATGAGCTTCTATTCTCAATTATTTAGACGATCAGAAGAGTCGCCTGCTTATATAACATTGAAGAACGTTTCCGACCTTGACATGGATTTGATCAATTTTGAAAGAAATATTACCATGACACGCTGAAATAAGTGCAGTTAGGTAAAAAAAAAGGTTTTAGATTACACTTGTTGCGAGAAAACATACGGGAAACATCATTTTACATTCGACTGCGGGAAACTGTAGCAATGGACGAGCAACGGTTTACTCTGCCAAAATATAACTCAACCACTCAGCTTTGATGAGTATACTCTGCATTAGTGTCTCATTGTTCGTCTACAGTAGTTCATCTGACCGCGAAAAGCAGAATCGGTTTTAGGGCAAGAGCACATTAACAATTGAAAAGCAACAGGCAATCGGTGAGCTGTAAATTTACAAGATACTGTAGGTTTCAGCGACAACCTTAAGAAGTGTCAAAATTACTATACAATGAAAGATTATTGATAATGACGTTGATGTAAGTGTTATAACGGCGGAACTGTAAGAGTTGTACCTCGTGGTACAAAAAGAACAACCAAAAACAATTAGAAACACCTTGAACAAAGAAAGAATACGAAAACAACACATGGTAGCATCACAGGCGAAATGCAAAACCCACTGCACGCTGTTAAAACAACTCGCGTTATTAACAGATGACTTTAGAGTAACCCGATCTACAAACAAAAAACAAAATGATCAGCACCCACGAACACAACAGCGATTTCCAATATTTCAAAAACGAAGTTACGAAGCTCCGTCCATGAAGTCCGAAAGAATGCACGTGTACAGACATACCACAGACATTTCACGATACTTCAAATGCACAAAATGTTTTAAACTACGTGAGCTGCATGCGCGATACGTTAAGATTATCCAAGACCCGTATTGTAAAACATCGAAGCTGAAATGTGTCAGAAATGAAACACGCGTTCGAAGGACGGCTCTTCAACGGAGGGAAAACTGTAACCTCTGTCATCCTGAACAATGAATGGACTCGTGCTTGAAATTAAGAAGAGGCCATGTTAATTTTAAAATGCAATCCATATGCACTGGCCATTAGTTGGATCTAAATCAAGGGTAGAAATTAAAAAGAATACGGTAACGTTAATTTGTAGAGTCCAGTATGGACAGACGTGGCAAATGCCGAATCACCTGAGACGGAAAACCTCATCTTGGATCAGTTAAGTTAAATTTGGCAATGCAGGCGTAGTATCACAAAACGACAAATTAGAAAAATCAAGAGACGTTAGATTTAATACAAAAGCAAAAGTAGCGGCTATTTGAGTGCCCGGTAGAATATTATTATTCAAGAGAGGTTCAAGGAAGATAAAGGCCTCTACTTCGTCACTCTGTCTTAGATAATGCTATTTTCGTTGGTTTTTGTTTAAGTTACAATGTCTTGACCACAGCATTGCCTGTGTGAAAGTGGGGATTATTTCAAAGACTTTATTGGCGCCATCTTGTCGTCGTGCGATATTAGCGAGAACGCTGGCGGTATTAATGCGGAGAAGGTGCATGGCACTTTATGGCGCCACCTTCTTTGTAATCACATTATTACGATACACCACATTAAAAAACTTTCCTCCTGACGGTCAAAATCTTGAGGTTTTTCCGTTCCTAGCTCAGTTGTACCAACAAACAGCATTTTTTGTGACATTCAGTAAATCTCTTTTCAAACCTTTCTTTTTTTATTATTAAAGGTTAGCTTTGTTGTCACGGTTTGGTTGCGCAGCAACAGAGATTGATATTGTGCGTGACAGATACATGGCATGCCAACTTTAACGGACTTTTCAGTCGTTTTTCTTTACTAAGGAGATCTAAATCACCAAGGAGTAAGACCATTTCATGATGGTGCGTTGGTGTTCGGCCAGTGATGTTCATAGTGTAGGATGTGAAAGAAATGAAATTCATACCAAGTGACAAACTGTACAAAATGTTAGAACATGTTATAAATAAATGAATGTCATAAGGCACCACTTGGACGGAAAATAATTCGTGTAAGCAGGTATGATTTCATATTCAAACAGTCAACACTTCTATGCGTCTATAGCAGCAAGTGTCTTAGCCAGGTTTTTCTTTCTAAAAAAAATTAGAACTGCATAAAGTGTTTATTGCCAAAATTGATGAGCAGTGGCATTTTGTGGGAAGAGCAAGAAATGACACCAAACATTGAATTGTGTTTCATCCCATCCCAGAAAGTCGCCATTTATACCCTTTCCGTATCACAAAACTTGATACCCTGAGACTGGTTGTAACTTTAAAGATTAATTATACAAGGTTATATGAATATCCTGACTGCTTTTATTTGATGATCTTTTGCATGAACAAGCTGAAAATTACATAATTTAGAACTGCATATTAGTTTTGTTTGAACTGTACAAATTTATTTTCAAACTGCACATTTTGTGTAGAAAAAACATTGGTCTTAGCAATGTAAGTACCAGGATAAACGTAAATTATTTGCATGGCCTGGGGAGTGATGTGCACATGAAACTGGAAGTAATATCCTACATACTCAATGCTTATCTGGTTCAAGAAGATAAGCAGCCTAAGAAGATCCCAGTGTCCAGATACTCAAGTTTAGTGTGTTCATCTTTGTCAAATGTTAAGCCACAAATGTCCAGAATACATTTGAAGTATTAACCGAGAAGCAAAGTGATTTCAGGAAAATGCCCAGTTTTAAAAAATTTAACATTACAGCAGAACATAACTTTAGGCTTATTGCTCTGTTCCTTCTTTAAAAAATGTCCAACATAGTAGATAATTTTAGACCAAAGTAAAGTATTGTGGTGATTTGCATATGGTGCAAGCTTTTTAAAGTGCAATAAAAGCAGCTGTTTTGAAGAGAACAGGTTGTCTAATAACATCTATCAAAAATTCTTCCACCAACTTCTGCTATTTTACTTTTGATGTACCGGTAATAAAAAGTGGAGTGGATTAAATAGAAAATTTAAATTCATGTGACTGAAAAATAATACAAACTGGTTTAAGATTAGGACAGACAGAGCAAAGTAATGTGGAGGAAGACAGACAGACAGACAGACAAAGAAATCAAAAAAGTTATATTGATGTCATGAATGTCATCAATAAAATTTGTGCATGTCAGCTGCTGGTGATGACAAAACTAGATGCAAATGAGTCATCTTCATTTACCCTACAGTGTTACCACTGAATAAGCTTTTTGTAAATTAAATTTAGAGCAGCTGGAGAAGGATATTTACCAAGTGTGAGTATTCCAATTGTGAATAGCTCAAACTCACAACATTCTTCATGAAGGCAATTGCAAAATGAAGTGGTTACTAAGAGCATAAAAAATTTTGGGTATAAATAATTCAAACAGGAATATCCTTACCAAATATTCCATCCATACTGTGGCATTCTGCATCACAAACAATCAAACTCTGCAAAACTCTCACCTTTTTGTTGATGTCTCTTCCTTATGGTGGCTTTCTTGTCAAATGCTACTGAATGAGGTAGCATGAAAGATACACACAACATCACCTTTTTAGGAGCAACATTACGAACACAGTGAACCAGGCATTTTTCCAAACCATCCACACCCAAAGCTGATGTAACTTGATGTTGTGCATCTGACATTGGATTCTCTGCCTTAGAAAAACAATAGCAATGGATTGTTGGCAGATTTAGAGAGGAATTGACTCCATTAAGTGACCACATACTGTAAACTCCTTTAAATACATCAAGGAAGTGGACAGCACTAGCTGGTAAGTTCATGATGACATGATTCAAGGGTAATGTCTCCATCTTCCTCACAAGACTAACTACAAAATCTCTTGCATCCATGTTAAAACAATGGACATTCCTCTCCACATGATTCAGTTTGCAGTTTTTCTTTAGTGATGAAAATGATTCTGGGTTCAAGTCATTTGCATACACCACACAACCTTTCTTTGCTGCAGGGATGGCAAATGGACCAACACCTGCAAACATATCACAAATGACATCATTTTCTGCAAACATTTCAACCAGACGTTTGTGTTCACTTTGCAACCTGGAGTTCCAATAAACCTTTGAAAAATCAAAATTAAATAAGCAACCATGTTCTTTTGTTGTTGCAATCATTTGATCTTCCCCAGCCAATAGTTCCATGTGGAAAAAACGAAATGTTTCATCAATTGTATCCACTTTATTTACAACTGTTTTAATTTGAGGAGAATTTTTGTCCAACACTATTTGCCCTACAAAAAGAGAAAACAAAAAATTTCAAAGTATCCATGTTTTTTAAATGGATCTTTAGTTACAAAATCTAGGATTCTACACCAGCCATTAAGTCATTTAAGAGGAAGTACAGAGAAGGTGATCATGAATTAGAGTAGAGTGGCACAAATGATGTCATAATAACAGAAGACTTAAGCTGTTTTACAGAAAAGAGAAAGAGCTAATTCAATTTTCATAAATATTCCCACTGCTTCAAGTTTCCTTTTGCTATTTTCCAGACTAAAATAATATCATTTACGTTTTCACAACAAAACAGAGACATGCAAGCCATTTTTTTATTTGTTAAACATAAATTTATTAACATCCTTGGCTGGCCAATCAGAATCAAGCTCTTCAAAACTTACCAATAAAGTTTTTATACTTCAACTGACAATCCCTCAAGTTCATATGAGCTATATGACCCACAGTTTCAAATGCTGTGGTTATTTCCACGATATCTGTTGGTAATACCGCCCGCAGTATTTGATCACATGTCCAGTAATCATAACCTAAGTTCAGCTCATATTCAAGTTCCTCACATCCACATCCCTTCACAAATCTTTCTTGTTCAGCATCAAACGTCACCTCTGGGTTCAACAGAATAATTTTCTTTTCCAAGTCTCCGTCTGTATCTGGAATAATATTTTTCAGTCTTGGCTGATTCAACAAACACTTGTTTAACCGTTTCAACATAATGGAGCAGTACTTTCCCTCAACTCGAAGCCCAGGTACATAAACTGTCTTGCTAAAAGCACTTCGCTGCAACTTTTCCATGCCGCGAACGCCTTCTGGTGGTTCTAAATTCAATGGCATCTCCTTCTAATTTTTCTTTAACGAGCGAAGTATATTTTCGGCGGGAAAAACCTTGGAAAAAGAAGGTTAAGCAGAAGCAGAGTAATTCTTTTCGAATAAAGTTCTTCGATTCATTTCATTATCATTCTCAACTAGTGGTCAGCGGGCGCCTCCGGCAATTTTGCCCTAGTCAGAGTTCCTAGCACATTGGCTCCTAGGGAATCTATTCCTATCGCTGAAAGGTCCCCAAAGTTTCTTATCTTAACGAAAAAAGGATAGATTTTCAATCTAACCGAATCAATATGGTATTGTCGTTTAACTCAGCTTACATCAGTTTAGAAACATTTCCCGACCGCACTAAAATAATCGTAGAAAAATGTTTCATCGTTGAATCGGTTCTTCATTATTATGGGTCTTTTTAAGACTATGCTGGGCACTAATATTCTTTGTGATGTAATTGTGGTAGCTTGGTTATTATGTTCTTAATACGCACGCTCTCAAGCTGTTCTCCCAGAAAAACTTTGAGTCCCTGACGGGAATCGAACCAGTAAACCTTCTGAACGCAGGTGAGACGCTCAAACCATTAAGCTACAAAGACTCAGATCTGAGTCTTTGTAGCTTAATGGTTAGAGCGTCTCACCGGCGATCAGAAGGTTTACGGGTTCGATTCCCGTCAGGGACTCAGAAAGTTTTTCTGAGAAAACAGCTTGATACCGTGCGTATTAAGAACTGACATTCTTAACCGATTACGTAGAAAGAAGAGTGACGGAGCTTGGAAAAGGCCCAAATGTCCGAGGTTGGGTTTTAAGAACACCACGAAAACCTAACAACATACAGATTGGTGTCTCCCCAGGGTTAACTTTAACTTTTTTTTTTTTACTTCAAACTGAAAGGAAAGATGTATATTTATCTGTACATATCATGGGTGATAAAAACACGGCTTGTGGGAAGCCGATCATCTCGACCAAAAGTCTCTTTTGGCGGTGACAACCCCAGAACTACAATTTAATAACGTCAAACAGCGGGTCAATTTGATAAAACACTCCTGTCTGACACCTACAGATAATGCGTTTTTAAAAGGAAATGTGCTTCGGACGATTTAGTGTCTCTACACAATTTACCGCAGAAAATCTAAGCTTGCAATATACGATTCTTTGGGCTTCACATCAAATGACTGAATGTTGTAAAATTGCTTCGCATCAACTATTTTAGTTCAAATGTTTATGGTCAACAAAAACTACTTGATTTTCAAATCCGTTAAAAATGTCTTTCATCCGTCTAATCTTCTTCTTCTTCACCTCCCACAATTTCGTCGATCACTTCAAAACCATCAATGAACCCGATGTCGTCATTCGTCTCTTTTGGCTGTTCTTCGACGCTCTCAGCAACTTCCTCGACCTTCTTGGCAGCATTTCTCGTGGCCCGTGTATTCCTCCGCGTGTTCTTGCCACGAGTGGCTCGAGAGATGCCACCTCGCCCACGCCCACGTCCTCTTCTTGTACTACGGCGCCCTTGTACTGGTGTTTCTGCTTCTTCTTCCTGTTCCTCTTTGAGACTATGGTCAGATGTATTTGACGCACTTTCCAGAACTTCCTTTTCATCCTCTTGGTCGGCTTCTTCCTTAGTAATCTCTTCAGATTTCTTTGTTGTACTTTCTTCTGGTTTCGTTTCAGAGGTTTCCAAGAACGGTATCTGGAAAATGAAGCAACGAACTTTAAGAAAAACTGTTTAACTACATAATTTCTAGCGAAACACGACATTCTATCACTGACGAAATATCACATTTTTCAAAAAACGACCTACGCTCGACCTTCCACTGAAGACATAACTCGTAAAAAAGAGCATTTCTAAAATCACGTATGTTGGACTTAATCACGAAGGAAAAGTGATTCTCAGAATTACTAGAGCACTGAGTAAAATTGCTATTTATGACAGTCGTCAGATGACCTAATATTCCTCAACTACTTTGCCCTATAGCCAAACGTCCCGCCAGGATTTCCGGAATGGGCGGACTGTCCCAAAAGAATGTGAGATCATGCCACCACCATAGCCTCCCCCGGGTTTTATCACGTAGACCATTTGTGAGGAATCGGGTGACCAGTATGTGGGGTATATTTACAGCTATATTTATAGTTAGCGTTGTGAACATGACAACTCCCAACACGTGCTTCAAGCAACTACAGCAGTGAAACCAGCATTGAAAACATAACACACCATCTGCTTTTACATTAAGCAACTTTAACAACATTAACAAAGTACAATAATGAATCATTTGTGGGAAGAGATTCCACTGCAAATTTTTAAAGGGACAACAATTCACCACCATTGCTCTATTTTATACCTTCTCTTCTGGTGTCATCAGCAGTTGTTCTTCCTGACCATCTTCATCTACATCTTCATCTTGGGCCTCGTCGTCCTCTTTCTCTTCGTCCTCACGAAGCAAACTTTTTTCAACCTCTTCTTCCGTTTCTTCCTCATTACCGTGGGGTGGTTGTGATATTCCACTTTCTTCCATAACTGAATCATCCTGGACTGCTGAATCCTCAGCAAGATTGGAATCTTCGTCGAGTTTAGAGTCATCTGCCGGGTCGAAATCATCCATATTGTATGCGGCCGCATCATCCTGGAAGAAAAGCACCTTACTGCTTTAACACATGTTTTGTTGAAATTTGACAGAAAAACTTACAAGTAAGCAGAGTGTTGGAATGACGATTGAACTAGAGGTTGCCATTTGCTTTTAAGTGCCAATAATATACCACAAAATTTGTTGTTAAAAATTACCAAATAACATTGTGTCCATCCAACATTACTAAGTGAATGTCTATCGCCTTGATATATATGTAACGTATGTGTATGAATACATACAGGTATACATTTCATTGTGGATAATGGATTTCAATATCACTCGTTCAGCTTAAACCTTTAGTCATCCACTAGTAGTCGTAACTATTGTATACAACAAATAAATAAACAAACCTCGTCCAAGTTTTCTTCCATACTGCAGTTCTCCTCCGTTTCTTCTGCTTTTTGCGCACCATCAACTGGTTCATCATTCTTTATTTCAAACAGCAGCACATCTTTTCCTTCTTGTTTCTCCAGGATTTCTACCAGGTTCTTATTCACTTGAAGCTGGGTGTCTGGGTAGGTTGAATGGTGCTTGAGATACTCCTTTCAAAAATATATTTAAAATTAATATCACAACACAAAAGTTACTTGTACCAGCGGCGGATCGAAGAATCCTGGAAAGGAGGGATTGGAAATTGTATCTTGCGAGTTTTAATTTACAAAAAAGTCTTCTGCGGCAGTTTTTCAGCCAAATTAAATGACAAATGTAAACATTTACATCATTATCAACCATCAAAGTTGTATCGCGCTTACACGGTGCAACATCATCGGAATCTCGATCTATGCCGATCCGTAAGTGACTGCGAGAACGCCATCGCAATTCATTAAGTAAACAGTCGCAGGATTAAAATCTTAAAACGCGGTCATGTAAGTTACTTCATCGCATGATCGATGAAGTACTGCTCCATCAGCATAAATTCCAGCGTACACTATTTGAACTCTAATGACATTTTGGGTTATTATAACAGAATTTTCGTAGTCAAGAATCACCCGCTTAACAAATTAGTTGCCGGAGGAAAAATGTATGGGGGCGCAGGCCCGTCTTGTACCCTCTAAATCCACCTCAGTGTACGTTCAAAACTACGGTATGGAATTGGTGAAATAACATGGAAGTGTAATGTTTTCTAACAAGCCAGTAAATTGAAACGAAGGGAGTTTTTTTATTTATTCCAATATACAATGTATTTTAGTGTGCTAGACATACTGATAGGTCTAAAGCCTTTAAACCTTGCCTATGGTCGAAAACATGTACCAGAATATGAAATCACTGCCTAGAGTGAGACCCTCACCTCATAGTTGCTCTTATGTCGTTTCCCTTGGATGTGTTGAAGGACATCATGGCCAGAACGCAAAAATACTTTACAAAGTTGGCACTTGAAGCCAGAAATTGCTTTCACAAACTCTGAACCTAGTTAACAAAATTGTTGGATTGAAGCAAAAGAGAAATTAAAATGTGAAAAATCTTAGCAATGGACAACTAACAAATGTATCGCAGCTTTAACTGTAATTCAAAACACTTTCCGTATGCTAAAATATAAGACCTTGTTGGAAGACAAAATATAATAACTTCTGTAAAATACTCAGGGAAAGTACAATCAATAGTCAAATAATCTATGATGAATGAATACTTCTAAGGCCAATAAAGTGAACATGGTGAGCATCATTAGGTAACATTAATGCCTCAGTGATCATGAATTAGTGAATAGATTACAATCATTATATTAGAGTACCCATGAAATCTTGTTTGGCAGCAAAATCAGATATCTTCACAGTGCACTCAGTCTGTGATGATATATACACATCATTATCTTCCTTCCTCGCAATCTTTCTTGTATTGCAAACATATTTCAACAACTTGGTGATGTCCTGTGATTTAGAATCCTCTTTTCCAGCACTTTCTGACCCAGCCTCTTGCACCTGTGTTTGAAAATAAAAATATGAAGCAGATAACAGTGAACTAGCTAGTCTGCTGGTCACAACTGACTACTCCAACTTTGCAACTACTCCTGCAAAGCTCTTTCACAAAGGAATGACTTGAAGTGCCCAGAAGAAGTGCCCTAGTTTGGCTTCCATGACTAACTATCAAAGCTACACTTGTGAGGAACCTAACTCAGGACTGGGTGTGCTGAAACTGTACAAGTCAAGATGAGGTGCAAAGAAGCAAACTTTTGGATAAACATTACCATTTAATGGTGAGATTAGGTCAATAAAATTCGTCATGATATGAAGGACTAGCATTGATACGTACTTCACATCAGGAATGCTCCAGTCATACCATCATACCTTACTGCTCATGTCCAGCAATGAGCACTGGTGAGGAAAGATTGCATAATCTATTTATGAAGAAAGTGCTTCTAGGGTAAAAGTGAGTCTTCATAGCAGTTAAGGAGAGGGCTGATAACTGAGGGGCAAGGCTCATTCCCTTTCATGAGTAAAATTGTCTGGCATAAAATTATGTGTACCCTAGCCCATTTATGGGTTAAAGATGATAGATGCTCTGGAGGTACAAAATTAATACAATTAGCATAAAATGGCCTCTTGTTACCTTCATAATTTCAGGATCAAATTTCTTTCCCTGAGCTTCAATGGCTGCTTTGACATGACGTTTGCTGAGATAATGCTTATAGATGTTCTACATAGAAAAATGTGAACACCCCATAAGACACAATAATGTAAAGTGTAGTCAACAATTAAAAACTATCAGCCTATTTTCATTGAAATATAAAATGGTTTCAGAGATTTACAAATTGTGGTGTAAGGAAGCAGGATGTCAATAAACTTGAGCAAATTGCAGCAGAAATATGAGCCAGAGGTGAGTGATTTCAGCTTTTTGAAAGTCTAAACACATCCAAAGTGTTTGTTCAATAGTTTACAAACATGGAAAACCATTCTATATATTATTACTGTATTTCCTGGCATACAAGTCAACCCAGGATATAAGTCGACCCCTTGTTTTTTGACCCGAAATATGATTTTTACAATACCCTGTGTATAAGTCAAGTCCGTCAAATTAAGTAGTTACCAGACACAGAATAGTGTTCACAGAAACGTTGATAATATGGCAAATCTTTTAAAGCATATTTTTTGAATCTAAACGGATTGATGATAAACCAACACTATTACTTACACACCACTATGGGTCAATTAGAGCTGCCATACAAAGGCACTTATTTAATATTTTGACATCTGGTAGGGTTAAAAGACACAACCTCACCTTTGACTTCAAACAAACAATCTTACACAAGGAACACCAGTAACGTTTGCCGTCAAAATTAGCTGACACCAATGCAGGAATGTCCTCACCAGCAGCATTCTCTGATGGGACATTTTCTTCCTCAGCACCATCTTCTGTTTTTTTATCTTGATCTTTGGTTTCTAATGAAAAGAGTAAGTGAACAAAATTAACAGTAAATAAATTAAAGATTCTGGTAAACTCAGAAAGTTTGAAAAGTAACATGTGTGCCTACTTGAGACCTAGCACTCACATAACACAAAATGTCTTGTGAACCTTTTCACATACCTTTGGCTGTTTTGCTCTCTTTCTCTTTTATGGTATCTTTTTTAGCACTGTCCTTGTCAGTTTTAGCCACTGTCTTCTTAGAACTCTGCTCCTTTTTCTCAGACCTAACAGGTGATTTTTCACAGTAAACTAAATAAACATCTGTCTAACCTTGTTCCAATATTTCTTTTGTCTACCAGTACCATGTCAATAGTTCTTAAACAACAACTAACACATTTATCAATCAGTCATGACTATTGATTAGCAAAATTGGCAAGGTAACAATGAGATTATAATCTATACTGGAATAGTAGAGATTTTTTTTTTTTTTGGTGTTCCTGATCAGATCCCAAATGATTTCCACACTTCTGTTGGATTATACTCAGTTATTTGAAGTATCAGTCTAAGCAGATTAAGAAAGCTCTTAAGTCACTAAATTTCTCACAGCTGGCTGAACAGATGTGAAGTTTGCACAGTCTTAAAATTTTTCACTGATCCATCACTTGAACAAAAGACAGCACAACACAAGATTTACAACAGCTTTTATGACAACAGAATGGCATTGAACATAGCCACATGACCAATACAGGTAATTTTTCTCCAATGAAAATATGCCAGTTGGACCATGTTGAAAGTACCTGTCTAAGACAGGAATTAACTGTGCCACTGCCTGCAAATAGTTGGGTATTGCTCTTGAGATAATGACTGTATCACTGCAAGCTAAGCTCACAAACACACCCTAGACAGCTGCTGCATAGAAAAGATGACTAAAAAAAACATTCACATCTTACAACCTATAACTGGTATACTGTTCAGAGAATTTTGTTCACAGGAATAAATAAAAAATCCTTTTGACAGTTATTCACCACTTATTTTGTTCTCACATACAGTTAAATAAATCTAACTTTAATAATCTATCAATTTTCCTCCATGCACAAAAGATATCATAATACAATCACCTTTTGACAGCCATGACTGTTAAGCAACATCACAACTAAACATCAGTTTGTTTTCACCACTTCAAAAACTTTCGTATAACATGTATGAACATCAACTTGGCTACTAGATCACTAACCTTACACATAAATATGTGCTTGTCTTTGATACAGTGTGTTTAACACTAACATCATACCTCATTCTAAGACCTTCCAACCTGGCTGCCTCCATGCCTGCCTATACTCACAATCACCTACTTAAGTGGTACAGCCTGACACTTTTCAATTTAATTAAAGGTCAGGTGTATGAAAAAAAAATAACTAGTAATACACATATGCTGCAAACCTTGCAACACAAGCTCTTGATTATGGTTGGGTATTTCTTGTCCAATGACATACAACCAGCCAGAACCATGAATTATTTATTCCCCTTGATAGGTAATAAGTTTCCCAAAAAGTATTAACTAACTGATAACTAGCACTCTGTGGCATTACACACTGAACAGAAGTGAACCTTACAATCACAGGAAATACGTTTGCAGAAACCAGAATGATGCTAAGATATATAAAAATTTGTAATCTACCAGTAATGCCATCATGATTAACTTCTGATGTAACTAAACAAAAGCTTTCCAGTTAACAAAAGTTGTAAATTCTGGCATAGCATAAACAAAGCAGTTTTATGGTAACCTGCATATGAAAATTTGTGGAATTCTGTTTTCACCAACCTTGTGGGTTGGGAATTGTTTTCCCGACGTTCTCGCTTTGAGATTGGATTTCGTGGTGGAGATGACTTTCTCTTTCTGTCATCTCTGTGCCTCTGGGCTCCATAGTGAGGACGGTCATTTCTACTATAGCGATCCTGGTAGTTCCTTTGATTCAAATTTCTACCACCTTGCCTAGAGAAACCTTGGTTGGGCTGACCTTGCATCAAGCTAGGAGGGCCTGAGTTGGCTAAATTTGCTTGAGCCTGAACAGCTGCAAGCAACTGCTGAGTCTGCATCATGTTCAACAGTTGCTGAGTTTGAGAGTTCAACTGTGAAACACCACTACCACCACCACGATCATTCCATGAGTTGGAACGACCAAAGCCTCCAAGATCACCTAGGCCTTAGGAAACAGAAACAAATTTTAATTCATTTCACACCTGTAGCAAGTGTTGAGCTGAAATATAGCAACATCTTTCTTTTACCAAGAATACAGCAAGATTGTATTGTAACCGTAACAACAGGATGGCAGACAAAGTAAATTTCAGATTTAAAGACATCATCTATAAAGTATATATTAAGCTTCTTGGCATCAATCGACAAAAATAAAGAAATATACCTACCACCAGAAGTGAACACTACTTCTCAAGAAAAAACAAAACAAAAAAAAACAAAACCCAACTAGAATGGTTTGTGACTGCTTTCTCCATCAGGTATGAGAATCTGTGGTTTGACAGCATTTATTTGCCAAACAATGATACAACAATGGGAGAGAGAGCAAAATACAGGCCTTGAAGTTCAGTATTTTCATGGCTAAGCCATGATGATGTTTTAAGTTTATCGTAATTATGTAAGTATACACATATGGAAATCTGATTAAACATCAGTAGCTTCAAAATCACAAAAAAGACTAACCATGGAATTCATATGAATGAAAACAGCCACTGCACATTAGTTTTAACTTCAAGGCCTGATTGACAGATCAACTACATTTTATAGCCTGAATCAACTTCATATAAGATCGACCATTAGCAGTTATTTTTGTAAAGATTCAACACCATTAAACACTTGCAACAAGGCACTTCCATCACCGTTTAATGTCAACCATTTCTTTTCATAAAAAACCATCCTAAAAGTACTCAAGTCTTTGGAAATCCTGTTCCACACAACATTAGCACAGAATGACTTACAACTTTTGATAAACAAAAACACAACTGGACTGAAGCAGTATCCATTGTAAAGGAGCATGTATCAAGCATGCCAACCTGATAATGAAGAACCTGGCACATCGTTTAAGTTTGGAGCAGCACCCAAGATCCCTGCCCCACCAGATGATCCAAAACTGTCACTTCCGCGACTTCTTCTTTGGTTTCCTCTATCACGTCTACTGTTGCGTCTGTCATCACGATCAAAATGCTATTGAAGTCAACATTAAAAAAAGACATTTGGTAATACTGCTAGGTTATATCAGGGTTTATAACCATTTTAGGACAAGAAGTTTTCGATTGATTTCAGTTTCTTGAAAGGTTAAAATAAAGCAGGCATTAAACTTCTATTAAACTTTATTCGTGTGTTTCTGTCTATTCCTGAATGATGACATTACATCTCCGAATTTTGAGCTGGGCTCTCATCTTCATTTTATATCAAAGCAGGCATACAATGATTTTCAGGGGCTAATAAGGACAGCATTACAAAATTATGCAGTGTTTCTCAGTGGCCAGATTCAATCATAATTGCCAGAGGTATACCAAAACAAAGACATTATGAAAAACAAGGCAGACATTTAGAACAAGTAAAAATTGGTAAAAAGAAAGTTGGATAAAATCAGAAGTATCATAGCTCTCAATAACCCATCAACTGGACAGCCAAGTAGCAATAAAGTTGCTATTTCCATTGGCTAAAAGCTGTCACTCCTGCTAGTTTCTGCTGCTTAATGAGTCCACAGAGAGTAACTTTTGGATAAAAGGAAGATTCTTTCAAAAGCACGTTGAGATCCTTTAGTGACAATGTCAAATCCCGTATTAACCCCTGGTATGTTTTATGCTCATTGTTCATTAGAAGCGGGCTTCAGCTGGCCATTCAGCCTAAAAATAACATTACTCTGATATTCAAAGTAGGTAGAAAATGTACATAGAAAACTAATGAGAAGACTTTTCGAAAAGAATTTATACCAGAGAAGCAACATAGCCTTTTTTAACTTTCGAAAAAGGCAAGGGGTGCGATAAAGAAAAAGAAATGATTTGAGAAAAGTCATGTCTCGGTTACATACAAAGGTATAAGGAAGCACTGGATCCAGAAGGACTAGTACTGTGGATGAGCAAACAGACAGATCACAGAGATAAGGAATAAGCTGAGTAAAGTCGCTTTTCAATAAACAAAATTTGTAAGTGCACATGAACAGTAAAAACAATCACCCAGATGTCTGCAGCTGAGCATGAGAAAAGATACAGAAAACGTTAGAGAGATGTCGAGTCTCTCGTATTTACCCTGGGAGGTGAAAGGGATCTTCTATTCCGGCTACTTCCTCCACCTATCATACTACCACCTCCGAAAAAATCGTCGTCGAGAGATCTTCTTTGTTTGTCTCGATTCCAATTTGAGTTCTGGTTTCTTGACGACATCAAGTCATTGAGTCGATCGAGCCTTTGGGCAGACTGAGCTAGATTTCCAAGCGTGCTCATCGAACCAAGAGCACTTAAGCCAAAAGGACTGAATCCAGACATTGTGTAAACTCAATGTTTTCAATAACACGCAGTGAATATTGAAAAACGAAAACGAAAGTGAATACGTTACAACTGCTTCCTCGTGCTAACCGGGTCGTCGTCGATATAACCAGTTTCCTCAAGCTACCCATAAGCAACTGCGCGATAGTAATTATTTGACCCCCAAGAAATCCCCACCGTTCCTGCTGGTCCGCACTAACCATCTCTCAGATGTTGTTTTAGCTAGCCCTACCCCCCTACACCCACAAAGGTTTTGGATTAAATTTTAGGATTTTGGCAAAAAATTAACCGTTAATTTTTAAGATTTTTGCTTTTCCTTATTAGTGTTAGAATTTAGGGTTAGTTTTAAGCCTTTAAGGTAAGTTTTGGCCCCAAATTACAATCAAGATTTTAGTTAATGAGTAAAACACACATGCCAATAACTAGACAATATATCAGATTGAAACAGTAGGTGAGGTAAAGAAGATGAAGGTGAAAACAACACAAACCAGAATAAATGCATTGAGAGAGTTCACACTTTTCAATTCCATGTTAGGAAAAAAAAATACTTTAGTTCAAACTTCTCAAGAATTGCATCTTCTATCACTAATACTCAGAGTAATTTAAAAGCACCAAACCATGATCACTCTATAGGAGATTAATTATTAATAACTGTGGGATCTAAAATGGATTATTTTTGTTTTCACTGTATATAGCAAAAGTGAAAATTATGATGCCTTTAGTTAACTTATCCATGAAACAAATATTGATCTCAATCACCATGATCAAAACTAGAATTTAAATTAAAGCTGTCATTAAATTTTTAGCCAACTTAAATTGTTAGAGAAAACAAAAACTTTACAAAAGAAAATAAAGTCTTTGCACTGAATATGCAGGAACAGGGAAAACTCTGATGTATGTCATAGATAACATCTTGGACAAATATTTCTTGAGTTGTGGGGCTGAAAGCATTATATGGCCTGTTCCTATGTCCTGTTTAGTTGACACCACCTCTGATAGATTCTGAGCAAGCTGAATTTCTTTTGAAAACAATACTGTTGGCTGGTTACTTTTTGCAAGATTTTCACAGTAGGCAAAGTAATTTCTGGTAAGGTCTTGATCTGGTTCTTCATCTGTTAACACTCCCCAGTCTAAGAGCTGAAGGTGTTTAAGGCAACTTACAGCTGAGAGACAATTTGTATTCACACAAGGACCCTTTAAAAAAAGTAAACAAGCACCAAAAAAACTGTCATCATATTTTAGCTTTGGATAAAAAAAACAGTTTGTAACTGCCAACTGAAAATGCAAGTAAAAACTACCATTAGTAATAAGTCCATATGCAGTCAATCAATAATTGCTCCCAGACTTCATGAATGATTTTAAAGAACTAATATCCAACTGACAGTATAGGTACAGACCTCTTGTATATACATTACCGTTCAATTAGTGGAAATATGGGAGGAAAGCAATTTGGAAAAAACTTTTTCACCTTCACACAATATTAAAGACAAATACAAAATATTGGGACTGTACACAGTAAATTTAGCTTGTCATAGCTTCAACTTGGGCAAGGGTACAATTGTAATGAATCCCTCGGGCATTTGAACCAACAAATTGTCACACAGATAGCACCACTACCCACAGCCTCAATGAGACACTCTAAGACAGATGCTCAGACAGGTTGTACTCATATACTTCTGTAGGGTAATTTAATGGTTTGTGAATTAATCATATTAATTTAAATCAAGATTTAGCATGCAGTATTTTTGCTGTGTTCTTGAATTGCACAACAAACAGCTGGAATGGTTGATCATAAAGTAGACCCTCATATAGCTTAAACATGTCCCCATGTCATCCCAAGGGGTTAGCTATGAGATGAGAAAACACTCTGACAAAGGCTGCAAATCATAAGACAAAATTTGCCAACTGTATAATTACAATTAAAAAATTTTACTGCAGGTTTAACCATAGTGCAAAAAAACACCATACAATGATTATTCTCATACAATAAATTATTTGGAAAAATCCAAGGAATCTTAAACATGCAATTGTCAGTAAAATTTTCCAAATAAGCTGGGAAATTTAATCACACGATTTCCAGCCTTTTTCAGAATGTTTCTCAGTCCCACTACAATTAAAAAATTGACCACCAAATCTTGAAAAATGTAGAATTAATTTGAACATGAGACTTAATGAAGGGAATTAATTACCTGCTCATCCTGAGTGTCTGGCCATATGGATAGAGATTTTAATAAAGGTAATGCCACTAAGGCCTCACCAATTGTGTCTGGAACTCGAAACATTATCAACTCCAAATGAACAAGCCTACACAAAAAGCAAATCAGTGGCATGTTAGGTTTTTAATACTTCTGACCAGAACACCTATATTTATATCTAGTAAACATGTATTTTTTAAAAATATTTATCAACTGTTCATACTTCTTCAGTGAGAAAAATGAAAGCAGTAATCCAGTGTCTGGTATTGAGCCACCACATTCAAGTCTCAAGTGTTTTAAATCAGTCAACTGACCCACAATTTCATATGTCTAAAAATGCATCAAATAACAGTCTTTTGTTGGTAGCAACAAGTACTTGAAACATTGATCTCAAGTCACAAAATTAATATAAATTATTCATATTTTCAATGGTTCTACAACACTAAAAAGCAACTACAGTATATTAAAAATTTGGAAATTAATTTGGTGACAAATACATAAAAATACAAATATCAGGAATATTATTTTAGCCAAATGTCTGCTCTAACCTCAGTGTCCCATTCCAAACAGTCACCAAGCTCCAGACTATTAAGTTGTTTAAGACATTGTAGAAACTCAAAATCTTGAGAATTTAAGCCTTTGAAAGTTGTTAAGGCCTATAGGTTAAAACAATTCAAATTTTATCAAACCATAATTCAAACAACTGAAGATGGAAGTGTTCCAAGCTTACCAGTCTTCTGAGCTGGGTTAATTCTTTTAAACCATTCATACCACCACTAAATGCAAACATAGGCAGTTGAAGCCCTGCACAAGCTGCTCTCAATCGAAGTTCTTTTAGATTTCTTAAATGCGAAAATTTACCAATGTCAATCCTTGCAGTCTTGCCCCTATAGGTCAATAATTTTAATTCTCAAACAAATACAGCAAACCCTTCCACCACATACAAATACATTCACCATAGTTAGAAACAACTATTACTAATATGACTGTTTAACTGTATGACACATATAATAAATATGAATTATTACTGGTAAGTTTAAAATAAAAATAATTCTATTTTCTTATGTTGATCTACATCTACTGGTGATTTGTTTTGAGTGCAACTTTTCTTGTAATTCTTGTTTCATAAATAGTCTATAATTTCAGGAATGTCAGAAAGATGCAATATGGTGTTGTTACCAAATATCTGTTTCCCTGTCAACATCAATAATCCACTCAGCGGTAAGAACTTCAAGACTAGATGGGTTAAAATACACAAACTAAACATTTATTCAAACATTCCAGTTTAACCAGAAAGAGATAACATGCAAAATGCATTAAAATTATTTCATTTTGATTTAAATATATACCAAAGGGTGCTAAAGGATGAATGATAGCATGGGCTATTCATCAGGTGGGGCAGGACAGGAGTGGGACATTAGAGTGGCAGCAATAGGTGTTACAGGTGGATTTAAATAGTGATTAAGTTTCTGACTATGGTAAATAAGCTGGCTGGGATGATATAGCTCAGATATAGAATTAGGTACTATGTGAGATGTAGGAATCAGCTGATTGGGATATATTGGATAATGCATTTTGTATATATAGATATGATGAAAAATCAACCACTTCTGTCAGTTAAAATGTTTCAATATAAGCAAGCAGTGTGCTTTTGGAACTAAAGTTATTTGCTCTCACAAAAAATGCTCACCTAATTAGCATGTCCTTCTGCTTACCATGTCACAACTGACAGAGTCATTGTGTCCTTCATGTTGTAAAAGAATTATAACAACCAATACCTTTGAAGTGAGCCAACAATGTCATGAAGGACACCTGATGGTACTTGACCAAAATCCAAGTGCTTTAAATGTTCCATATTGTGAAGTAAATCAGTAATTTTATGCCAAATTGTAACTTTTTTATTTTCTAAAACCATTCCACGAAAATCCTGAAAATGGTAAGTAGGGCATTAGAAAGTGGCATTAAAAAGGGAAAAGATGACATTGTTGGACTTACTAGTCTTTGGACAGAATATAAAATTAACCACTTTTCAGCCATATCCCAGTTTGTAACTAAAACACCATTGAAAGAAACTCTTTTCCACTGAAAAAAAATCCATTCAATAAAGTATCAGACAGCAATACAATAACATGTTGTTGAAACTGACTGTGTAGATCTAAATGTTGGTCAGTAACTAATCATAATACTTGGTGTAAACATAACAGTAAGAAACTTAACAGAGTATTAACTTTATCCTAATAGTCAGTTCTTGGCTGTCCTGTAATAATAAATCAACTGTTTTTCTAACACCTGAATACAATCAAAGGAATTTGGCTACTTCACCCAAACCTTATAAACAAATGTAAAATAGCCAAAAAGCTAAGGGGATTCCCAAAACGTAAGAGAAGAGGTAGTGACATTTTGTGGAAAGGCTCCTCACTTTGAATATTGGCATAGCTTCATTCAAAATGTCAGTATCTCCTCTGGATAGTTTTGGCAGTCCCTTCACACTCTTGGCATTTTTACATGTAGATCATTCAACATTGTCTGTGCAGTACTCTACTTTTATATCCTTACCAACAATGGTTGAGCAGCCACATGTTTCCAGGTGGAACAGACACGAGGGACACTGGTTAACATGAAACACAAGAAGATAAAGAAATATTTTAAAATTTCCAGTAAGGGTTATGACTATTAATAGTGCATGGTTTGTAATGTGCAAGTCAAGACAACACATTATGACAACTATCATGATAATGTAATCACTTACCAACATAAATCAGTTAATGATAAAAATGAAAAGATCCTTAGCAAGCAGTCAAATGACAGTTTCAAAATAGGAGTCAGTTTAACTGTTTTAATACGAATTTTCAGAGCATCAGGATCACTTGCCAGGCAACATTTCTACATAAAGTTGAAATGTCTTAGATCTGTGTCAGGAACATGTCTGTCTTAATTTATACAGCCAACTACAAAACAAATACTGAAGAGTCTTTCAACTGCATTTTGATACAAAAAAAAATCACTTACAGTGCATGTATATGTGTCTTTTATTTTTTTCACATCTTTTGGATCAAAAAATACACATTCTGGATGATAAAATGATTTGCAAGCTACACACTGCAAGGAGGGGCGAGCTCTGTTTCTTCCATGACAAAATTTATTACAAACAACATCAGTAGACCACCTAAAAAAACAGTTGACCAAAGAAGTCATCAACAAGCAAATTTGATTTATAAGGCAACACTCAGTCAACCACAATTCTGCTCTTGTGAATCCTGACATCATTACCTTGACTTTCTCCAAGGTTCTTGAACATATGACATTTCAAGCCAATCTAAAAATAAAAGTTGACCATGTTCAGAAGATCTTCGTAGTCTGAAAATCAATCTGAATGAACACCCCTCAAAATTTCACTCCACCCCTGATAATGGACACTTTGGTTTATAATTCCAAGATTTGGAACCATATAGCTATGGATTTCTGAACATTGCATGGCAATTAAACGAGCCATTTCCTATGTTGGCAACTCAAGGTGCTGCTCCACATGTTTTAAATTATGTACTGAACACATTCCAAGATGGCTTTGAGAAATAGGCCTAGGTGTTAATAAGTGAGCAAGTTTGGCTGTGTGCAAATATGACAAATTTGCAATATGACAGCAAAAATTTAACAGTTAAACCATAGTTAATTACATATTAACTCTTTCCTAGCTGGTTTTTTTTATTTTTTTTGTTAATGCCAGATGACTTCACTCTTCAAGGGCAGATAACCTGATGGGATTCTGGGAAAGGGTTCAGCAAAATAGTAAATGGCCCATACCCTTAACGCCTTTTACCTACTTTCCTTCCTCTCCCCTTGGGCCCTTGTTCCATGGGGTCCTCTCTAATCAACCTACTTACCTGTCAGTCAGAAGTTGGGTGACATGTACCTGGTAAGGTTTTCTTGCGTTCAAGGTAACTGGTCAGCAAATTAACTCTATCCCGAGATCTAGTTCTCTCCACCAACAAACGCTTTTGGGGTTGTTTGCCAAGTTTTTCGCAGCAGGATTAGTAGGAAGTAGCGAACTCAATTTATAACCATACGTTACCATACCATGCATGACAAACTTCCTCGGTTATTTGACCCTGTAGTTTATCAAATCATGATGAAATATTACTGCAAATTGTACTGTATGTAAAGCTGGAATCCAACCGCTCGTTTCTGGCTCGCAAATAGTCGGTCATCTTCGTTACATCTTCGGAAATGATCATACCTACGGAGGAAAGGGCACCACCAGTAAGTTGGACAGGATCAATGACAAAATGGCGGCAGAAATTGACTTTTCGTTGGAAGAAGACGATGAGTGGAAATGTGACGAGAGAGGTGTCCCTATTCTTTATACGGATGCCTCCAGCGGGTCTCGAACTATTGAGGATAAGGAATACGTAAATCTCAGTGTAAAGGCTTCCAAAGAGAAGAAAATTTCCCGAATGGATTTGAATACCAGTAAGGCTGGAATGGAAGGTCTTGATCGGGAGAAAATTAACGAAATTATCTTAGAAGCTAGTAAAGGATCGCGTTTTTATGAAAACGAAAGAAAAAAAGAAAAGCAAGTAGAAAAAAGGATCAAGGAGATGCGGACTAAATTGGCAGTGTTAACTGCTGAGCAGAAATTTAAAGCGCGACAAGAAATGGACAAAATTGTCGACGAGTTAGAAAATGGTCGAGATTTATCACGTACAATTGTGCACGTTGATATGGACGCATTTTATGCCGCAGTTGAAATGCGAGATGATCCTACTCTGAAGTCCAAACCAATGGCGGTCGGAGGCACGGCCATGTTGTGTACGTCCAACTATTTAGCCAGACGTTACGGTGTCAGGGCTGGCATGCCTGGTTTCATTGCCAAGAAATTATGTCCACAGTTACAGATAGTCCCAACAAATTTTGAAAAGTACAGAAAGATCAGCAAAGAGATAGGGGAAATTATGGGTCACTATGATCCAAATTATCTTCCTACGAGTCTTGACGAGGCTTACCTTGACGTGACCGATTTTCTAATAACTCGTGAACAACTAGGAGGTGCATTGAAACCGGACGCAAGTGTAAGAAATAATGAAATTGAAGGTCACCAGTTTGGTGAGGAAGTGGAAGAAGTGGTGAATGAAATGAGGAGAAAGATCGAAGAAAAGACGCAGTTAACAGCAAGTGCTGGTATCGCTCCAAACATGTTTCTTGCAAAAGTTTGCTCAGATAAAAACAAACCAAACGGTCAATTTTACCTTAAACCGGAGAGACAGTCCATCTTGGCGTTTGTTCGCGAACTACCGCTGCGGAAGGCCTTTGGGATAGGTCGCGTGAGTGAGCAAATTTTGAAATCAGTTTTGAATATAAACACTTGCGCTGAATTATACCATAAAAGGGATCTGATGCACCTTCTCTTCACTCCCACTGCTTGTCGAAGCTATCTGGAAATCTCTCTCGGGTTAGGTTCGACTGTAGTCCAAGTAAACCGTGAACGAAAAAGTATCAGCACTGAGACGACATTCCGAGAAATCAATAAACCTGAGGAGCACTTTTCCAAGTGTTACGATCTTTGTGGTGACCTGTCGAGCAGCCTTAATAAGAAGGGACTAATGGCTCGTAAGGTTGGCGTAAAACTAAAGACAGTCGACTTTGAAGTGAAAACGAGAATTTGTTCTCCGTCGAACCCCGTTCAAGATACAGACGAAATATTTCGTTATGCCAAGAAATTAGTAAGCACTGAGATCAAGGCTTGCCTTCCTCAACCCCTGCGCCTGCGGTTGATGGGAGTTAGAGCAGCTGAGTTATGCCAAGTTAATGAAACAGTCAGGGAGTGCAAACAGCTGACGATCACAAGTTTGTTAAAACAAAGTCAAAGAACAATACCTTGTTCTGAGATAACGAACCCTGTACACCCTTTAGAGGTCGACGCAGTGGATTCATTAACTGGTCTAATTGACTGTGAGGAAACAAGAAGTTTTAGCATATCCAATGTAGAACCACTGCTGAATTGTCAAGCAGGAATGGTGGAAAATGAAAGGACACTTCTCAATGCAGCCACTTCTTCATGCCAAGAACAAGAATGCGATGGAAACACTGAATATGGAGCACAGACAAATGTTAATAG
The DNA here is from genome assembly GCA_030142905.1 of Heliopora coerulea. Classification (NCBI taxonomy): domain Eukaryota; kingdom Metazoa; phylum Cnidaria; class Anthozoa; order Scleralcyonacea; family Helioporidae; genus Heliopora; species Heliopora coerulea. Next base: position 836,499 of record JASJOG010000116.1, on the reverse strand, counting down.
AGAAGTGGATCAATCTGAACGTAAAAGTTTTGTATGTCCAGTATGTGGAAGATATCTTTTATTTAATTCTAACAATCCACTTCTCGAATTCAACCGACATGTAGACACGTGCCTCAGCAGGCAGGCAATCACTGATCTCTTGAAAGAGGATTCTGATGAGCCGTCACGTATGAAACACGAACAGGAAACTTCGAGGAAAAGAAAACGTGAGTCCCCAGACGCAAAAGGAAAACGAAGGACCCTTGATAATTTCTTAAAGAGATAGACGGTAGAAAATGGATAAAGTACATTATACGGTTTACTTTGATAATTCATTTGTAAAGGTTTGTTTGCTGGTATCACAAACCGAAATAGCTGTATCTAATCCAGACGTGAAATCTTATTCAACATGACTCAGTATTTATTACAAATGCCCAAATCTCTGTCCACAAAAAACGAAGCAGGGTACTTTTCGAAACGTTTGGTTTGTTGAACGTTTGCAATAATTACCCTCTATTCTCACGCACTTTCCTTGTCACTTGTTTTAAGCACGTTATAGACATCTGACCACTTGCTTATTTAATATGTTATTAGCGTTTCCGTGATGTCCTCGGTTTGGAAACAAAAAGAAGCGACAAAAGGCTTATGAAAATGTGGAACTTAAGAAATGCTTCCAGAAATTATTCTAACCATAAAGAAGTATTTATAACAAGCAACAACAGACCAAGTATATACTATGGCATAATTCAGTGTAGCTTTCTCAGAATTCAAATATGATTAGAATGATAGACCGCCTTAGGTCTTCGGCGCACTCCCCAGCTCGTTCCACGCGCTCTAGAAATTTCTATTGCCTTCCAGTTGATTTCAATATCTCTATACAACTTAGTGTCCTCTCCAACTCTCTTTCAAGGTTCGCCAAGGATTCATTCAAAGAACAGTCTGTTCCTACAGTCACGAGATCTGTAACACTATTCTGAAAAGAAAATCAAAATTAGACAAGAACTAAAGTAAATAACGGCATCCTAGATCAGAAAAACCTGTGGGCGCAATTTTAAATAAGCAAATACTGTTATTCTGGCAGTAAAAATTATTTCAAGTTAATGTGGACTTGTATTCAGCTATCAGCTTCAACTTCGTTTTCCAAATCCCGTGAAACGCCTAAGCAAAGCTGTTATCGTTTTTTTAACCAACAGCGGTACATTCGTCATACATTCTTACTCTCAACCAAACATAAACAAGACTGACCAAGTTAAAGTTGGCCAACATTCATTTACCTTTAATTTGGTTATTAATCCTTTCAAATTGAGTTTGGAAGACGACAAAAGTTTTAAAGATTGAGCAGTTTCCCTAGTACTTTGTGAAGCGTCACGATAAGCTACAGAAGACGGAAAAAATTATCACACACTAGTTCGGGCAAGTCATAACATTTATCAGTTATTTTGAAAGTATCCGGGCTGGTCTCGAGTACTTTCAGTTTAATAAATGTTTACTTTTATGTAAATCATCGCACTAAACATCCTAAGTGTTGCAACTACTCATTGAAATCGTCGTAATTAAACCAAAATAGATGCATGTTTCAAAATTAAAATACCTTGCGAGAGTTGAAGAGTAAGTTGAATTACGTTTTCAGTGCCATCCTTGGTTTTCTCCCAGCCTGGTGTTTGTATCTTCACTCGATGAGCTTTTACCAAATACTGCAGAAACTAAACGTCCCAATCTTTGTTAGAATGATAGAAATAAATACAAAGGAGAGGTGAAAATTGTATCAGAGAAAATACCTTTTCTTTCTCATCTTCTGCTCCTTCATCTTTATAAATATCGGAGTAAAGCTTCCAAACGTCAGCATTAGTAGTAGTCTAAAATGATGGAAAGAAGTTTATGGCAGAAGAATTATTACAGCAGACCCAAGTTAAATTTGTTATGTGTGTTTCACTTGCCTTTGCTGTTGTTCTTACGACTATGTTATAATCACCCTCGCTGTCGCTGTTTCTGCTGCCGTCAACATTAAAGTCTGTTGTTGTCGTTATTGTCTTAGTTTTTTTTTTGATGACTCTTTTTGGTTTTTGTGTTAAATCATTTCGTCATATTCGCAGTTGCTGACTTACACTTTGCTGCTTCAATTAGGCTTGCTACTCTAGGAAGGATACAATGGGGTATGTCGCTAAACAGATTCTCCCTTTTAAGGGCGTAAAATACACAATAGTTTTAAAAATTTCAGATCTAAGCCAAAACTTGTGCACGCGTTCATTTCTTACCCGGGACGTGATTCTCCCCATCAACTTCTTCAGTCGCGGTTTAAGTCGAGACGCTTTGAAACATGAAATAAATGAGCATCGACGAAAACAAAAAAATGTGTATGAAGGATAACGTTTAATAATCAAATGCGGAATCATACCTGATAAACCTTTTCGGTCCTCCTTACCACCAACAACGGCACGAACAAGGATTCCTAAAACCTAGAAATATGAATGTCTTTTCAGACGATTTTATCATTATTCAGAAAACATCTCCACATCAACAAAGATGAAGGTTACTGTTTTAGTTTATTATTTACAGTCGTTGACTAAGCCGTTAACATCACCACGACTACCAGCTGAAGTCAAGTGGTGGTGGTGGTGGTGATAGTGGTGGTAATAATGCACTCACTTCTACATCAATGTATTTCTCCTTTAGGTCCATCAATCGATGTAAAGCAGATATGACTTCTTCAAAAGCTCCAACATCAGTACTAACCTTGCAACAGAATGACAAAGAAATAAAACAGCCAACAAAAAGTGAAGAAAACGTTGATTACTGTCATTTAACTCACAAGTAAAAAGTTCTCCCACACGTGCCAGTTCTCATAGTTAGCTTTCAAAGCTTCTTGGAGAGTTTTGAACGCACGGTCTCTTTTAAATAGAAAAGAAATGTTTAGAAAATTATATTCAGCCATCCATTAGAGTCGACTTCAAGTGAAATAATCAATCCCTTACAAAAAACGAAAATATGATTTAAATGCATAAGAATAGAAAAATACAGCCACAGCAGAGAATTATGGGTAAACGGACTAAATTCAAAAGTCCTCGTACCGTTTCCTTGTTATTTGTCCAAATTACCCATGGTCCACTGCTACGGCCAAACTCATCTATTCTTCTGATTTTTACATATATAGATACAAACGATGCTGATATATAGTGAAGCAGTTCACAAACTTTTGATTTGTTTTAATGTAAATGGATGACAGATTATTCCAAGCTTCAGAGTTCTGAAAAAAAAAAGCACAATGATTTATAATATTACCAACCACACAAAATACCAGAACTTTCATTTATTATACGGCCTGGCAGTAAAACGTACGTCTGGATTCATGGAAACACACCAGTGATATGCCTTCGTTGCTAACTCCAAGTTTTCTACAAACATGGCAGCACAACCAAGTGAAAACCAGACATTTTCCTATGAAAACAAAACCCCCAATGTGAGCGAACACTTCCTGGAATGGCATGATGGACAAATATATGAACACCTGAATGCTTGGTGTATGGGGGAAAAAAGCACACAATAAACTTCATAAAAACTTTAAAAAGTGACAGTTACCTGAAGTGAATTTATTTCTAAAGATTTCTGGAAATGTGGAACAGATTCTGAAAACTTTGGAGGAAACATAGAAAAGTTTAACCAAGTGAATCTTGCGTGAAACAGTTAAGTCAAAACACAAAAATGCAAGTAGGTATACATTTCGAAAGCTATCAACTCAACCCTTACACATCTATACAAATGTGTACCCTCCGGTCCATTGCCATCTCATTTTATCACAAAACTATAAACACATGCTTGTCCTATTTTCACTAATACAACAATAAGAACGACAGTTCTCTGATATCTTTGTATACACAAAAAAGACTCTCATTTTACCCTCTTATCTCGCAAGCACAGGTACCCTAAAGATCTTTGTGCTCTGGCACTGCGTTTTCCTGATAGTTCCCACGCTTTGTGGTAATATTCTTCATTCTAGGAAATTTAAACATCTAATAAGATTATCTTGCAGTAAAAAAAAAACAAAACCAAAAAAAAAAAAAACACAATAAAATAGTACTCGTTACGACACAAAAAATAAAATATGAAACGCAAAATATTGTTTCAGTATGGTTCTTATTATTAGATCAACTTAGTTAATATCGTATCCACCAGAATTATTACTTATGTACTCCATATCTAATATTTCATAACGTCGCTTTGCGTGCACCACAACATTGTCCAGTCATTGTATGGTCGAGTGCCACAAACGTGAAATACATGTTGCGTTTGTTGCCGTTGTTCTAATGATGCTAGTGATTTTATGGCTGTTATCGTTGTTGTTATTGTTGTTGTTGTTGTTGTTGTTGTTGTTCTAATCATGCTAGTGATTTTATGGCTGTTACTGCTGCTGCTGTTGTTGTTGTTGTTGTTGTTCTAATGATGTTATGGTTGTTACTGTTGTTGTTGTTGTTTTTGTTCTGATGATGTTATGGGTGTTACTATTGTTGTTGTAATGATGTTAGTGATGTTATGGTGGTTGTTACTGTTGTCGTTACTGTTGTTGTTGTTGTTTTTGTTGTTGCTGCTGATGATGGTAACAATGACGATGACAAGGAAAACGAAGAGGATGATGATGATGATAATGGTGACGAGAAGGAGCAGTTGCCCTCCCTAACCTTAACCGTAATCCTCACCGTCCCTTTCCACCATTTTACCTGACCTAACCTCGCCCACCTGTCATTACATCACCGTTATCCCCTTACTGTCCCGTTTTTCCTTCCCGCCATCCCACCTATCCTCCAGTATTAGTGTTATTTACCTATCCTACGTAAGTAGTTGCTTTTTTCATGCAATATGAAATGTTTAAAGATTGTGTACCGCTGAAACGACGAGGACAACAAACTAATGTTTAGACCGTACGCCTTTCGCGAACGTGAAATGTGCTCTACCCTACTCTACATTTTAAACTCAGGTCAAGCAGTACCTTGGTTACATCTCCCAGCAAACACCATAGCTTCGGAGTTTCCTTTACACTTAACTGTTTCCTAATAACAGTTTCTGCCTAAAAAGAACGGAGAAAAACCTCTATAAAGGACTGGTAACTTAAGAGGTGAAAATCACTTTACAATCGAACTTACCTTTTCGTATCTTCCCAAAGATACATAACAACTAACAACATCTTCCCAAAGATGTAATCTTTCATAAATTTCGAGAGCACTTTTTGTAATGCCAAGTTCACGAAAGAGACCGGCAAGTTCTCCCTACAGGAAGTATGACCAAGGATGTATTACACTCATAGCATTACAATGTCTTTACTTAGATCGGTTTAAATAGTAGTTTATGAAGTAAACCGACACCATCGTCACCAAAGACTTTCAAACTGGAGTATTTGGTAGCGGATGTTGACTCTAAAGCCGAACGTAAGACTGGGACATCTACCTGATATGTCTGTTTTTGCCAAGAATTATGCCATAAATTTGATTTTACTACTTTAAACGAAAAAAATATTGAGTATATGATTTGAACTCGGTAAAATAGGTACATGTTGGTGATGGTAGATCGTCCAGGTAAGTGTAGTCTTGAGAAAAATTGTTGGTGACTGACGTTTGGATGGCCAAAGCAGCGGTCACCTTCATCTTTTTCGACTCTGAGGATGAACGCCATTGAGGTTGTGGAAACGTCAGTGACCAACAGTCCTCAAAACTACAATAATCTGGACGATCTACTATTACCAACATATATCAGGAAAAATATACTTCATAGCGGTTTTGGCAATGAAATCCTTGTTCATTCAATTAATAATTCACATCTGATTCAATGATTAATTTACAATCCTACTCCAGTAACTTTACATGCCTGTAGAGTCCAGCGAGCGGGAAACAAAACACTGTAAAACAACTCCAATCTATGTGATAACTAAAAGAAAAAATATTTAAAAATTATTGATATTCTCATTAAAATGATAATCTCCATACAAAGATGTCAAAACAATTTATATTTCAGTTTCGTAACGAGGAGAAATCAGTGAAAGTTTCGAAAAATTATTAAGTAAGAAATAATACACTAGAAAGGGTGTTTGGAAATCAAATCAAACACAACTTTCGAGTTTATGATCAGACTTCTCAAAAGGATCCGTATTTAAGGGGAATATCGAGTTTAAAGTGGTAAAAGTTTTATGCTAATTAGATCACATTTCAAAACTCCGTCTCGATACGGATCCCCTTCGTATTTTCCTCCCAAATTACTAATGAGGTTGAGAATATATGTGAACGAAACACCTTGATATTCTGTTCCTTCGTAATGTATTCCTAACAGTAAGGTGAACTCACGTGTGCCTTTGGATCGCTGAACTGATCCACCAGTTGCTACAAGATAAATGTTAATATCAAAATTACATTAAAGACATTCACAACCAGGGCTAAAGTTCTCCAGTAAAAGAAAGCAAAAAACTTCACCCTTGGCTTACGTATGTGCAGTTGCCTACCTGAACTTGCATCATACTTCGCTCCTTTCTACGCGGCGATTTCTTCTCGAGCTTGCTTCTCAACAACAAGGCCACGGTTTGAACAGTCCAAACTTGAGGTTGGGAAAGTAGCAACTAAATATAGTGATCAACATATCTCGGTATTGTTTATAACGATTATAATAATAATGATAATGACATAATAATATTAATAGTGATAATATCATTAATAGTAACAAGATGATATTAGTAATAGCAAGATTTTTCTGCAAAGTCTTGAATATTTGTTCGGTGTACGTGGGATTAACATTTTTCTTCTTTACCGTTATGTTAGCCAGAAGTTCCTCTTCCAGCAGTTCGTGACGTGCTTGAGATTTCTGTAAGTAAAAACTACAAAAACAAAGAAAATTTAAGTGAACCAGTAAAAAGAAGTGTAATTATTTACAATTTTACAGAGAAAGGAAAACTGAAAGTGTTTTTCGTAACTACTTACCACGCTGCCAAGATTACCGCCTGGTGTAAAGGATTTAATTTTTCTTGTAATGAACTGTCAGGATCAGCAAAGTTAGTTAAATTAAGAATCGTGTCATCCTCTAACGTCACGTCCTAAAAAAAGGAAACTACGTAAGAAAAAATACCAACAAAAAATTTTGCTTAGTGTTGCTGTAGCAAGACTGTATGATATGTTCACGTTTGTTCTCCGTAAATATTACAAGCATTACTCTGCAAAGTTTTGCCGTAGATAAATCTTTATTCTACAGTAATATTCTTTTTCAGTTGATATCTTGTTATAAACGCGATCACGAAGTGTTCTTTATAACCGCACAAAAGATACTGTACGTACAGAAGGAATACTAAATTATATTATTATACAATACTGCTACAATCTCGATTCTGATTGGTTAAAAACCTACAGACAATTCTCAATGTCTCGCCACCTACAAGACATCAAAAATTGTCTGTAGGTGACGCGATTGTTAATCTGACAAGCTTTTCTTAGCCGCCAGTAATATCATGGCGGAGTCTTCCTCGATTTATAATTGTATAATAAAGCAATTATTGGATTTGGCTTTCGCACGATATCAAGAATTATCCAGACCTCGGTCAATGTTATCTGCCTTGACCTTGGTCTGGATAATTCTTGATATCATGCGAAAGCCGAATCCAATAATTGTTAATTATTTCAAAATGTCAAGCTGACACTACAGTTCAAATATCTGTGGGTCTTTCGTCAACTATTTTCTTTTTTGAGAAGAAATTAATTATGCACCCCAGTTTACCTTAGGTAGATATTCAGGATCTTTTATTTCACGTACAATGTCTTCTAAAACTATGGATAAAACAAGAGTCAGAAACGAACAAAATGAACATAAAAATTTAACAGTTCTGACACAGGTTATGGGCTAAGCGGAAGTCCTGGTATGTGAAATGCAACAGTTTAGGGTAATGGTGACCGAAAATTTTAGGTGTGATCCATTGTTAAATGTTTTATTGCTTAAATTGTTTCAATGATCAACAGGTCAATAAATTTTCATACTGGGCTACATACTTCAGTAGGTCACATGCCCAATGATCTTCCAGAGGGTGTACCCCTGATGTAGAAAGCACTCTTGCATTTCCCCCCTGCTGGTAGGTTCTAAAGACTCTGGCCCTTCATTTCTGTATGTAGTTTACAGCAGTGAGATGTTAATATCATCTGTCAGAAATGACAAACTACACCTTTCTTGTCATTTATCTTTGCCTTTGCCATAAGTTGTGTGTAATCAATTTGTTGAAACTTTGTTCTTCTTCCTAGAGCACCTATAAAAGTGCAACCAAGATAATATTCATTAAACCACATACACTAACAGATTATTGAGTTGTTTCAATAAGAGTTCTGTAGACATGTTCACATTCTGAATCTGATAAGTGAACCAGCTAATAACTCATTATTAATTTCTCAATAGGCTGCAAAGCAAATGCATTTTTTCCAAATCTCTAATGTCACTGCATGAAATTTGATAAAAATGAGATCAAGATGAAAGGTCTTTCCATTCGTGGAAGTGTTCATCACATACAAAAATGTTTTATATCCTCAGCTAATTTCTACAATCTTCATGAATTACTTAACAATCTTGAATGATTTACCTTCTAGATATATTTCTAACCCCAGATATTTCTGAGCCTTTTCAAATTGTTCCTATATAAACAGAATCAGATGGTTGCTAAGTAGGCAACTTGAACTGATGGTGCACTGTTAAATCCTCTTCAGAAGTAGCATTAATCCATTAAAGGGCAAGGACACACTCTATCATTTTAATCTGGCTAATGCCAGACAATTTTATTCATCAGGTGGACAAGCCCTGCCTCTCAATGAGTTAAGAAGCCTTACCTTTACTTTACCAACATCATAGTATTGAAGTAAATGATATCCTAATTCCAAACTAATCCTGCAAAGAACCTTTCTGAAGGGAAAAAAAAAGACATAGCTATTACAGCTTAGCTTTCTCAGACATCATACAACCCAATAAGAAAAGTAACAAGAATTACCGTGGAAACATCTTGTCATCAAAACTAACTAAATAAATGAATACAGTGAAATTATTTTTACTATGTAAGAAATATATTTACTTTATATTCAACTTGTTGAAATGTTTAAAATGTAGTAGAAACTCTTACATCTTTCCATTACAGAAAACACTTTATTTTTAAGAGATGAGGAAGGCTCTTCCAGTAATTGTTGATGGATGAAAATGCACCTCAATTCCCAAAGTGGCTGGGTCTACAGTCAATAACAAGAAGAGTGTTACTCTTGTTAGTATATACCCCAACATAATATCTGTACAGGTAGCTTCACTAAGGGAGTCTTTACAGTACAAGTATCTTGTTAAATAAGTGAAATCATCCATTTAGATTCACAGAATATTCCACACCTTCATGTCTGTCAGCAATTGTTTACAATCCACCAAAATTATCCTTGCCATCATTAAGAGCTCTGGAAACTCAGCCAGAACATAGACATCCTTGAAAAAACAGTTCACCTTTAGACTTACATTTTTTTTAAGCAATGAAAAATAGAAAGAGAAAGAAGAAACATAGGAAATGTTTGAGATGAAAATTCTATTGTACAGCTTTTGAAAAAGGTAAGTAGCTCTGGTGTGAACAGCAAATGGAGTAGTGTGATAGGGTTGAGGCTGAAAACACAGAAGAGGACAACATAAATGACAGTAGGGGGAAGAGATAGCAATAGGATTCACAGATTGATTAAGGAAGAGCATCAAGATGGGAATGTGCAGGGTGGAAAATGAGGATGGATTCAAGGTAAAGGTGGAGGATGATGGTACAAAAGAAAACAAATAGATGATTGATTAGAAGAAAATGCAGTAGGCTTCCATACAGTACCTCACCATCTTTTCCTAAGTAGCCAAGACTTTGGTCTCTTAATATTTCAACCTGTAGTTAATAAAGAAATAATACCATGGATTTTTAGAGGGACCATTGCAGATGTATTAATGACTCAACAAAAGGGAAAAGAAGAATGCAAAGAAGAGTTCTGAAAGTGGAGATGAGTTCTCAGTTTGGGGTTTGTGTCCATCTACCTCTGTGGGAGAGGGGGGTAATTTGAGCCTCTGACAAACATTGGGTTAGGGTAAAGACTGCATTTGTTGACTCATGTCAGTACTTTGTTTCCTATGCAATTTCTATTAATATTTACCAACTTTGTCATAAATTAAAAAAACAACAAAAACAGTGAACTAGTTAAACAGGGAAATGGATAAAGTTCACAAAAAAGATAACTAAATCATAGGAAGCAAACAAGAAGAAGAAAATGCCAATTACTGCAGACCTATAGACTATATTACAGCTTATCAGAAACAAATTTTCCACTACCTTTTCATCCTTTTCAAAAGTGGTCAGAAGATAATTTATTTTACTGTCATGTAGTGGTGGTCCAGTCCAGTTCTGTTGGATAATTAGTTGCAAACAAGAGATACCAAGCAGCAGTATGAGAAGTTGTCTGGAATGGAGTGTGAGAAGATGTGGTTTTAAATAAACTATAATTTTTGATCAATGATCTAGGATGATTGATTACAGTACTTTTCTGTAGGCCTGGTTCTCACATGCTAGTGATCCTTACTGTTAACATGCTGGCTAATTTAAACTTGAGCCAACTTTGCTGGCATGTTGAAGACAAAGTGACCAATTTTGTATGGTTTGATGATTCTGTTGCTTACTTACCCACACACTTGATTCCAGTTCAACTTTGCCAGCATTACTGCAAGAAGGGTGACTAGCATATAAGAACCAGCTCTTATTCTTTATTTCCTAAGGGTCTTATTTTCAGTATTGACTTGTACTCTCCATTCATTACACAATGATTATCAGCTAACAATACATTATTTAAACTTTAATTTTGGAAATTTCAACTCTCTTAACAGATAAATAGAATATGATAAAGAATAATGAGTCACATATAAACATGTTCATACAAGACATGCACTAATCAATGTAGACCATTCCCTAATTAAAATAGTTGAAGTAACACACTACAGTGGAACCTGAGTTTTACGACCACCCATTTTGCCCGCAAAAGTGGTCGTAAATGACAGGTGGTCGTTAATCACAGGTTAGAATATGACGTCATGGCAACAACTTTAAATAATATAACTTCCGAAAAAAAGGCACTGTACACAACTGATAACACAAATAACTATACATGTATTTATTGATGAAATACTTTATTTACAACAGTGAACTATAATTTCAGACTACATATATCTATTAAGCTTATTTACTAAGTGGAAAAAAAGTGGTTAGCAAGGATTGTTTTGATTTCTTAACGCGTTCGAATTTTTGTTCCTGTATTGTTCCCTCAATTTGAAGCATGGCTTCGATTATTTCTGGCTTGTTGTTTTCAAGGCCAAAACGTCGCAATCCTTCCACCATAGCAGCGGCCTCGTCAATGGTCACAGCTGGCAGTTCAGTTTCCAACTCCAAAACCTTTCTCCGTCTGTGATATCAGACGTCTGAACTTAACTCATATTCTAATTTTAGAATTTAAAAGAAATGCCACCTATTGTGTCGCCATCGGCATAAGGCATTAGGATATTGTTTCAAAGGTGAGATTTCTCTACGGTGAGACTTTTGTGGTGAGATTTCTCTACGGTTAAAGCTCATTCTAAATATTAATGGTTGCAAATCACAGGTATTTTATTCCATTTTGACTGCTAAAAAGTGGTCGCTGGTCGCGTTAGACAGGTGGTCGCTCACGGCAGGTATATTTGAAGGATAAAGCGTCCGTGCCTGAAAAAGTGGTCATTAACGACAGGTGGTCGTAAAAGGGGAGGTCATAAAACTCAGGTTTCACTGTAGTAAATAAGAAAAACAAAGCAAATAAGATAATATTTAAGTAACCACCTGAGATAATGAACTTCTTTTGATTCAGATGACAAGTTATTTGACACTTGCTCTTTTAAATAAGATTCATAATCTATTAAAAATTATTAACATTTATTTAGTCTTCTTCAAGCAAAGTACTTCTTATAGTGGCTAAAAATATATTTATATTCAATTAAAAAGAACCCAGATATAGTACCCTAAACTCTGAACCTTAATTAAAAATTCATACTTGACTTAACTATTACATGTAGGTATTCAGAAAAATAATCAAGTTGGGCTAGCAGCTAGAACTGGTTAATCCCAGTGACAGAAGGTAAATAGAATTTTTGGGCAGGAGGACAAGCATAAGTAAAACCTTAAGGCCAAAAACCACTGGTTTCCTGCATCTTAATGCTTGGAACACTGACAATTATGGTCATGTAACTGTTGATGTTTATGGCTGAATATATTAATGTAGAAAGAAACAAAATAATGAATGAAACAAATGAATGAATGAACAAAGTAAAAATCAAATGGACAAACACATGAACAAACAAAAAAATGAATGAGCAAATTGAATTCATTCTCTTTAAAAACAGTATCCTTTCAGGCTTGTACAGTACTATAATTTCTTTATCAAATCTTGAACCAAGTGATAACTGAGCAGATGGTAAGTTTTATTATTATTATTATTGTGAGTTTTGATGGTTACTTTTATGCATATTACTTTTTTACCTGTAACATTGTCAAAATCATGACCCAACAATAGTCTCACAAATGGTCCATTATAAATTTCTTGATAATTACCAGCTGGTAAACAGTTCAACAATTTCGTCACTTCAACTGAAAAATATACAATGGTGCATTTGAGTTTTATGAACAAGAAAAACAAAAAGAGAAAGAAAAAGAATTTTAAAAAAATTAACAATTATTGGATAAGATTTAGCATGATATAAAAAATTATCAGGTTTGAAGTTTGCGTTATCTTTTGAAATTGAAGGATGAGGCAGATAACAAACCAAGGCTTTCATACAGTAACTTTCCTTATCACTTAGAAACCAAATTCAATAATTCTTTTGTTGTTCAATTTTATTACATCTCCATGAAAATATTACCAAATAAAAACAAGCAATTATTCATTTTTAACACATTGAATGGTACAGTAGTTGTGCATATTGAACACAACTGTCTGCAGCCATGACATAGTTTCTACAAGTATAAAAACCAATATTATCTGTAAATATGACATCACTTCTGCATAAAACTAACATCTGTCTGATACGTGTGACAAAATTCATGCTAACTGAAATTAGCTGATTATTTTCTGCAAAATATACTATAACATCAAAATTATATAACAATTATATAACATTATGGTCACATACAAGATAAATCTTAGTGAATATGGCAGTCACATGTAACCCTCTTAAAAAGACATCTGCATCTATACTTATATTCATTATGTCGACATGGTCTTTTGGATATCACACCAACAATAATTACAATATGTCAATAATTATAATATAATACATAAATTAATAATTAAAATTGATTACTTAATACATCTTAAATAGTAATAGTTTTCTTACCAATCAGAGTTTCACATGATTCTGGGGCCGAAATTATCAGTTTTTCAAGCGTTTCGCTATCAACATTTCCGTCTCTTGAAAATACAGAACATTCAACGTCATTAACACAGTTTAAAAACATTTCACTATATTCACACATGGTAAAAAGAAACCATCGTTATCTCCGTACCGCGCATAAATCAAGAAGACTGGATACCGATAGGAATGATATAGCAATCAAATTATCAGCGGTTAATAATATTAGTCACCAGACTTCAAAGTTGATACCTGTAATCCAATATGCTTTCAGATGCTTGTTTACCAGTGTGTTTACTTAATAAGGACGAAGCACTAACATTTATATGTCAGTGGGAAAGACACAAGACATTAGTATTCAGTTTAAGTACAAGTGCTGAGACGTTTGATGAAAAGTCATGGATGATATAGATTTACAGAACTTAAAGCTGCTTGACGAGCGAGATGGGAGGGATTTCTATTCCCCTGAAGAACGCGCTTTGATCAGAAAAGAAGAGATAGAGACGAGTCACTGCAAAATACATGTCACCCTTCACGGGACTGAAAGCAAGCCAGCCATCATCACTTTCCATGATATTGGTCAGAATCATGTATCAGCGTTCCAGGGTTTTCTCAACTGCAAAGAAATGGCGCCCATCCTTAAGTATTTTTGCATCTATCACATCGACGCACCAGGACAGCAAGAAGGAGCTGCCCAATTGCCCGATACATTTCAATATCCAAGCTTGGATGAACTTGCCGAGATGGTTGGAGATGTCGTGCGTCACTTCAAATTAAACTCGTTTGTAGGGGTTGGTATTGGAGCTGGAGCAAGCATTCTTTGTCGTTATGGCCTGAAATACCCGAAATTGGTCGATGGTCTGATGTTGATCAACTGCTTTTCAGGGAAATCTGGTTGGGTTGAATGGGGTTACGAGAAGGTAAGAAAAACAATGATATATTGAACATAAAATTGACGTTCATGCTCCTTTATAGTAATAGAGTTCGGGGCGGAAAGGTAATTAGTCAAGAATTAAGCTGCTGGCTTGGTCGTTGTTGTCGAAGATGTGAACGGGTTTAGTTGATGTACCGTATACAATATATTTATCTCGCAGTTGATTGTTATTAAATTAGGCAGACTAAAGCAGTTTGTCAGCATAATCTTGAAGTTGTGTTTTGAGTGATATGCTAATTTTGATAACAGGTTAGAACAGGTTAAACGGCAACGAAAAACAACAATCGTTGATCATTGATCAAAGAGGAGGATTCTTATCAATGTGAGAACTTTTCTTTGGGTCATTGAAAATCTGGAATTATCACTGATAGTTCGAAGATAGATCAATGCTTACATCAGTAATATAATTTCTCCATAAACTTGATGAACATTAATCTTTTTGTGGTGGCCTTTTTGTTTATTATATCATTGTAACCTATATTACCTAATCATTTGTGGACACCTGAAAATGTTTGCATGCCAAAATTGAATGATGAAGCACATGAGTAAACCTCAACTACCAGGTATTTTTTTTTTATTGAAATACCAAATGCTGTTCTTGATTCAGGCCCTTATACATACATTATTTAAAAAGTTTTTATTTAAAATTAGCACACCGCCTTTGGTCATTACAACATGACTTATGCCTTCTAGCCAATATAAAGCTTTTGATGAATTTTATTGAGGCTGAAAACAGAACAGCTGTGTGCCTCATTACCAAACCTTTCAATGTACAGTGAGAACAAAGAAAAAGTTTTATTAGCTCTATAAACAAACTTTTGAGTTTAGACCATGTAGACAGCTTGGTGTTTAATGGGTTAAATAGTTAAAGGCCTCTTCAAACTAATGGCCTCTTCAAACTATTCTACTTTACTTGTTCTTTTTTTGTTTCTTAGCAATGGCCTGAAGAACATTAAACATCTGAAAATTAAGATTTCTAAATATTGAGTCAAAACAACGTTCTCACCAACCTTCTACTCTCATAGGGAAATTTATCGATAAATAAATAAAAAAAAATAGGGAAATGGGTTATATATCAGAGTTAAACTATGTTTTACTTTCCCTAGATTTCAGCACACCAACTTAAAAATAAAGGAATGACACCATTCACAGAAGACTACCTTATTTGGTATCATTTTGGGAAAAAAGTTGCAGAACAGAATACAGACATGGTGAATGCTTATCGTAAAAGTCTTGAAACATCATTCAATCCCTTTAATCTAAGCCTTTTTGTCGAAGCATTTAGCAAGCGAACAGAAATCAATATGAGACGCCCAGTTGAAGGTGCAACCTCAAACATCCCTTCACTCAAGTGCCAGGTTCTCCTTGTTGCTGGTGACTACTCTCCCCATCTTGATGAGGTTCTTGTGACAAACTCACACTTGGATCCAACATGCTCGTCTTTAATGGAGGTTGCAGATTCTGGTGGCATGCCTTTGGAAGAACAGCCCACCAAAATGGCTGGAGCCTTTCGGTTGTTTCTTCAGGGTCTTGGATATGGTGAGTCATTAGTTGTTTATGCTGTACACATGTTAATGCCAAAACATACACTTCAATGCAATATGTGTTTAGGTATAGTATAAATTGGCTGCTGGACTATTTTGAGAAAGATGTAAAAGTAGATTGTTGTGTATGCAGCATTAAATTACTCATAAAATTCTCTTTTCAGGTTCAACAGATCTTTAAACTTCTGAAACTGACTTAAAAAAAATTCTTAGAATTTTCTGTTATTAGTTTCTGAGATTGAACTTGGTAAAGGCAAAGACATGAAGACAAAACTTAAGACATGCCCAACGCAGGTCAGAGTGTGTTGAATGGTACACTCAATGGTGTGACCAATGGCATAGGGGCCCAAGTCACCCCTGATGAACATTGCACTGGTGGGCATCCCACTTTTTAAGAGGGAAATGTGAGTTTATTCGGCTGTTGATGGTAACCATGAACCTTAGGGTCAAAGTGTTGCATTCCATTGTCTTGTCTTCTTTATTTATGTTTAATTTCTTACTTAATTTTGTCATGAGCCATCATCAGCTGACAATTTTAATACAAGATGAAACATAAACCACAAAGATATATATTAAAAACTTAATACATGAGTCAACACCATCTATCTAATTAAAGTTGTTTTGATTTAGATTTTGAGCTTTCATTGTTTATATTTGGTTTGTGTTTTATCTTGTATTTATCAGAAGTGACCCAGGAGATTATAAACATGATTTGTATTTTTTAGTCCCTAACTTGGCTATGCTGACACCAAAGAAGCCATATGATCCTCATGATCGTGACCCAGTTGATGTCTGAAATGGAAACAAGGAAGAGATTCCTGAGCAGACTTTGCTTAAAAGCTTGTGTATTGACAAGTAATCAGTGGTTTCTGTGGCTACACAATGAGTTGTTACTCTCAACTAACAGGGTGTAGAGTCTAGTAAGAGAGCAGATAGCAGAGAGTGGTTAGTTTTATATGACTAAACACTGTGTGACCAAATTCTATTTGAAGTACCTCAATGGGTGTACTCAAGCTACATTTAAATCCTAGGGAAATGTATAATGCAGCAATCCATTGTGATAACTGCTAACTAGGTTAGACTTTTCAAAACATTGTTAATCTGTGCAGACAATACAATTCATTTGAAGCATTTCTGTTGTGGCTATTTTGTGGATAAGTATGCCCAAGTAGTTGAATGGTACTTGATATTTGGCTTTGATTTTCAAAACAGCTCACCAGCCAAGAAACATGTACAAATTAAACATAAAAAACCATTGCCTCCTAAATGATGGGGAGAGGAGCACAGTTGGTCATGAAAAGGATTTACACCCCTCTCCCTAGAAAAAATGTTGATTATTTGAGTGGTAGTATATGACAGGAACAATTTTTTTTTCTACTAGAAACATACAAAAATTGAAAGGCTTTGTTGCACCATGACTGCATTTGAAAATTCGTTATCCAATAAACATACATTTCTGCTGCTCCAATGGCCAGGTCTTGATTGTTTATTTCAAGAGCCATTATTTGAGCTGAGACATGTCTCAAAGACATACCATTAAATTCAAGGAAAGCAAATCTGAACCTGCGGAAAATGACTAAGTTGGGGAAAAAACCATGACAGAAAACATAACTTCAGATGTTTTGCTGATCTTTCTTTCTTGTCAGAATTTTGAATGGATTAGATGCACTACGTGTATTCAAAATCTGTGCGCTGCTCAAATATTGCCCAGTATCACCAGTAAACATGTTTGTTGAACAACGGGAACGGAAAAGGTTACATATTTGGTGGTCACGATGTTTTGTTTGCCCACTACAGGCGTTTACCTAGTAAAGGAATAAAACTAAATAAACTACGATTTCGAAGAGTTTCTGGGGTAATGAATTCAAGGGTGAGTGGATTTTTTAAAACAAAGAAATATTGCCTTGGGAAGAGTAAGAAAACAACAAAAGCACGTTAAACACAGCGCTTCGCGTTGTCTTCATTTCAAATTTTGAGCTTTTTACCCCATTTATACTGTTAACATTTTGGGCACGGCACTGCTAAAAATTTGGCACGGGTGATTTTCACAGTGTAAACGATGCGGACTTAGTGCAAATTGGTAGCCGTGCCGAGCACCTCTGTATATGTAGGTCTCGGCACATCTAACAATGTAAGCGGGGTTTTAATCATAATTCCAACGATACTTAGGACTGGTAAACAAAGTTTTAGAAAGAAAATACCAATTAAAATCGGCCTTTGCTTTCTCCCACAAAGAAAAGTCCCTCTCGTCAGTTTGGCGCCGAGATAGGTTGCGTAAGAAACGCTGCAAAACAAAAAGTCTTTGACTTATTAGTTACAATTTTGATGGAGTGAGCACTCGACATGAAGGCGTGTTTTCAATGACATAGCGTTACTTCTTTTTTCCGCTTTGGTGCTTGCCACTACGTGTAAAAATCAAGACAGGACATCAGCCAACGTACATAAACGTTCCCTGAATGCTGCAAGTTATAGTAAAGATAACAAAGCATAAGAAGTAACGCTGAAGATATCTCCCAAAATATAAACCAAGAAAATAACCCAAAGTTTAATTTCGACTGTTCAAAGTCCTAATGTCTTCCGGTGAAGGTGAAAATGCTCCCATTAACTCGATGTATGTTGAACAAAAACAACGTTGAGATCAAATGAATTTCTATTTCTTAATATAACTCCTTCTCAAATAAAAGCCTTTCTAATGAACACTCCTTTCCAATTAAATAATTATCTCTGGTAAATTTCCCTCTCTAATAAACGCCTGTCACTAACATATATTCCTGTCCAATAGAAGCCTATAGCTAAAAATATTCCTGCCAAATAAAAGCCTATCAGTGATAAAAACTTTCTCTCTTTAATAGTCTAGTTCAGTTGATGAACTTTAGGACGTTTGGAATAAATACTGTAACAAGAAATTTACTTTGTCCTTGCCCTTGGAGACCAACCAACTGATGTCTAAAGTTTCGTTTCTATAGCTAACTCGAGGAGCCAAGTGCTTCACTAGTTTTATTTTTACCACAGATGAACACCGGATCAAGAACAGGCATGTAAACATGAATAGGCAAAGCTAGACTAAAATCCTGTGTGTGATTTCGGATTTCAATTTCTAAATAAGGAAAAACGGTTTATTTTCCTGGGTCTTTTCTTTCGTAGAATATCCTATTGTCTTTGCATCTGTAGAATCGTCTAACATTGTCTTCTTTCCTTCGTCCCCATCGCATTAATTTATTTTAGTACCCCATTCTTCATATAATGTCCTACGTGGGCAGTGAAATAATCCTACGTTTAAAAAAACAGTATAGGCAAAGTATTCTGTCCACCATTTTACAAGGTCGTTCACCTGCGCAAGACATGTATAAATGATCTCATCGGTAACTTTCTCAGAAATAAAACGTGTCCGACAGCCCACCAATATTGAGCTCGGCTTATAGCTGAAGGCAATCCAAACTTAGCTGATGCAGATCTTGAAGGCAATGGTAATATAGTGAATAATGAAGTTTTTTTAGATACTTCTTTAACTGACGTGTGTCTACGTTTATGCCATTAATAAATTCGAAGGTTTCTCCGGGATAAATGTTCGGCGAAGATGTTGGTGTTGTACAAACAAGTCACTACCATGTAACCGTAGTTTTGTATTTTTAGATCCTCTTTAGCAACCGTTCGAGCACAGTTCATGGACGTCATTAACGAAGATTCTGTCCAATTAATTGCTGTCTTCTTAAAAAGCTCAATTGGTAGTAATATAATATTTACGTTCTTAAGTCAAATAAACGAACTAGATATGCCGTAGAAGTGGGATTTCGTAAAAAAAATTAAGGAATACAACCGGGCTGACATCTCAAAGTTCTAATATTACTTAAGGATAAGAGCTGCTAATTACTGAAAACTGATTGAACTGAAGGTAATTATATTGCGCCAAGAAAAAAGGAGATGATTTTATGAAAAACGTGACCAAGGTTATTAAATATTATTTACGGGAGCTCATTAAACATTCTCAAACTCATTAACAATTCATGAACTTAAAACGAATAATTTTGAAAAATTTCAGACGTCCTAGGACCTATTCAAAACTAAAACTAATTTCGAAGTAAGTAAATTCCTTTGCCTGAGAAATCAGTTCAAACATTCAACGTTGAACTTTACTGGGTATTCAAAGACCTCGCGTATCGATGTTAACCCTTTGACAGTTTCACTTCCAGATGTCTCCTCATCACAAGTTAAATCGTCTAGCGTTGGTCAGAGTAAAATACAGGAGTACTTTTGAGTAGGGAAAGGTTAAAAAGGCTCGCCCTTTCGGAATACACTCAAACTTTGAAATCTACGTAAAGTCCTTCATCTTGTTTTTTAACTATTACGTAAGACGCCTGGTTAAATAAAGAAAAGTTGTCCACGGCGTGATGGTTGCCATACCTTTCATGTCAACCTGGTTGAGCCAAAATTACGAGCATTTCTGATATAAATCGCAAGGAACTGTTTACACGAGAAACCACAAGGCTTTCACGGAAACTGGTTGAGCTTAGGTGGAGGATCATTGACTAAGCAACGCTGCACGAGCTTGGGGAGCGTGACAACATCTTCCCAGGAAACATTGGGCTTGTCTTCATAGGGACAACTCTGTCATGTGGTGTTTTGCCCTGAAATCATCGCGGTGGGATTGGCGACCTCATTGGTTGAAACTTGGCCAAAAGGAGAGGGTAATTCAAGGTCAACTGCATACCGGGACAACGTTTGGCCATATAAATTCACCATGAATAAACTCAGCGGGTATGGTAATTCTCCCAGAACATCTTCGCGCATAACAGGCTCCCGATTAGCTATTTTTTCTTTACTTGCCTGTGATGAATCACCAGTAAGTCTTATAAGACTAGCTACAAGTCATGATCTATAAAGCGTCTAGACGACAAGATATGATATCCTAAACTTAGGTATGAGTCTTCGAATCTGAAAGTTAAGTCAAACCATCCAATTTAAGGGATCAAATTCAGTATTGGGATCATAACAGCTGGAAGCCAGTTCATAGGACTTGATTTGTTAGACCCCACTGTCCTCTGTTGGACATCGGTAGGTGTCTTTCAAGGTCTTCACCGATCCGACTTCCCAAACGGGGGAAAACGGAATCTGTGAGTATCGGATGGAGAGAGCCGACCTTAACAATGAAACATAGATCAGTTACTCAAAATAAAACATAGACAAGCGTTTGGTCTGTTATACCAGGTACAAGACTAAATGCCTGAGCAGCCACTTCACCTTGGCCATGTAACGTCTGTTAGTGGTCAAATAAAGCTGCCAGAACCTCTTAGAACGTTCACTATTCCAGTAATTCATACCAACATTTTACATCCATATACAAAAAGAGTATATATGTCAATACTAGAGCTTAATAATCTTAATTCTAGCCAGGTTAGTGCAGTATGA
Source organism: Heliopora coerulea (assembly GCA_030142905.1). Classification (NCBI taxonomy): domain Eukaryota; kingdom Metazoa; phylum Cnidaria; class Anthozoa; order Scleralcyonacea; family Helioporidae; genus Heliopora; species Heliopora coerulea. Next base: position 815,214 of record JASJOG010000116.1, on the reverse strand, counting down.
AATACAAGGGCCGTTCACAATGAGATCGATCTAACTTGAATCGATCTGAGATCGATCTCAGTTCGCTTCGTGACGGCGTTTACACTTGAAATGAACTCTTTGGATCAATCTCAGATTGCATTCAAGCGTTCACACTCAGATCGCTTTTCAGTTAGATCGATCTGAGATCGATCTAACTAGCTAGTGTGAACGGGCCCATAGTTTGTCGTTTCAACTTTCAACTGTTGTTTTTGTAGACGCGAGCTCTAGAATGAACTTATGCAAGTGCAGTGTAATCTCGGGAGACTTGATGCTTCAAATCACGTCACAATTAATATTCCACAAAAAACACGCGCAAAGCAAAAGATATTGAACCCAATAAATGAACTCCTGTGTTTCAACTCTCGTGTTACTCAAAAGTGTAGACTGTTTTAATTCTTATTTTGTGTTTTCTTAAATGCCTGTCTTTCATCACTTTCAGGTCTTGGTGCTTCAGGTTACATGTCCTGTTCACTACATTTCTAAATTACTGGGTCTGATATCATCTTAACAAGATTAAAAGTTCCAATTATAATATTTTTGCTGAAGGACTTCATGGCCATTCTCCTTCAGTGGCCTTTTTTTCAGTTTCCTGTCACTAATAATTCAAACAATGTTCATGCAAGACAGCTGTCGATTGAAGTGCAATGAAACAACATTGGGGATCGTTTTACTTTCAGACGTTTTCAGTATAGCATATATCACTCGTTTAAAAATAATTTATTTCTACAAATTTGATAGATAACAAGTTGCAACCGCAAAAGGTAGCAGAAAGAAGTGCGAAATAGCTCAGTTGTTCCAAAGCAGTGATTGGAGTCCTTTAATATTTTGGTAGGGATACAAGAGATGGTCAAGAGATTAACAGATTACCAATGGTTCACGGAGGAAAACCCTTGGCAAAAGAACTAAATAGTTCAACTGGATATCATACCTCAGAATATGATTCCTACATAATACGAAGCAACGCAATCAGATGCAACAGGACATAGACCTTGCGATACATCACAATACGACGCAACACATATCACAGCCCTAGGCAGCACAGCACATCACATCACAGCGCAACACAACACGACCAAACACAACGCAACGCAACGCAAGATAACAAAACACAACGGAGCGCAGGCCAAGTCAGCACAACACAGTGCAACATAACGCAACACCACACAACCCAACGCAACGTGGCGCAAGTCATTGAGACAGCGCAACACAACACAACACAACACAACACAACACAACACAACACAACAACACAACACAACACAACACAACGTCAACGAACAGCAGCTCAGTTCAACGTCTTTTACTAAACGAAACACAGACACAAAACAAATTAATGTGCCTTTCAATACTGTTTACGCTGCACCACTTCTCTAGCATAATAAAATATTAACTTAGTTGGGATTATTTGTTGCACGAGATACACTTGATGCATGATGTCTGCAGGTTGAGAGGCAATGGAGAAACTTGCTATATCTCTCTCTAATCAAGTCGTACCTTGCAAAACAAAACTATCAACCTGGTCCTCTAGATTTTGTCTAAATGAGCTGTCGTACTGCTGAAGGCGCCGTTTCGAAGTCTAAAAATTACAAGATTTCTCGAGGCCACATCAAGGCCCTCATATGTTTGTCTACCCCGCGATTGACAAAAAGATTATAGTAAGGACAAAGTGTACAGATTTACATTCCAATCTGGAAATAGCAACAGGAATTTTAATTTCAGTGATAAAATTTTGGACATGAATAAAGTTAAGTTGAAGAACATACTTCAATTGAGAAATAAAGCAGTTCCAATCATCGTTGTTAAGTTCGTCGCCATCACACAACTTTGTCACCAACAAAAGAAAGGGCTCCGTTTGGCAAGACTAGCGTGACTGGATATTTGCCCAGCCTTAAAAAGCGGAAACGGAACTGTTTCCATTAATAACAATGACAAACGGTAAGCAAGTCTTTGAGCATTTGCGAATTCAAGGCGGTTCCTAGTGTATGATATTTTAATGCTCAAGTAATATTTCGGAAGGGGGGAAGCCCAACTGCTACCCACGCGTGTATTCAAGGTCTCAGCACGCTGACGTAATTCGTTTACTCATGTGACAATAACACTAGAAGTTGTCATCGGACTGATCGACACAGCTGCGTGTCGCGTTTCGCACAGAGGTGATTATCAAGACGAATCTCTCTGCCTTCGCGCCGAGTCTGGTTTGATATAAGACGATAATTAAAACGTTCACAAAAAGGAAAAGGAAAACTGTGTCGGTAAATGAAGACAGAAAGTTTGGGCAATAGTGTGCCGTCTTCGAATGCTGTATCTAACTCAGAGGAAACGGCATCGTCGGCGGCAGACGAGGAAAGACAAGTCATCTTTGAAAAATCTCATGAAGATCGAAAGTATCCAAGGTGAGTGGAGAACAGAAGTTTAGTCAAAGTGAACCTCAGTGACGTTTCAATACAAGATAAAGAGAAACGTGTATTTAAGGTAGAGTGAAGAAAGCACGGGTGGCCTGCTGGTGGACACCGATAATATTAAGACGAAGCCTTTTAAATATTTAGGTTTAAATACACAGATAAACAAAGTGAGCAAGAGGAGAGTTGTTGCGACATGTTGTTCCTTCGAAGCAGATGCAAAGAATGTGTAAAAAGTATTAAAAATGAATAAAAATATCCAGTTTTACACTTCGGCATCAGTGAATCTATAAAATGTGGCAAGGAAACTTCGGCTTCTGACTTAATGGTCCCATTTGTCATGTACAGTTGTTGTTGGAGTGAGTTTATTTGAAGATCCATTCAAGATGAAGCAACGAGAACGGCTTGTGAAGTATCACGCCTTCGCACTGCCCCTCTGTTGTAGTCATTTCAGACGTTGTTTTGAGAATCACGAAGCGTGACCACGAAGCATCTGACATAGCTGTCTCTTTTTCCAACAAACATGTTTCACAACTATACGGACATCGTGGGAATTAAAGGTCAAGATATAAATGAGAAAACGAAACAAGCATCTATAGTCATTTGACTATTTGCAACGTTTTCGTTTAGTTCGTTGTTGACCTCCTATGGCAAGAGTTCTTCCTCTCTTGCCGACAATCGCAAATCATTTATCGACGAAATATTTTTAACCGCGGCAACGTTGTTTCTAAATTATCAGCTGGTTATTTTGCACCAACTGTGAGGAAATACAACAAAGATAGTCATACTTCCAACTTTAGCCAGTATATCGCGTCGCATCTGATGGTCTAGTCAAAACTGGCGACATCACGACCATACAGAACGTAGGAGGGAAGAATAATATCGCAATCTGGAAGATGTATCGTACTGTGATTAACGTAGAGTAATCCCTTCCTAGATCGATTATACCGGTGTATATTTAGTGAGATGGCACGTCATAAAAAGAATAGTTAGTCATAGCTGCCTAACCAAAATCGAGAGGTGTGGACTTAACTCTTCTCGAGTTCTTTATGATAGCGTTTATTAAGAAGGGCGAGGAAGGAGGTGTGTCGGCTGTTGCCAACCCCACGTGTTTTAAATATATCCCTTTGTCTGAGCTTCTATGGAAATACAAACCATATGGTAGTTACAACATCAAGGCAATGTGTTATAATGACATGTGTGTAAGGCTACAAACGGCAGATAGGATCTCAAAGATACAGTTGAAGACGGATGAGAAACTAAACTGTTAAGCTTTACATAATATAAAACCGGTTTAGCAAACGATGACTGACTCGTCCCACTCCACCTGGGTACTGTTCCTTCTCTACGTATGACAGTGATAGTGAACAGGACTGATGTAAGACGTTACGAAGTTACGATAACTTCACAATTAACCTACACTGCCGAAGTCAACTGAAAAATGTTGACTCGAGCGGGATTTGAACTCGCACCTTCGGATACCGGTCCGGTACGAGTTCAAATCCCGCTCGAGTCAACATTTTTCAGTTGACGTCGGCAGTGTAGGTTAATTGTGAAGTTATCGTTTCATAATACCCCGAGGATGATTCTGAAATAGAGTTACGAAGTTAATATGGCAAGTTAACCTATATAGGCACATATATTACTTTCCTTTCAATAGTCCACCATCTTAAGACTAATAACAGAAGAAACTGAGGAAAATGAACATGATTTCTGGTAGCTACCAGATTTGGGTGGATTTATGCATGGATCAACGTTTACTTATTCAATGTCGTTTTGGGTAGCAACAGTTAGGAATGTGCGTGGGCCAGTGAGATTCATGCGGCGTAGTCTACGTGTTGTTGCAACTACGAAAAACAGCAATCAGTTGCGCTATACTGTATGTCGAATTAAATGTATTCGAAACGTGTGTGGCAAAGAGACATTGGGGTTAGTAGTTGTGTGAGATCAATATCAAGGACATCAATTTACGGTGTTTACTAGGGGATATTTCAACGATGTAAAATAAGATTATGTAACAACTTATTGACTTTATCAACATTAGTTCTGATCCCGAACCTGACACAGACCATAATTCTAATCCTAACCCTATCATAAACTTTACCCTAAACTTCAACCCTAACATAAACTTCAACCCTAACCTAAATTTTAACCCTATCCACAAAGCATTGTCACAAGTTTCAATTCAAATTTTTTACGTAATGTCGTTTTGAGTCTCCCGAAATAGCCTTTTCCAAACAAGCCTTTATTGACTTAAAAGACAACTAAACATCGCGTTTTTTGAGCTCCCAGATGTACTGAGCTCTTAGTTTTACCAGTCATCCTATCACGTTGAAGATATAGCACGTTAGTCATAATTCACGTTCCCGTTTCGAAACCATCTCCATTTAAATCACCAAAAAATACCATTTACATCATACAAAATATACAAGTATCGAAGAAAAAAGGATTTTCCCCAAAAATGTGACATTAAGATAATAGTTGCCCCACGAGACTTCGAAAGGAGACGTATCTTTTGCCAACGTGGGGTATGTCAGTGAGTGTTTCTTTCATAAATTGATTCTGGTACATCTCTTCCTCGATATTCTACTCGATTGTCTTCATTGGTGTTCATACTTTATCCGCAAGCGATGTATTTTCGTGAAAAAATAGTCTGTTACAGATGACCTCGGACATCCTTGACCTTATCATTCACAAAATTGGAAAAGTTCTTCTAAACAACACGTTTTCGCTGAGGTTGAACAGTTGAAGTATCAAGTTCTCCTACAAAGACCGCTTACAAAGCAAACCAAGATATTTTAGCCTTAATAACACGTTTTATATGAAGTTCTCAAATACAAAAATGTTCCTTAGAAGATGAAAAACTGAAAATGAAATTGTGTTATATAATTCAGTCAAATATTAGGCAAATGTCGCTTCCGTTCATCACTTCATCTCATCCGTACATAACTACCACTACAATCATAACATTTTCTTCTTCCCCCTTCAACGTTAAAAGAACGCACAAACTGGTATCTTTCTCTAATATGAGTCCTTGTATAAACTATGCTTAAAAATCTTCTACCTTGATTTAGAAAGACCTAGAAGTTGATGTGATAAGTGGAAGTCAGTCCACCATGACAAATTCTTTGTTCTCAATAGAAAGCACAGATATTCATCAATGCCAATGTCAAGTTTAAACAGCTAATAAATAACGCCTAATTTCGTATTCAAAATACTTTCAATCTTATTCAACCATCTTCAAACAACAACTTATACCAACGCTGCTTAAAGGCGAAAAAATTTCGCAGTAATATTTGAAGAATAAACAGCCAATATCACTGGATATTTTGGAGTCAACGCCCCCTAAAGCCTTGAAAGTAACGTTTGAATGGTTGAACAAAGACGGTTTTAAACAAACGCGATTAACATACATATGTATTTATGTATGTGTGTGTTCATGCTTATATATGTATATGCATACTTATGTACGTGTATTTCTAAAATACATTAATAATTCATAAAGAAAACACAAAGGAAAGTAGAATTTACGATAGTTAAAATTTATATGTAAATATGATATAGATCATAGTGAAATGATCGGAAAGGTCTGAGTAGTGTCGAAATGTGAAGAGTAGTTTTCAAACGTTTCGAGCGAAGGCCCTTCGTCAGAGGGGGGCCTTCGCTCGAAACGTTAGAAAACTACTCTTCACATTTCGGCACTACTCAGACCTTTCCGATCATTTCACTAAGACTTCAACGGTGCCCACGCAGCACTCTATTTTATTTCATGGTTATGATATAGATCAGTTTGTTAAAACTTCGGTTCTGTACCAGATATACAGTCACTGACGTTTTATTTATCATTCCTATATCACATTCACAGAACATGCTGTTGCTTCCTTACTCGAGGTTTTGGCTTTAAAGCTGATGTATTTTTTATGTTTTCAATCGCTTTAAAACTTTTTACGTTCTTCCAGTATGCCATACAGCAAATTTTACCAGTAATTTACCCAATTCGTCCCCGTTCTTCATCGGGAGATAAGGATACCGAGTTCACAGCGTGTCAGTATATTCCGATACAGAAAGGATACTCAATTTGTAAACAGTACATAAGCATCATAGCCTCAAAGACGGGATGTAGCATACACCACGCTGTTTTGAAACCCACATTCGGAAAATGGTATTTCGTCCAACTGAGTCTGCCTTGCGCACTTTTACTGGTGAGATGACAACCATTAATGCAGTGCCTGACTTTCTCGCCAGCAAAAATGCCCTAAGCAGAGTAAGCGAGATAGGCAAAACAAAGTTTTCTGAGCCTGCATATTTATGAATATTATCTTGGTACTAAACCTGGTACAACTCCAACCAGTCCTATTTCTTAAAAAGGACGCGTTAGGAAAAAGTTTTGCATTTCTGGAAATGTTTAAAACGGATTTCGGGTGAAGGTAATGGTTGGAATTAATTTTAAGAATTAATTTGTGGAGAGTATTAAAAGCGTAAACATACCGGTTTTGGTTACATTTCTCAATTTTTTGACGAGAACGTGACAGTAATTTGCAGAGAAAACATTTGACGATAAGATGACGAGAACCTGACACTAATTTAATGAAAACACCTACCAAGCGGAGGAGAAAACGTGTCAATAAGCTTCTTTCTTAAAGCTCTTTTTGTCAGAATAAAGCTGTTTTTAGATTACACAAAATATAACTCACACAAACCGGTGATTAGCGTCAGTATACGTGCATCCCATATTGTACATGTAACTTAACACCTTGCCTACTATTGCTTGAAAATTAAAGTCATGCTTGGAATGCTACAACAACAAGTTTGACAACAGAATATTTACTATTTTCTTTTCAGATATCCCACCTTCGTTGTGAAACATCCCATTCTCCTTTTTGGGCTGATATTACTCTTAGTAATATCGTGTGGATGTTTCAGTCTCATTCCTCAGCTGGGAGCTCCACCATTACCAAATTTTGATGAACCAATTAAGGTAGGTAAATAATCCTGTTGGTTATTTCAAATACTGATATATGCTATACAGAACACCTGAAGAGACGAGACTCAGTCCCCTTTTCACGGTTGTGCGATGGTTTGTATGTTTTACTATGGCGAACAGCTCAAATCCCGTGCGAAAAGAAAGAAAACAAAAAAAATCTAATGTAACGGTCGACTGGTATTCGTTAGCTTGTAACTGTATAAAAAAAACCCAATACCAGCCGACAATTTCAGGAAATATAAAACAAAACATAATCCGAAGATCAGCATCGTGAGAAATCCAAGATATGGATTGAAACAAGACGAGAAATGAGTTTGTGATATTTCGATTTTATTACAAAATTTTGTAATAAAATCCAAATATCACAAACTTATTACTCGTCTTGTTTCAATCCATATCTTGGATTTCTCAAGATGCTGATCTTTGGATTATGTTTTGTTTTATATTGTAACTGTATATCTTGCTAGTTCTCAATGCGTTGCTACAGTCTACAAGAGCTCTATGAAGGTGTAAAGCTTTGGTAACCCTCCGTACTCGTACCATATAATGAACATGTTCCAGACTTGTTCGAAAACTGGAAGCTACACTGACAACCAAACTTGACAGGATTAACGAGAGCCAGTTCCTGCAAGTAACGTCCTTCTGAGTATTCTTAGTGGAACTACAAAGACTTTGATCAACCGTGGTAAAGTGATTTTCGTCCAATTATAACACTGTTGTGATAATGTGAAAAAAAAACCTAACAGGAAAAACTGCGAAGTTATTTCTTGGCGAGCATTGTTTGAGACTACTGTTCGTGTAGGTGAAGATCACCTGAAGCCCTCATTGTGCCTCATCCACTTATCCACAAGTTAGACTTGATAAACTGGTCAATATCTCTGGTTGAGTAGTCTTAATAAATTAGAAACCCGTAGTTAGGTAATTGCAACCTTGAATCCGGGGACTTTCCTATCACACTTTTTTCAGAATTGAGAAGAACGTAGAAGTTAAAGAATTGCTTATTGCCTTAAAAGTCACCTTTATTTGGAAGTGGATCTAAAAATTTGGACCTTTACAGATGTTCATCAGGCTTGAATTTGTCCGTCTAGGTGTGGTTAAAATTCTAGAAAGACAACACAACGTCTTTTGCTGTCCCCAAAAGATACCACCATAGTGATGTTTTTCTAAATAAAACTTCGAATTTGTTAACCATTTATTTGTTCAAACGAGGCCGACTAGTGCGAGTTAGAAAGTTTAAGAAACTTTATTAATTAGACAATAGAGTTTTTTTAACTTTTTGAGTCACAATTGTCGGCCTCATTTCAAATTCCTCCAATTTGTAGAACTATTCGCTATAAGAATACTTTTATTCCTGCTATTTTTTTTTCCTGTTATTTTTTTTTTTTTTAAATTTTTTTAGGACTTTCACATCATTTAATCAATTTATTTTTAACTTAAATTGTTAATTTTGTAAATTTAGACACATTTACGCAATTCAGCGTTAGTGGGCTGTGATGTAAATGTTTTTAATAAACTATTAAACTATTAAACAACCTTTCAAGTTATCCTGTTGCTGCACAATAAACTTTATAGTTTTGATTTAGATTGAATTTTTATTTCTTCTTAACTTTCAGGGATTTGAAGCACGAGGCACTGTGATCAGTAATCGTTGGCGAAGCCAATTTAACTTGATAAATGATGAGCTAAAAGGGGGTGTAACACGAATACCTGGACAATGTTTGAAAAATAACCCGTTGCAGAGACCACAGACGAAAGAATCCAAAGCGATATGCAATGACCGACTAACGCTTGTCCAGGGAAAACTAACGATGAAAGTCGTATTTGAGACATACAATGAACAAAACCTAATGACTGCGAAAAACTTGAAAGCGATTTGCCGCTTGGAAAATAAGATAATCCGTAGTTTCCCCAGCTTTGTTCACCACTGTCATCGAGATAACAAGACAGGAAACTGCTGTCCCAGTTGGTCCGTGGGCAATTACATTGCGGCTTTACGAGGGAAAGGCTCCTGTTTTGAGATCAATGAGACAGACGTCACTAAAATTAGTGGTTTGTTACAGAAATGTTCAAAATACTACCACAGTGGAGCACTGACAGGTGACTGCTGGGACTTCGCAAAGAATAAGAAAGCGATGGGACAATGTCGTAATGTCGAAAAAGCCTGTACGCGATACAACATCGTATACAACATACTCCACTACCTAACTGATAAAAACTTTCTGTCGCAAGGAACTAACTCGAGTCCGTTTCTTCGCTATAGCCTTGTTTTGGTTCCTACTGATGCAGAAGAATCGTTCCAAGTAGATGTTTACAAATCCATTTTAGCGCATAAAGTAAGTGACGGTGACGTTGTTCTTACGGGGTTCGAGTTCAGCGAGTTAAAATTTGCTATTTTCAATGAACGTCTTTTGGGAGATCTCTATCTGGCGGCTGCGGCAATGTTATTTATCGTAACAATCCTTTGGGTTTACACCCGTTCATTACTCATCACATCACTGGTCGGCCTTATCGTCGTCTCTGCTTTGATTATTGCTTATTTCATCTACACCGTCGTCCTTGGGTTGAAGTTCTTCCCATTTCTTAATATATTAACCCTGGTGTTTCTCGTTGGGATTGGAGCTGATGACGCCTTCGTGTATATGGACGTGTGGAACCAAGCGACAAGAGAGCACAGAGATCAACGCACATGTTCAACGACGGACGATGATACCACGCACGATTTAATCAGCATAACCGCTGACACAATGAAACACGCCAGTTTGTCAATGTTTGTCACGAGTTTCACAACTGCATCAGCATTCTTTGCCAGCCTCACTTCAGAGATAACTTCCATACGTTTGTTTGGACTTTATTCTGGTATCGCTATCCTGTGCACCCTCCTGCTAATGGTCACGTGGTTTCCTGCAGCTGTTATCATCGACCAGACCCTGCTCTCGAGATATTCTTCTTGCGCTACAAAACTGAAAAACGTCTTATTCAAGAGCTCCAACGGTTCGCAGAAAATCCTAGCTCGACTGATCAAATTCCATCAATCTTTTTTTAATGACTTCCTTCCTGCTTTAGTCATCAAATTAAGATACTTTTGGGTGGCCTTTTTCTTTATCCTTGCCGCAGGGGGAATTGTAGTGGCCACCTATTGGCCTGGGCTCCAGTTACCATCTTCTAAAGACTTCCAGATGTTCCATGAGTCGCACGTGCTCGAGAAGTACTCGTTAAGACTGAAGAAGAATTTTCACTTTGAGACATCGATGGTCGAGTCACGCTTTCCAATCAATCTTATTTGGGGTATCAAAGCGATGGATAACGGTGACCAGTTCAATCCTGATGACCCAGGTTTTCTAACCTGGGACGAGGGTTTCGATATGACCACCAGTCAAGCACAGATATGGATCTTGAAACTAATAAACCACTTAAAAAAACAGCCGTTCTTTGCGAAAGACCAGAAGCAATTATCCGAGAAGTGTTTCATTGAAGAATTCTTTACCAGAATGAGAATGAATTGTACAGAGGAGAACAAACCATGCTGCAGGGATTCCAGTTTCCCATACACTAGTTCAGTATTTTCTAAATGTTTGCTACAAATGCAATGTGACAGCATCAGTGAATTCCAACACAGCAGTCACAGTATAACCGATGGAGCGCCGCTTTTCGATGCGAACGGAACATTAAGAGCCATCTCTTTGAAGTTTGAAAGCGCCGTGCCATTCTCATGGTCTTATGATCCCGCAGACCACTTTTGGAAACAAACTGAAAACTGGGCCACCAGTGAATTCGTCGAAGCCCCTGAATCGGCAAATGGCTGGTTCATCAGCCAACTGAAGTACTACGATCTACAGAGAAGTTTATCAAAAGGAACTTTTTACTCCATGGGTATTTCGCTTGCAATGGCTTTCTCAGTTATGCTACTAATGACCAGGAACATCTTCATCAGCGTGTTCGCGATATTAACAATAATAGGTGCTTTGGGTGTCACTGTCGGCTCCCTGGTTCTCATGGGGTGGAAGCTCAACATCTTGGAGTCAATCACCCTATCCGTTGCTGTTGGACTCTCGATTGATTTTGCATTGCACTATGGGATTGCTTACGTGTTGGCTTCTGACAAAACAGCCAGATGGTCAAGAGTGACATTCTCGGTGTCTCGGATGGGTTCAGCTATCACTATGGCTGCATTTACAACTTTTATAACAGGTTAGGCTTAGTCGTTTGTAATATACCAGTAGTTTTTATACAGAAAGATTGATGAATAATTATGCAAAGCATAAATTTATTTGCTTTTTTAATTATCCTAATCTATACTGATGGATGGATGGATGGATAGATGGATGGATGGATGGATGGATGGATGGATGGATGGATGGATGGATGGATGGAAGGAAGGAAGGAAGGAAGGAAGGAATGAATGAAGGAAGGAAGGAAGAAAGAAAGGAAGGAAAGAAAGATGGAAAGAGAGATAGAAAGAGAAAAAGGAAGAAAAAAGGAAGAAAAGTCACCGTTGTTGACGTTGCATCTTTTGAAAGACAATTTTTTTTTCATTTTTTTCCAGGTGCTCTTATTATGCCGTCTCTTGTTTTATCTTACATCCAGCTGGGCCAGTTCCTCATGCTCATCATGTCCGTTAGTTGGGTCTACTCGACATTTTTCTTTCAAGCATTGTGCAGTATTTTTGGACCAGAAAACGATACCGGACAACTGACATTCTTGAAAGTAAAGGCAGCGTACGAACAACTAAAAAAGTGTTGTTGTTGCACAAACGACAAATCGGATTGCTACCAAGTGTTGAAGAAAAAGGATGGTACGATTATTAAGAGACAGGCAAAGGTTATATACATAAAGTGAAACCACTCTCTCTCCGAAGTGTACATAGAAACCACTCTGTCTCCTGTTTCATGACAAAGTAGATCATAATTCTGGTTGTGCTGATGACAAAACAGACTTAAACGTCAGCGAGATGAAAGATACAGAGAAATACATGCAACGAAAGGAACAAGGTTGACGAGTCACAACAGTAAATACGCCGCTACGTTAACACGTAAGAATTATAGCTACCGCATTAAATTATCAAGAAATAATTATTTACAATGAACAGGATTTAAACACAGCTCTAGGAATATAAAAAAATTCCAATTTATTAGATTAAGTGATAGAGTTTTAGTAGTTTCGTGTTAATTTATATTAGTGCACATACTCTCGAGCCTTTAATTCAGGTTTATTCTAAAAAGTAATCTGAGCTTCTGATGGGAATAGAAAGATGGTGGGTTGATATGGTTCGAGAAGGTTAGACTTCACTGGCACTAGCTAATAATGATGGTCTATAAATAGCTTAAACGGATTCGCATTATGGCTTATTAGATTTAAAAAGGACGGAACATTATTAAGAAATAGAACCCATTGTTTTCAAGCCCTAAGGTATTCTGCACAAAGAATGCATTCGTAATACATGCAAAAGTGGTTTCAGGAATGTAGGGTTTTGTGAACTTAACGTATTTGTGAATATAAGTATACTGTATTTAAATTAATCTCAGTAAGTTATGTAAGTTGCAAAGAACTGGTCAACAGTAATATTTATCCATTCTAAAGCAATGTAAAATAAGGAGTTTATTTAAGTTTTTCAAAACATGTACATAATGCAAGGACCCGTTCAGACCGAAGACGTAACGCGCCTCCATAACAAAAAGCTGTAACGTAGAGAAAATGTTCCGGCATTATTTTTATGTTACTTTTCACACGTTTTACGTTAAGGATACCATAAAAATAACGTGGGGCTCTTTTTCATGCGTTACGGTGAACATTTACAGCGACGCCTTACGCGCCTAGCATGAACGGGCCTCGAGGAGTAAGTTGTAGGATTATTGCTGGACATGTGTGATCCTGTACGTGGTTACAATTGTGCTGATTGAAACTTCAAACTAGCATATAAGAAAACCAGAGTTAATAAGAAATGAATAAAGTTTACAACACATGAATCAATCCAGTCTTGCATTAATCTTTACCTTGCAACAATTTCCATATAACCTGTAGTTATATAAATATTAATTAATTAATCTCTCATAAAAGTAATCAGTCATTCGAAAAATTTTGCTACCCAATTGAAATGAAAAACTTTTAGTCAAAGACCTTCTAGTACTTCAATCCTAGAGATAGAGAATCGTTCGTTCACAGTACCTGGCACCGATTCCGGAGGAGTGTAGTCACTTGCAGTGATGGAAACTTTTCGTTCTAAAAATGATATCAAAACCATAGTTAATTATTCGTATTTTGGCATGGTGATAAAAATATAGTATAATTTATGGTACAGCTAAATTATGTTTCACTGATTCTAGAGATCAGATGCCTTGAAAGTGTTGCAGGTCGATGGAAAGAAAGCTCAGCAGTTTCATATTCCTAACGTGTGTAAGAAAAATGGTGCCATACAAAATCCAGTTGTATTAAGAAAATTGCTCTTTTCCATATTCTGCTTAGGATTAACTTTTCATAGGAAGATGTCCAAAAAAGTGGGCTTTTTTTAAAAAAAGTTTTGTGCTTTTTATCCCCACCCCACTCCAATCGAAATTCTCGTTTTACTCGTTTGGCTAATCATCCTGATGTATAGGATTCATTCAAAAGGACTGCAAAGACTGATGGAAGCACTCGCTCGCGAAAACTAAGGTGTTCTTGACTTACTCCCGGCATGACTGATCGCTGATCATTTTACTCTAATGCTGCCCTGAGTGAATATCATACACAAAGTATTTCTTTTTTACATTTTGGGTGTTTACGACCTTCCTACTACTTGATATCTTGTGAATTTCTGTTTGCTTCACATGTCCTCTACCTTGTGTTCACTTACCGTTACTATGGTCCATGTGAAAATAATGTGAAGGTGCGGTCACTAATGGATGTTTTAAACTCAGGTTCACCAGTCGACGCTGAGCTGAGGAGAGTCTGTAAGGAAAAGAAAATATCTCATCAAAACATCGATCGGAACTTACGAAGGGTTGAAGACAAATTTCTTTTTTTGCAGTTCCCCAAAATCTCTCGAGCCATCACAATCAATATTTCCGCTTTATGTGCGCAGTTGACGTTGTCAGGTACAGCAATATCTCAAGTTTAAATTTAATCACAGTAATAAATACTAACTAACTGAGTGTGAGGTCTGTACGGGAAAGTATTTTCCTGAGGTTTTCGTAAAGACTGAGCGATAAAGAAGCGAGTTCTGTGTGAAAAAACCGAACGCAAATACTTTCGAGGACAAGCCGAGCATACGAAGTTAACAAGGAATTTATTATATGGCTTTTGGTTGGTTTTCTTTGCCATTTTTAACTGGATTTTCGTCGTAGGATGTTGCTGTTTACTGTACCTCCCAACTTGTTCGTTTTGCTTCTTAATTGTTTCACCAGTCAATCATTCGTCGTAATTTTGTACGATTAGCTTTCAACAAAAGCAGTGGTACTGTTTCAGCACATTTAATTATTCTGAATTTTTCACTGTAGCTGCTTAATTTTCCTCAGATTTCATTAAAATCAGCTAAAAGATTTTCACGCCTAAACTTACCGGTCCGGAGTTAAAGCGTATTGGACCGGTCGGTCCAACATCGTAAAATATTGGGCCGTTCAACAAGCAATAAGCATGCATAATCTTACATACTGACCGACAAAAAAACCTCAGCCGTATAATACCTGTATTACCTTTGTTGTAGCACAGGTTGGTAATCACTCGTCATCACTGAAGCTTGTGAAATAGAAGCGTCAGAAATCTCGTCCCTGAGATGACATAAAAATAAAAACGTGACATTAATGAACACATCTGAGATTTTAATACGCAATTTAAACTTCAGAACCTATGAAAATAAACCAGAGATGAATACCTGGCATAGAGGTGGGTATTCTGGTTGACAACTGGGTAGGTTATCCCCGCAGCTGGGTAACATGGATCTAGCGGTGCTTTCTTGACGAACCGGTCGTGCTAAAAAAGAGAAGAAGTAACAGTTATCCAAGCTGGTACGGGACACTAATATTCGTTTTATGATTATGTAATATATTACATATTAAATTACAGTCAAAGCACTTATAAATTCCCGGGGAACTGTTTAATTTCAGGTTTCAACTAGGGAGCTTATTAGAGATCTCGGGTTTATTACAAATTATGAAATTTCGAGAAAATCAAAATCCCAAATCAATGAACTCTTCAACCAACGTGACAATAGTATTTCAATTTCAGTCCATAGTACTCTACAGTGCTTGGTCTCACCATAAATCTATACCGCCGTAATTACGTTCGTCTTAGAGTGGTTAATATAAACTGATTTGCCACTGGTTTACCTTTACATCCATCCAGTGGAAACACTGGATTTTGTGTGTTCGTATCTGTCCACGGTTTCGTAATAAATGGCGGGGGGGGCTTCGCCTATACTATATTGACGTGTCAGTGGGGTTATGTGTCCATGTCTAGATGGATTTTGGCTAAACCGTACCTGTTCACTTTTAACAGAGCTTGAAGGATCAGAACCCAAGACAAAGTGAGCTCGGTGACTTTCTCTCAACATGACGTCACTTTCTTCACTTGCACGATTGGTGGAAAGGGGCTTGGTGTCCAACGATCGACCAGAATCATTCTAAAATTATGCATAAAGTCGGTGAACTCCAACCTAAGATTGACCACGCGGGAAGCGTAGCTTTGAAAAGACATTTAATGTCAAGCGCAAAATAAAGAAATTGGAACTTTATTATTGATATTTTGTACCGAACACCAACACTCCTTTCAAATGCACAAAGCCTCGCTCACATGTCGACGGACAGTGTCAGCAGGTCTCCTTTTGATGACCAAAGTTGAAAGTTTGCATCATTTTCGAACTGTCTATCAAACGCCGGAATCGGTCTGCTCCAAAAACACAGTGAACCAGGTTCACTAAAAGTTTTACACTCTTACCATGAGAATTCGCTGGGCCTTGGGGACTTCGTGCCGTAATTCTGGCAAACCTTTCTCCAAAAGTATATAGTCGTACATCGGGGATGGCCTACGATGCAACTTACGACATCGAAGGAGTTCACGAGGTGGTTCTTTGTAATCTTTGCACGTCACTGAAAGAAAGATTGCATGTCAGTGTTTGACATATTCTCGTAGCTTCGTCTGAATCCGGTAAAGCTGAAAGACTGAGCTCATTGGAGCTGCTCATTACACGGAAGTGCTCATTTTGAACTGGATATAGAGAAGTGGGCCATTTCCAGGCCTATGCTGTCTAAATTATTTCTCTAATTAGTAAGCCAAAGGGGTAACATGTAGCTCAAAGAATTCTTAAAAACAGCGATGGTTCTATTTTTGATGGCTCTTGACAATGGTTTGTCATGAAACTGAGACGGAAAGATAATATTAAGAATAGGTAAAGACAGTGGTGGTTCTATCTTTGGTTGCTCTTGACAAAAATTATTGAATGGGTAAAATAGCGAAGAAACGCAATTTTAGAAATCACGAACAGGTTGCAACCAAGTTTCCTTTAATACGTTTGTGATTCTTTACGACGGATTGACGGCACTAGGAAGCATACCTGTCATTTTTCAAAAGATTTCAAATGAGAAGATTTACATGGGTGATAAATGTTGAACGTTGAAGATTGGCATAATTTTCTAAATACAATTCACTATAAGTGACCATGGTGAGTACCCAGAGGACACTAGAAGACTTGAGAGGTATACTCATGCTGTCGCAAATAAACTATTTTTAAAGCAAACAAGAATTATTAATGTCCGAAACAGCTGAATGAGTTTCTAAAAACTCGACAAAATGGAGAAGAAGTTGCAATATCACTAGTTTCCGACCAAAACGGGTTAAATCGCCTTTCCTAAAATCCCTCACTTAAACCATGTCAATATCACAAGTTCGAGACCAAAACTGGCTTTCAACGCATTTCCCTAAATCCGCACACATACAGGATGCTTGTTTCTCACTTGGGTGACAGTTGTTATTCGTCAAATCAATGGAGGAAATTTTATGACGTTCCTGTTATGGAAAAGAAGAAAAAATAATAAGGGGAAAACATTTCAGACAAAGCAATAGAGAATGAGAAGCCAGACATTTCTTCCTTACCTGGTTTCGTTCAAGTTCGGATTTCCGACTCTAAAAGAAAAGACATCTTTTGCTATTTAATTTTTCTTTCTGAAAGTTGCACAGGATAGCCAGTGGCGAAGAAAGCGGGGGGAAATGGGCGCGCGCCCCCTAAAAATAGATATGGTAACAATACGCAATGTTTTTTAATTTTTACCATCGCACGCACTTGGATATTAAAATTAAAGTCGAAAACATTAAAAAATCTGATCTACAGTGCGTAGCATTAACAATAGTTGATACTTCATTATACTCAAGAGTTGCACACAGATGCCATTAAAATTCTGATAAACGCATGGTCACGTTTAGCATCGTTGAAATTAAAGGTTAATAGAGCTACAACATTTTATGATTGTATTTAGTCTTGTAATAAATCAATCAGCAATCCTCTATAATATTCCTTACCATAGGTGTAAAACTATATTTATTGTCTCAGCATTGTCAAAAATAAAGTCGATGTAAACAATTACTGAAAAACGCGCATCTTGAACTTAAATTTTGCTCCCGACCCCCCTAACTTCGACAAACTTCCTACGCCCCAGAGGATAGCCGTTTTGATGGTTTTAAAACACAAGTGTTATTCAGTACCTTTAATAAATTTACAGCTTCATCATGTCGATGTACAAAGTCTGATTGCTCTGAGGATCCGGGATACATAAAGTCTGACACATGAAGCAAAACCTGGAAGTATATAAGAGTTGGATGACAAGTACGTTAATGGGACATGTCAGGAATCATTACTAGTTTTTTATCCTGATAGTTGTTTCACTTCTTTATCATAGAATTGAACTGGGACAACAAAGTAGAATAGTTACGGCCAACCTCACGATATTAGTCACGTAAGGGAAGGGAGGGAAGGAGGGAGGTTGGGGATGAAAGAAACGAATGAAAGAATGAAATGAGTGGACAAGAAAATAAGAAACGGCAAAAGTATAAGTAAGGTGGATAAAGCGGATAAGTGGATAAAGCGTTGCAAACCCAAAAGCAGCCGGAAAATGTACGAGTTATGGACCTACTTTTATGGGCTCAAATACCTTTGATGATTTTGGGCGACATGATTTAATAGGTTTCAGCGGACATTCTAACTTTGCAAGCTTCAAGAAATCTGAAACACACATCAGGAAGAGCTAAGCCCAGACCAATATAATACATTGAATTATACCATACAATTTATTATATGAGATTGTTACCTTTCTTATAAAGCGAGGAGTTCCAACATTTATCACTTCCAAGCTATAAAGAAAATGTAATCACAGTAAATATATACGTTAAGAAGTTTAGTTAAAAATATAATAGCCCAGCAAACAAGTTTAAATAAAGCCATAATGGAACCATATCTTTGAAAAGATTTTATTGACTAACGTTTCGTTACTTAACCAGTAACATCAGAGTAATTATTTACAGGAGTTGAGAGGCTTAAATAGCTACCTGTTACAAAAATAGTGATGAAAGAATGTCACAAAGGATTAGCGGAACGATTAGCAAGAACAATTAGCGGAAGGAGTGCGAATAGTCAAGTGGGGAAAAATTAGGCGTGTGAAGAATTTAATTAGAAGGACAAAAACAAGACAAAAAAAAATATGTCAAGAAATTACGTTAAAAAAGTGCTAAGGAAAGGATCTAATATTAGCGTTAAGAGACGGTTGCATTCTAGAAATTAACAGACTTTCTCGTAGAAGAACGTCAAACTGAGTTGAGCCAGAGGATAAGATTTCGAAATCATCAAATGACCGACCATGAAATCTCATTTGATGATTTCGAAATCTTATCCTCTGGCTCAACTCAGTTTGACGTTCTTCTGCGAGAAAGTCTGTTAATTTCTAGAATGCAACCGTCTCTTAACGCTAATATTAGATCCTTTCCCTTAGCACTTTTTTAACGTAATTTCTTGACATTTTTTTTTTTGTTTTGTTTTTGTCCTTCTAATTAAATTCTTCACACGCCTTATTTTTCCCCACTTGACTATTCGCACTCCTTCCGCTAATTGTTCTTGCTAATCGTTCCGCTAATCCTTTGTGACATTCTTTCATCACTATTTTTGTAACAGGTAGCTATTTAAGCCTCTCAACTCCTGTAAATAATTACTCTGATATTACTGGTTAAGTGATGAAACGTTAGTCAATAAAATCTTTTTAAAGATATGGTTCCATTATGGCTTTATTTAAACTTGTTTGCTGGGCTATTATATTTTTATCTAAACTTCGTTTCCCACCTGGCTGTTCAATCGCAACGATATATGTTAAGAGGTAGACACCAGCAAGTAATGTAGGTACAAGGTCCTCACCAATATGACAGAATGTGACCTAACAAAGATCAATTATCAGTGTGAAATACTCCACATTTACCTTGAAATTAGTGGATCTTTTGTAAGCAAAACCTGAAAAGTTATCAAAAATACTGAGAAATCTTATCAAAGCATTTATGGTATAATTCTCCACATAGGTTTACTTCATTTAATTTTTGTTGCTTACCTTTGAGGTCAGGCAGATAGTGACAACCTCTTTGCACTTTTGAGCTTTCATTTCTGAAATATATAAATTGTAGAACTGACCAGTGTGCAATATCTAAGGTATCAAACAAGAAAATGACATACAGGAAGAATGATTTGTCCGCACTATGATCAAAGAAATACATGGCTAAGGGGGGGGGACTCATCAGAAGAGATGAGAATGCTTTAATTAAGACAAGGTTCAATCAATGAATGATCAAGCATTATCCATGTAATTGTCAAAGATTCAGTTTTGATGGCAATATTTCTTCAGCAGGCTGAAAATTGGTACAAGACCAAGTTTATCTGTACAATATTGGTTTGCAGGACATTCAAACTATGTTTAAGTTGAAACTTAACTAAAGATAAAAATAAAAATTACAGTTGCAAGTTAAATCCAGATTAAAATTACAAAAGTTAAATTTGAATTTTAATACTTTAAGTAGAAATTGTGAAGTATTTTAAAACTGTAAGGTAATTTAAAAATTGAATTATTGGTTATTAATGAATTATTACCTTTGAAGGAAGCCTGTTGAACTTTCTTTGTTAGCAATAACAAAGTCATCTTGACTAACAGACTTCCGAGCAACTCCTGTTCCAGTCATATTCCAGTCACCATTGCGAAAAACTGATGAAGTACCAGTTTGCCAAGAAGGAGTTTCATTAGGAACATTATGCGAAGTCCTACTGTTGTATGAATGCACAGTTTCTGAACATGTCCTGCAAATCAATTTATAAAACTATTGTTGAAAGCTTTGTTAAACATAGAAAATAGAAAGGGAAGATGTGGTTTGGAAACACACATCGTATAAACAAATATGCTGTTCATTTTTCAGGTTGTTGTCATTTGACAACAAAAATAAACAAGCTACAAAACAATCAAAGGAAATGTTAGCAAGGGTGATAACATTGTATTATAGGATTCTCTTTAATTCTCTTAAATCTCCAGTTCTTTTAAATTCAATGGTAATTCATCCTAATAAATGCTAATTGCTCAATATATGGATGTGCAACCATGTAAAAGGAAACCAGGAATCAGCATCTTTACGATCCTGACTGGGGGTGCTGCAAAAGAGTTAAAAAACTTATGTCTAGTTCATGATGAATATTAACCCAATCTTAAAAATAGCACAGGTCTTATAAAGAATACTACGGTTTGGAATTGCACAAAAGGCTGAGGATGTGACAAGCTATATTTGGTAGAGTTAAGGAACTAAAGAAAAAAGAAAATTGTGAGATAAAAATGAGTAAGACAGAGACCAAAAAAACAAAACAATGAAATGACTAAAGAAGAAAGTGCAAAGAAAGGGAAACAGGATAAAATTTAAAAAATACATAAAAGTGAAAAAAATGTAAAAAAAAAATGAAAAATATTCTAAGTACAATAATGATAAATGTATAATGGAGAAAAAATAGAAGAAAGAAAAAGAAAGGAAAACAGAAAAAAGGAAATGATAAAAAGAAAGAAATTATAGATGGAAGGAAGGATGGAAAGCAGCAAAGGAAGAAAGGAATGTTATCTGGAAGAGACTAAAAGAAAAATGGATGAAGTAAAGACATAATGAATATAAACAAAGACATACTGGTAGTTAGAATAAAAGGCAAGTATGGGACAAGAAAGGATGGTATATATGAGATATCAGTATGAAAAAGTTAAAAGGGCAGGGCAAAGAAAATAAAAGTTAAAAAAAGAAAGGTATTCAAGAGAAATAAGATAAGTGGTTTGCAGCTAAATGTTACATACTGGATGTGATTTATGCATATGACATGATTAATGACAGTGTATATAGTTTGAATAAAACCTTTGTTTATCACAGCCAAAATTGAAATGGGTTGATCTCATGTCCTCTGTTTGTTTTTTCCTGTAGTCCTTTGTTTTGATGTCAGCCAAAGAGCAAATCTGTCAACATGACAGGTTAGACTGGTTTAAGTAAATAATAAGAAATTAAATATTATTTCCACACTTATAATTCTTTTCTTATGAAAACTTGTCAGCAAACATCTTACCCCACCAGATTGATAACTTGAAGCATATACTGATCCATCTTCACCAAACATTTTACTTTGTACATAGGAAGGAGGGAAGATCTAACAATGGCAAAAATTGCAACGACAGTTGATGATTTACAGAAGTTTGTTGTATCTTGGAATAGTCAATAAATTTGATGGAATTTGACAAAAGATACAATAGCTGTCCATTGTTCCATGGCACAATGACCACTTTGAGCCTGGTAAAAATTATCTGGGATGGTAATTCACGTTATGGAAATGAATAATGATTGAGAAGTTAATCCCGAATAAACTAGATCTGATACAAGTTTGTTATAGGTACAGTTCCAGGTGTTAGTTGATGACTTGGGATTTTTATGTTGTTAATCAGACATATTGCATGACACGCGTGAAAGTTGATAAATTGGAAAGAATTGACCACAAATAACAGATGCAACTCTTGTCTGTTTTAGAATACTACAGTTTAATAAAATCAGTGCAGTTCTTACAGGTGCGTTTGTGACGTGCATATTCTGGACAGCAGGTTTGACTGCAGGTAAGACATTCTTGGAGAAATGGAATGATGTAGTCGTGATCGAAGGATTACCAAAGTCACTGCCAAATTCAAAATTGGACCTTCGCTAGAAAACGAAGTCAAAGAGTTAATACAATGAATACCATGGCATTTGACAAGCAAGCATAATCTCACAGACAAAGTGTTTCACGATATCAGTGGCTCGAAATAAGAATTGAAAGACATGATAGAATCCAACACAAATTTTATTCTCTTGACTACATAACTTCAGCAGCAAACAGCTATACAAAATCTTTGTAGGGTTGCGATAGGCTTGTTTTCACAAAAATCTAACGACATCCACACTTCAGCCTTCCTCTCTTCTTCCTTCAAGATGAGATATTTTAACGATTTAGTTACCTGAATTTCTGTGCTCAACTTTGCGGTCTCCCTGTCTAGTTTCACATTCTTGAAAAAGAAGGAAAAGCAATTTTTGCTCAATGAATTTCACTTGCTTCAACTCGCCTGTTCGAAAGTTCCGCAGTTTTCCAGATTGCCGCCAAACAGCTACCTTGGCATGATCTTAAATAGTTTAACATTACTTTGGAGGTAAATCGAAAATAATGGAAAAGCTGTATATGACTAGGTACCAAAAAAATTCCAACCTTTTTGCCGTAACATTGGAAACTCGTGGTTTCCCATGGTTTTTCTACTTTACAACCATCTTTTCCAAGTATGTAGTCCTTCACCGCCGAATCCTTGATTGCAGTGATCGCATTTTGCCGTCTAGGTCCGTAAAGATAGTTCCTCCAGCAGGAAAAAGTGCTCATTTTAGAGTAAAAAAACTTTCAAGAAAAACGAACATGTCTGTCTCTCCCCCACGGCTGATAGGTGTTGCTAAGAGACGCCCATGAACAGCTTAATAATGACATCATAAGGCCCGCGTGAAATAACTAATTATAAATTAATGTTTGGTTATACTTGGTCTAATGAGCTGTGATGGCTAATATCAAAACCTTACCACAATGTTGATTTCTTTATTTTTATTTAGTCAGGAGCTGGGTTCAAAATATACACCAAAATTTCTCACCCTCAAGGGAAACTGTACTGCATTATTTGAAAAGTTTATTCAGAATAGGACTGAATGGAAAGATATTAGAGAATTTGGGAGGCAAATTATATAAAACTTTCTTATATTATGGCTACTTAAAGATGTCTGGAAGGTTAAGTATATGATGAAATAAAGCAGAGATAATGGTAATATCACTTACACTACTTTGGTAATAATTGATCACCACATAATTGATTACATCATACTTTTATTATATAAATCATGCCAGTGCTGCATTGATATCTCATAAAACGAAGCAGTAGCAACAATCTATGGGAAGGCAATCACATATCTTTCTGTTTTCATCTTAACTTGTATTCACATAATTACCTAAACCACTTATTTTTATTTACAAATATATAAATTTAATATTAGAGGCTTAAACTTGTATTTGGAAATCTTCAGCTAAAATTAATAAATGGACTGCCATTCCAAACTGAGGAGATAAAATCCAGCTCAGGACTGTCTTGAGGACTTTTTGCCGGTCACTTCCCAAAGCTGTCCAACAGTTTTTTATATACCAAGATACTGTCGAACCTGGGTGTTACCAAAAAACAAACACATTGTAGAGAATGCAGTATGCTCATTACAACAGCACTGCAATAAGAAACCTTAGAGTTACAGTTACTCTATGCAAAAAGTGATTACATGATAATGGCTATATAGTCCAAAATAAAACACAATCTGAAAAATATCACTCTTAACTTGTGATTCAAGTAAAGAAGAATGGTCAAACAGTAATAGTCAGTCAGTTATGGTTGATGGCTGCATGAAACTATTGAAAAACAATTAATAATAGATGGACTTGAAACTTTGCAGTTGGCTGTGTAATATTATTCTTTTCCAAGCTATTGTTGATGGACAATTCTAGGGTGAACTGGGATTGCAATACAAATGCTAATGGGTTTAAAAGCACACTTTTTTAAATAACTTTTGCTTCAACTCTGTTCCAACTTAGCTCTAATTATACTTACAAATGGTGTCTCTCACCGCTGTGACTAGGATTCGATTCAGGCCGCGTGCAGTAATCTTATTAAAGTTACCTTGGTCACATGTGAGAAGAGTATTGCCCAGTTTGACTCTACCGAGCATCGCAGGTTTTCTCCGGGTACTCCAGTTTCCTCCTGTCGTAACACAAGATCCATGAGGGTAGGCCCTTACTGGACCTCTAGGGAGAGCAACTCAGATAGCTGATAGGGTTATCCAGTATAAATAAGATGCTTATAAATATTGAAAAAATTTCTTTCTGCTATTTGACAGTTACCATGTTTGACAATTTGTGAAAATTCAAGAGGTACTTACCATAATAACATGCAATTGAGACAGGACTACTGTTATTGCTATGGTTGGTGGGCCAATGTAGTTCATCAACACAGCCCATTTCTAACAAGATAAAACAATACAGAAAATGTAATTTTATTACATTACAAATGCAATTCTTTACCGTTACATACTTGATTTTCCAATGACATCCAACAAACCAGATCATGAATAGTAATTCCACTTGATTAAAACAGCATAGGGAACAATTTTTCATGCTTACCCATAATTTATCAAAGAATATTGCCACAACTGTCAATTCCAAAAAGATATCAGCTGCACACAGTTTCCAAAGCCACATTATGGCCCAGGTGCTGTGAAAGCTCAGTGCTTCAGCCTGCAACACCTGTGTTAGGTTCAAATAAAAAACAGCAAAAAAAACTTTAGGTTCATTTTTTTCTTTTCTATAATTAAGTGCTTCCCTGTTGCTAAGGAAATGTAAACTATCGTCAACCAAAGACATTCGCCAAATTAAGGAATGGCTTTAGCACGGTATGTTAGTGTTTCTATTTCTATTTCAGCTGCTTGACAATCTTAAACTTGTCTTATATATTTAATTCACGTTACTTAGAAAGCACACCAAACTATAAGTCGGCTTCATGCCAGAGAGTCGCGAGGAAGTCTTATATTCACAACTGGATAAAAGTAGACGAAGACTCAAGGACGCCACACCGTGTTTTTCCTGTGTGCTAAGATACCTAATTACATTAAATTTATTGACATATACATATAAAAAATAGCTGGTTTGTTTTGTTGTTACTTCTGTTTAAAAAAGTGTGTCTACAAGTAGTGGAAACAGATAGACCGTAATATTTTAGTAGATCGTCTACCACTATTCAAAAGATTTTTATTATTAAATGTTGATTAAAAATAACGACTGAAAAAAGCTTGTATATCTTCAGCTACACGGCTACTCCGATATTAAAATGAAAAATTGACGCTTTCTGCGTTCTGAAACGATCAAACGCAGTGGACCGTAAATTCACGCCACTTCTTACAACACAAAGCGACCCAACGTGATACTTTCCCGTTACAGTAATCTACAAATATTTTTCAGTCTGTAATAACGACGAAATATTTAGTCCATACGAGATCTTCGAGAACCAGCTGGACGACAATCGAATAAGGATTTCGTTATAAACTTACACTTGCAAGTGATGCAAGCAGACAATGAAGAAATAATGAATCAACGTGTATTTACATGTCTATTCATGGAAACGCAAAACGTAAAAGAAATCCAAAACCGAAATAGCAAGAAAAATCTCGATAAAATCCCAGTAAATCCTACATACTCACCGGTGGAATCGCATCTGATTTTACTTCCAAAAGTGTGTGATACTCGTGAAGAAAGTGATCCCAAAAGAACGAGCGGGCAGAAATCTGAATGCCATAAGCAACCATTATAATAATTATTTTCTTTCTGCTTTCATAAACCAAAATTTCCTTTACTTTATATCCGTTCTTAGTTGGACTATAGTGACTCATTAAAGCCATCTCGGCATCATCGGAAGAATATTCTCTCCTTTTCACCGGCGGGTTTCTGATAAAGTACAAGATACAAGCACACAACACCAAAATACAACCAAGAAAGTCCGCAGCAGCATCAATAAAGTATCCATAAGTCCCCCAACCATTAACAAAAGCTGTCTTCATGTTTGACTGGGCTCTGTAAACGACTCCGTCAAAAACATCGAGTAAACATCGAAATTCAAAAGCAACACAACCAAGTCTTCGTATCCAAATACTGTCTTCGTACATCAGTCTTCCTGAAATGATAGCCACAACCAAATGAAGTCCACTGATTAAATTGGGGCTAACCCAACTTATCTTGGAAATTTCGTATTTTGCGTCAATGTATTGTGATAAAGGAAGCCAAACGTAATGGCTGATATGGTCCTGCATTCGGACTTTCACAGTTTTGATTGGAAACCTCGAGCTGACAGCTGAAGCAACAGTAGAGTTGGCGACAAGACCTTGCTCTTGCATCTCGCCAAAGAAACTCATATCCATCCATACGAAAAAAGTTAAAGACGCGAAAACAAAGTAGAATACAACGTTGTCTTCCCAGCCCATAATTTCCAGTATTTGTTTATACCTCTCTACCGTCAACAATGTCGTTCAAATTTGTGAGAGCACTTCTCTCACAAAACGGACACCCTTCGATACTTAAGTACATCCGAAATAGGCTTCCATGCACATGGCAGATCTGTTTTATACTTGTACATTAGTTAACCTATCAGTATGCCTTCGATCCACAAGGTTTGCGTGTGAGAAATGTCAAGCTACGCGTTTCGTCTTCCGGTTGTTCCACATCAGACCACTTTCCTCGAAAGGCTAAACAAACGCGCGCATTGGTCAATTCACCTGTCTATTGTTTTGATTACTTCCGTCCTGGTTTAAAGTAAAAAACACCTGGCTGTCAAAATCTCACCACAAAATCACATAACAAGGATTGTCATAATTTATCAACCTTTAAAGTAAATAAAATATTGAATCAAAATTTCTGACAACTTATTGCTAGGTATGAAAAATTAGGCTCGGACCGTGAGTAATGAAACTGGAATGACAACCTTTTGCACCATGAATGGAATCTGCGAGGCTATAAATGGGGAAATCCAAGAAGCCTAGAAACTCGTGAATAAGAAATAGGTACGCTTAGGCGTACATGTATCTGCGCATAAATGCTAACGTTTTGACTGGGCCAAGATAAAAATGACGAAAAGGCGGTGAACGGAATGACACTTCACTACCTTTTCATTTTTTTCTTTTTTGGACGGAGGGCGGGGGGCGTCGAGGAAAAGGTAAAATGGTGTCTGATTTGTGCCTGATAGAGTGATACAATAAATTTCCTGGCCGTAGATAAGAAAGCTGGATGCTTGCTGACCGGAAATTTCTTTAATCCTTCTGCCTCCCACCATTCCTTCCCTCAGCACTAAAGAACAATGCCTCACTCAGCTCTAGCATTAAAATTCTTAAATATTTTTACTAACCATGAACATTTAACTTACGTTTTAATCCAATGGGGTTTCAATTCATACCCAGTAAATAATTATAAAGCCTGAAATTTTTCTTATTTACCTTTTATATTAACTGTGATGAAAAAAGGAGCTCAGCCAACATATTTTCACGAGCCGCATATTAAAGGTCAAAGAGCCGCGGTTTGGCCACCCCTGTAATATATCATACACGAGGAGTGTTTCATCCGATATCCAAACGCCGGAGAAGTGAGTTGAAAAACGAGGCGATAGCCAAGCTTTTTATCCAACTTCGAGGTTTTGATATTAAATCTCAAACGAATCCTTATTTAAAGAGAAAATCGGGTTTATAGTTGTCAAAATTTTATGCTAATCAAGATCATTATCCAAACTACTTCGCGGTACTGATTTCCTTTGTGTTTTGCTCATGAATTATTATTAAATTTGAGAAGTACATACGTTTCTTTACGTAAAGGAATTAGAAGTTGTCTCATTGAAATCCATATAAATCATGTTTGTAGTTGATAATAATGCAAGTTTCATTCTGTGTACTCCATGTTGCTTATATAATGGTGATTCATAGAATGTTTAAACTACGTACTATAGCATTTTTATTGGACACTCGCAGTTGTGAATTGTCCCATACAAGACATTAAATGTTGTTGTTAATGTTATTATTTATGTTCGTTAGGACGGATTGAGACACCGAATTTCTCATGCGCCGAATCTGATGAAAATAAGCTTGAACAAGAGTGTTTTAATTTACACATTACTGATTAGGTTCGGCTTATGAAAAAAACAGCGTCTGAACGTGACCTTAGTTATCGATATTTACATTCAGGCCAGCAGAGAAAGAGGGGCAAAGGGGGCAGATTGGCCTAGGGCCTCAGATTGAAAGGGCCTTATTCTTAAGAATTCCTCAAAATACCTTAAAAATCCTTAATCCCGAATGAAACTCTTTTTGGCGCATGGGCCATAACCTGAAGGTTGAGGGGCGGGAGCTCTGAATGACCAATTTGCCCCGGGCCTCCTGTTGCCTCTCTGTGGGCCTGTTTCGATTAAGAAACACTTGAAAACTTGCTGGTAATGCGTGTTGCTACCAAAACTGGTTGCCAATGTTGTACTATATCTAGTACCAAATGTTATACATGTACTTTAAAGCAAAATAAAAATATTGACAGTTTGTGTTTATATATTTGGCCAGCAAAGTTTACAAAGTATTACCATTGATGGCAGAATGTTGGTAAGATGCGTTATAATCCTGCTAGATAGTATCCATAATCATTTGTGATGAAGGTTTAGAGGGTACCACAAGCAGCCACCATACATACCTGTTCTAAACTAACTTTGCTGCTATGATGCTGATTAAAAGTTGAATGGGATATTGACATTTTGCAATTATTGTACCCTGATTGCAGAGATTGTTTTTATATCACAAAATTTTTATGTGATTGGCTGCCTGCAAATTACTTAGCATGGCTTAGCCAATAGAAATTTGGAAAGGCTGGAATTTGGTTGGAAGAAAGTTGCAACATGGGAAAAAATACTAAGTCATGATATGCAAGGGAAAAGAGAATAAATCAACACTGAATTACAAACAAACAAGCAAATTGCTGATGATGGGGTGTATAACTGTGGAACTTTGTATTATGTTATCTACTGTAAGTGAAATTCTTACAGTAGCCAGTTACTGGGTTAACATTCAAATTATTATTGGTATTGGATGGGTCTGAGCATTTCATCAAGAATGACATTATTTAGACTGAGGTCAATGATATCTGCTGAAGGCTGAGGTAGATAACATTGACCAAAGTCTTGATGATTCTTGATATCATTGTAAACTGAATTCTTTAATTATTTTTATACTGCAATTTAAAAGTCGTACTAACAAGCATTCTGGCTGTAAAAAATGCAAGTGATCAGCTTAACAAAATTGACTTTATGGAAGACTTTAACATTGTCAAATAGTGAAATATTCAATTGTTTCCAACAGCATCCAATAATTGTTATTCTCTAAAGTTAGTAAGTAAAGAATAGGATATCTAGAAATATCAGGATAATAAGTAAACCATATACTGAGGTTGTTCAATAGACATTTGATGTACCATTACACAAAAGCTAGTTTTTACCTGAAATAAATGTTTGCAAATTTTGAATATCATTTCTGTTTATGGAGGGTACCACACAGGCGGCAGTTCACTCCTTTAATAGTTTCATATACTGTATAGATTTTCTAGCAGTAGGTCTTGCTGCAATGTAGGTCAAGATAACAGTCACAATGAATAAATTATTGTGCAGATGATATTAAGTCACTCTCATGTTATTGATAAAGAAATTAACATAAAACCAACTGATTACTATTTGTTTCAAGATTGATTGCAGTTGAACAGCAAAGTTTGCACATAAGTGATGGTTAGGAATAAGAATTAATATACATAATGGAGACAAGATATTCCATTTTTGATGGAATATTCTTTAGGAATGCCTGTTTTTTGAGTCTTGTTTTGTTCTTTCTTTTCCTTTCTTTTTTTTTTTTTTGGGGGGGGCGGGCATATTCCCCTCCTGCCCCAGGCAGCAATTTACCTCATTATGCCACTGCCCAGAGTTTACTTTCAAGTTTCAACAAGTCCCCATCAGAGTTCCTGCATTATACAATCTATGTCACACATTTCAATTATATTCCAGCTGGTTATTGAAGAACCAACAAGAAGCTTAGTGTATAGTTGTTGGTCAGTGGACTTCTTAGCCTATTGCAGCCAGGCAATTGTCTAATTAATGTGACCATTATGTCCTGAATACTTCAATATGTTGACAACAGACAACACTGTGTGTAATGGGGATTGAACCCAGTAACTCTTGAGTTCCAACATGGACACACTTTGGTGTTGTTTTGCTATGTCACCCTCAAAAGGGTATAGAAATGCTGAAAATAATCTGCCAATTTCATTTTGCCAGGCAAAACTTCCAGTTTTGCTAAATGATATATAAACATTGACAAAACATCTTGGTTTTGTTTTAGTATGTCATCCTCAAAAGGGTATAGAAATGCCAAAACAATCTGCCAATTTCACTCATATCTTGGCAGGCAAAACTCCCAGTTTTGCTAAATGATGCATGAGCATAAACAAAATATTTTGGTTTTTGTTTTAGTATGTCATCCTCAAAAGGGTATAGAAATGCTGAAAATAATCTGCCAATTTCATTGATATCTTTGCAGGCAAAACTCCCAGTTTTGCTAAATGATGCATGAGCATAAACAAAATATTTTGGTTTTTGTTTTAGTATGTCATCCTCAAAAGGGTATAGAAATGCTGAAAATAATCTGCCAATTTCATTGATATCTTGGCAGGCAAAACTCCCAGTTTTGCTAAATGATGCATGAGCATAAACAAAATATTTTGGTTTTTGTTTTAGTATGTCATCCTCAAAAGGGTATAGAAATGCTGAAAATAATCTGCCAATTTCATTGATATCTTGGCAGGCAAAACTCCCAGTTTTGCTAAATGATATATGGACATTTACCAAATATTTTGGTTTTGTTTTAGTATGTCATCCTCAAAAGGGTATAGGCATGCAGAAAATAATCTGCCAATTTCACTGATACCTTGGCAGGCAAAATTCCCAGTTTTGCTAAATGGTATGTGAACATACACAAAATATTTTGGTTTAATTTTAGTATGTCATCCTCAAAAGGGTAAACAAATGTCAAAAATAATCTGCAAATTTCATTGTTTTTGGCAGGCAAGACCCATAGTTTTGCAGGATGATGTAAATGTAAAGGACATAATTATGGTGTTGTTTTGGTTATTATATCCTCAGAAGGGATAAATATACCAAAAATTCCATGCAACTCACAAATTACCAGAAAATTCACCCAGATTTGTTTTTCTGTATTTTATTTTTCTTCAAGGGTTCAAAACTAACTACATACAACAAAAACTGCATATTTTACCATAAGCTAAGTCAAACTACAAGAAGTCAAAAAAGTACCTGTATGCCTAAGGTAGCCACAAAGTGCTTTAATTACATGAATCTGAACTATATTACTTTTTCTAAGAATGCAACAAAAATTGAAGGACACACATTTTTTGGTTCATTTATTCTTTTAATAGCAAATAACTTACATAAGTATAAGTAGTTAGAAAAGATTCTCCATGTCACCCCAAAAACCCAATTTTTCCAAGTTTATTTATTGAAATTGCCACAAGTTAACACAATCATTCAATTACCAGTACTAATATTGTAGATCAGCTCCTCCTAACCGAATGCCTTGCTATGCAAAGTGCATAGATTATGAAACATCCTAGCAACTATGTATAAATGACCAAATGCCCTAGCAAAAGCTGCAATTTATCTGCTAATCCTCAGGAACCATCAACATGTTTTGCTTTGTAGTGACAATGTAAAACAAGTCTCAGGATCAAGGATAATTTTGATTTTCTAAATTTTTAGGTAATACATGATTGTATACTTACGGGGATGGGAAGGACACACCCACAACTAGCTAAATATTAAGTTATGTTTAAACTACCGAAGATCAACTCATGAATTAAGCAGCCATGTAAAGTTCTGTTGATCCCTTCACATGACAGCAAAACTCATAGAGATGATCTACCATCCTGGTGGCCTGCCAACAAAATTACAAGGAACACTTTCCAAGCACATCACCAGGAAATGAATCCCATTTCCTTCAGTAACTTGGCTAGTTTTGTTCCTGTTACCCTAAATAATTACTAAACCCTATCTATCTGATAAAGTTTCAGCCTGCTCTCTAAGAAAAATGCATTAAGAACACACCTGGAATCCAAATGAGATGATTGACGACCAGTTCCATGAGTTGCAGTAGATCTCCAAAATTAGGATAGACAGAGCCACATACACACAATTACAGTAAATTAACTTTAATTTCTTAAAAATATACTATTACTTTGCAGAAATACATTATCACTTATTCAAATTGAAATATTCAGAAATTTGCAGTTTAGTTCCTGCCAATCAACAATTTTGTACTGGCCAATTAAGAGTTTTCTTTCTTTACTTAGTATCTCCTGACATCCAAATGAGATTTTCTGCTTGCACACCTATGACCAGAGAGAAATGCTTGGCAATTTGTTCACAAGTCAGCATCTAGCTGCAAATGATTTTAATGTACTTGAAAAGATTTGTATTCATATTCATGCTTTTTGTTCTCCAGACAGCACCAACATTATCATCACCATCACATGGTTTAATTGTACTTTTCATAAGAGGCCTTTTTTTCTTTGCATTGGCCACAGCAGAGCCTTAAAACAAGTTTGCTTATGCACACAAATAAAATAGCTTAATGAAGAATATGAACCTTAAATTCAGCCTCAATTTCCTAATTTTTCCTTTTAGTAATATATAAATGAATCGAATAAGTAGATTAATTGTCTTCACCAGAAGACAACCTACCCTGAAGATTGTATCCAGTGAAGGATGAATTCCACCAAGTCTGTTGATTTCCACCAGGAGACATGATGGGTACAATTATACCCAGTTACCTATCCCAAGAAATGGTATACCAGTTATGGAAGGAGTTCAGATTCCATCACATATCTGGTATAACTTTTCTTGTCCTGCCTGACTACTCTACCCTAGCCATTCTACTCTAAACCATCAGGCCTTAAATATTTTGCCACCAGGATTCTAACCTTTTGATTCCACTTTGACCTTTTGATTCCACTTCACTTGTCATAAAATGTTGTAAATATCAATCCTGAGCTCCAACTCCATCCATTGGATGTGAAAATATATCCCTGGATCCATAATCCAAATACAATTTAATCCAGTAAGTAGATGTCATCCTTTATTATCCAGTAATCCATCATAAATACACAGGGTTCTCCCATAACATTTGCCAGTTTTGATATTAATAACTGCTGTACATTGCAGGGTTTCAGGTTTGCATTTTTATTTTTTTAATTTTTTTTTGCTTTAAGTTGAGTTGAACACATATTGTCGTGTTATGATTTCCCTAGTTGAGCAGAGATGCATCATTTAGGATTAAGGCTGAGTCACCAACAGCTGGTGAAAACATGAACTCATGGTAAATAGTTATGAGATGACCAAGTATGAGCATATCCAACACCTAATGAAAGCATTTAATCATTGCAAACTATTCTATCCTAAACTGCTAGAGGAAGAATTTCACTAACAGCTGCTAGAAGAATCAACCTATTGCAAATAGTACTATCTGGAGTTCATTCAGCCATTAAAAAGCTTAAAAATAAGCATGAAATTTACATTAAAATATTTAGTAGGCCAGGTTCTTATTCAGGGTTACATGGTGGTGATGACTTATGCACGAAGTGCCAAGCTAAGGAGCAAAGTGAATCGGCCGTTTCCACTTCACCCCTCACCTTGGCACTTCATTCACAGGTCACCAGCACTTTGTAGCCTAAAATAAGGACCTGGTCTACTGAATATCAGAACAATGGTGATTTCTTTCTTATTATCACCTTTTTATTAATTCTTTATTAATTTATACTGTACCCCAAATGGTAAAATAAAGACTGGTGCAAACTTTAATGTTCAATATTTATTGATTTAGACCACTTACGGTACAATAAATATTATCACTAATTTCAATACTCAGATTATTGTCTACTTAAATCTATGCAAAAAACCTAGAAATCTGTGTTTAGACGTGGGAGAACCCTTTTTACTTTCGTTCAAACATGAAGATAATTCACCTGAAAATGAGGTTAAATATTATGTGTTAACACCACAAGCATTGCGAAGAGGGATTATGCCGAATATTTATTCGAAATTACGGGATTTATTTATTACAGTAGAATCAGTGGGTTAACCCTATTGCCCCTGCTAGCTGCAGCGAAAATTCCGTAAAATCCCCAGGCGCCAAAGTGTCTGGTATTTAGTTCATCCGATCGAACAGTTAATTCCGTCAACTTTGCTTCGTTGTGGTAAATTTGTCTCAACACGAAGCACGAGTGCTCAAAATCTGACCTCGAATTCTCCAAATCCAGCGGCTTGAAATGCTTAAATTTTTTTTCCCTTGAAGAACAAAGACTTTAATAAAGTGCATGTAAGTTTACTGGTTTGCAGTTAATTTAGAAAGTATTGTCTTGTTTTCACTAACTAGTTTGGCGCCCAGTTGACGCCACCACCACTTCAGAAGTCGACTTAAACCACGACGCCAGTTCAGAATTCGACTTAAACCAAGAAGTTTGAATCGAAAAACAAATAAAATGTCTACCTGGTCTTTTCATTCAAAAATGCTTCTGTACTGTTGGACAAACTCCATATCCCGCGTAAACATCGTACTTCGTTAGACGTCACAGCTATACCTAAAAACGCAAATGCGTGAAAAGCTCACTTTCAAACCAGAGTTTTCTCGCAAATTACTCACGAAAATTTATGAAAACTAGTTCAAGACCGTTCAAACTACTCCCAAGGCTTTTTTTCCAGGAGTTTACCTTCTCCGTATCGAACCGCAGTACACGAAATAGCTCTCTTGTGTACTAGAAAGTTGGACTTCAGGCCAGAAATTTTTCGGGAAAATTTTCGCCGAATATCACCAAAATACCTCTAAAACGGTTAATAGCTCTTCGCTATCGTTTGTTGCGAGTGTTTGTTCAAAGAAGAAACGAAATTAAGCGAATAACGAACTCCAATGCAGAACCGGTGGCGCGTTGTCGTCACAACGACTGACAAGAGATTCGGCCGAAGACAAACGATTTAAACGAGAAATTTGACTGAAAGAATCATTGCATACCTTTCCAAACTGCCAAGGAGGCTTGCCGACCAAATATCTTGGCTTACGTTGCACCGAAGTTGAATTTCGGTCGTTTTTCATCGAGTCCAAGTACACGTTGATAAAACCCAACTGTCCTCTCCAAACGTCGCGCACAAAGAGAATGCACAAAGAAATATCAAGACTTAAACGTTGTGGCGCGAATTGGATTCGTATGTCTATTGGCTGAAGATTTTAACAAGGCTGCAACTGATTGGTTATTTTTGGATGCTTTTGATTGGTGCTTATTCAGACCAAAATATCCTCCACCTCGAAAGATGGTGTTATTTTTAAAAAACTGCCCTTCTAAATCTGATAATACTGTATGATAACTTGATTTATTTTAAAAACTAAACCTTTTTAAGGCTAAGATGGGTTACTACCTTGAAGGCTAACAATGACAAAATACTGTATATGTCCAGAAACAATTTTGCTGAGGCTTTTAGAAAAAGCGAGCTTTAAAAAGTATAAGAATGCTACCCTGGTCGAGTGCAACTTGTCAGCAACTTTCCACCATTTATTTCTATTTATTTCACTGCTTCCGGTGTGGTTACTTTTATATAGATTAGGTCTAAGTTATATTTTAAAAAAATCTTCGGAAAGTAAGAAGAAATATAAAAAAACTGCAAAAACCGCTCAACTCAATGGAGATCGAATGTCCAAAAGACAAACACAACCACAACAGACTAATTGCTCATCAAAAAAAAAAAACAACAAAAAATCTAGTTGCTCAGAGGAAATAAATTTAAATCATTTCATACCTTAATATAACCCAT
This sequence comes from Heliopora coerulea, assembly GCA_030142905.1. Taxonomy (NCBI): domain Eukaryota; kingdom Metazoa; phylum Cnidaria; class Anthozoa; order Scleralcyonacea; family Helioporidae; genus Heliopora; species Heliopora coerulea. The sequence continues at coordinate 778,786 of JASJOG010000116.1, read as the reverse complement.
TAAAAAAAGAAACTTCAGTACTCCTATAATGACACAGATATCGTCAAGCAGTAGGCAAAGAAGCAATGTGCTATTACAGCGTTTTGTTTCAATATGAAATATATAATCCAAACGAATCAAGGTGAATACAAATAGCACTGTACCACTTATTGCATTCTAGTGATGGAGTTGATGAAATCTGGTTATGATTGTGAGAGAAGGTTAATATTTTCCCGAATGCCCTGGACTGTTAGCACATTGGCTTGGTTGATACAAAGGATCAGAAGTAAACAAGGGGCGGACTTATGCGAAGACATCACCATTCTTTGTTATCATATCGCGTGGAAAACTGGCACTAATGGTTAATTAGTGATAAAAAATGCGCCGTAAACTAAGGCATTATAATGGCATTGTGCGACCGAATACTTTCCCTCAGTTTTCAAGTGACCATGGCCCTACACAGCTCTTTTTTCCTGGGGAGCGGTAGGACGTATGCGGAAGAAAGTGTCCAGAAATGAGTTGTCAACTGGAGCATTTGTCGAGCTCCACAAAAAGATACTGATAAGCTCATCTCACTGCTGTTCGTATGAATTAATGTCAATCAAAACCCAAATGTGTGTTTCAATGCCAAATACTTATGTTTTACGCCGCATTTGTACTAAATAATTTTGAAAATACAGACAATAAAGTAACAATGAGCAGTATAAAAAGAAACAATTAGGATTTTTCTGCGGTGGAAGTTACCCCTGGCGCCCCCCCCCCCACACACACACACACACGCACACCCAGCGATGTATGACCATGGCCGAGACAAAAACATCAAAGTGCCGGCACGAAGTGGGACTTCTGGTTAATTCCTTATTCTGCGTTTCAGCTCTTATCCTGGCAGTCGGAAGTTGTCGAAATCTTTCCAGCGGATGCATTATGTTGGACCGCTCTAAATCGTTGATTGGCTCAGTTAAGAAACCTAACAGCTGACAGCACGACAGCATAGTATCTGCGTTGCACAGATACAATGATTATATAATTTGTAATAGTGATATGAAACGCCACGAGTGAAGTAAATATCGTAATTAATAAACTCGAACAAAAATGGTGGTTACAAAATGGTGGACCTGGAGGAGTTTAAATTTCATAAAGGAAATTTCTGAGAATCACGATTGGAGTTTCTATTTAATGAATAAAATTTTCGATTGTAAGAATCGTACATTTTAGTTGACCCAATCGGGGGACCAGTTGCGAAAAATGCAACGCTTGATCCTCTGGCTGGAAGATCGTACAGAAACTTTTTGAAATATATTTTCTGCTTGTTCTTACTACTAGGCCTATAGGAGATGGGCAAGCAAAGCACATAGTATCGTAGACGTGGGTTAACCTTTATTCGATCAATGTTAAGCATGCAGTATAATAAATACTAGTGCTATTGCTACTCAGTTAGACGTGCATGTCATAAATACTATCGTCCCTTCTTTGAAGACTTTGGAAAAACTGTTGTTCCACCAGCAGTGGCTATGCTTTGGCTTCTCGACGTTCTACTGTGGCGTCTCACACTCCCAAAAGCAAAGTTATTCTTCTGTTTCTTCAAGTTCACACTAGCTCTTCTTCCTAGAAAATAACCAGATTTTTGTTTCTCGGATTCTTCCTGTGAATTTGGCCCCTCCACGTTGAGGTTTTTGTTGAGGTTTTCTGAGAGGAATAAAAGAAATAAGTTAACAAAGAAATAAGTTAACAAACCAAGACAAAGAAAAGAACGCGACACGCTCCACCACTTTCGTACAGTAACATACGGAGAAAATCTTTATCGCCTAGTAAGCCATCCAGGAGAGGGACACAAGTATCATTCAGCGACCCAGGAAATCCTAAAATATTTTGGATAATCATGAATAAGTGCATTAATAATCTATTTGTTTAATAATAACTAAGCAATAATGATCTAATTTATTTGTTTATCTATTCTAATTCTATTTATTTAAGTCACAGTTTCTAATTTTAAAACGCTGACGTTTTGAACTAGATAACTCTTACGAAAACGTCGAGAGACTTTTGATCATTCTTACATAGCGTATAATAACAAGCATAATAATTGCAATTCTTTTGTCAGTTACATTGATAGATATGGTAACTCTTTCCAGAGGTAGCTCGTTCATCCGACAACCAGAGGTAGACTGAAGAATATTTGATGCTCCAGTTCAATTTCTTAAATCTTTTTAGAGTAGAAGTGAAGAGAGACAGATGGCAATACTGACCTTAGTTTTCAAAAAGATTTATTGGCAACTTAATGAGAGTAAAGGCTAGAAAGCAGCATCATGATAAATCACAAGTTGTCCCAACAAAGACTACGTTCCGTTTCATCGTTTTATAGCTGTTTTTTTTTAAAGTATTATCCATTCAAGTCTATTGTTACCCTAAGTCTTCTTAGTTTCAACAGTTCTTTTAACAACTTAAGTCCAGTGTTGAGATTCTACATTGTATACTCGCACACGTTTAGAATCCTTAAATTTGAAATTCAATAAATACATCGCTTACTTTCTATCTTAATAAGAATTAGTGTTTCTCTTTCGTCGACATGCTTAATAGCATAGTCCATGGGGCTTAAATAGAGATTCTTCCGGACGCCACTTTGATTGGCGAGGTCAATCACGTCTTGATATACAAAAATGAGAATCACGACATTATTGGCAAAATAATGACTGAATACATGATGGCAAGAGTGCAGTGTGTTCTTTTTGAGTCAATGACTCAAAGTAAAATCGTCAGCTGTTGGCCAGGGCAAGTCACTAAAAGGTCGTCGTCTGGACAGAACTGACGATTGGTTTTTGATGGCCGTCTTTTGTTAGCTACACAAACGTGGTAGCCATGCCCCTACTAGTTAGAACTGCTGGGAATTGAGTAATATAGTTCGATAACCCCGAAATGTACAATATTGTTTCATTTAAACATTTTGGCAACGCCAAGAACGAAAGTGTGTACCGAATCTAAAGGCTGGCAAGGCTACATAAAATAAATAACGGAAAAGAATAATAAATCAGTTAATTTGAAGACATCTTACCTTCTTTCTGACAGTCACATCTTTGTTTAATGTAGTCGAGAAGGATGCAAACTTTACTGTGAGGGTTAAATATTTCTTGTTGATTATCTTAACGCAAGAACATCCGATCAAAAATGTAATCGGTTCTGTAGTTCACCGACAAATACGACCAAATTACACATGCAGCACAGTCGCACAGACACTTGACAACGTCTTTTTTTTTATTCAAACGAGATCGACATGTTTTAAAAACTCGTAATTCATACCTCCAAATCGTACAGTTATAAACATTTTGTTTAAAACCACGACTGAACCTAAGTTATATAAAGCTAAACACACAAAGAAAGCTTGCCTGGTGCATTACCGGTCACGTATGCTCATATTTATGCTGATAATTTGGACAACAAGCATTAAGAAGCCGATTGGAAGAAAAAAAATCCACCTGCTTGCTTCTCCACGGCATTAGACGCTATGATAATTTTAACCCTTATCCATTGTAAAAATGTACTAGCGTTAAGTAAAAGGATTACTGAAGATGCAGGATTAGGTTGTCGAGACGTTTAGTATCGGATTTGAAATAATTAAAACGAAGCTTATACCGTTCAGTTTTCGGGATAAAAAAAAAAAACACATTGTGTGATATTTAACCCGATTTACTCTTTTGATGCGTTTAGCTTTTTTGGCATTGATTTACCTCATAGTGTTTCATGTAGAATATATTGAGACAGTTCTTGAAAAAAAAAGTACTTTATCATTAACTTTACCTATGTCCGATGAAAGGACGTAAAGATGGACGAACGAACTGTCGGACAAAGTGCAGGTCGCACGTATGGGACGGATGGAACGGATAGATGGATGGACGGACGGTCATATCGACGGACTGACGGACAAATGAACTGAAGGACCGCAGACTGTCGAAAGGACAGATAGACATGTATGGACAGACAAAACGGATCGTCAAACGAATTGAAGAACGGACAGGTCTGACGGACTAACGAACAATCCTACGGACAGTCAGATGGACGAAGGGATAGCTTGAGAAACGAAACAATGGACGGATAGGCGGATGGGTTTGTTGAAAGATCGGACGTTACATATATATAGACAAACAGACGAATGGACGAACAGATCGACAAACGGACGAAAGTACTGACGGAGTAACAAATTAACGGACAGAAGAAAAAAAGAGAAGGAACAATTGAGGCACAACAAGAGTGCTGGGTGAACAGTTTCTTTTTGTGTATTTAAATTTTCATATCGAACAAATCACCGGAGGATGAACGTTAGTTAACTTAATATCTAATGCACACGCATTTTCTCAGTGCATACATGGTTATCCACTAAAACTATATCTCTGTTTCAAATTAAAAAAAAAAAGTTCATTCAAGCTGCCCGAAATCGTCCAAGGTTGTTTTGGTAATATACAAAAGAACCAGCCAGGAGAGTAGAGGGCCGGGTGCGCCGTTATTTCCTCATTAACTCCGAGGCAAATTGTGTTGTATCACCGAAGTTCTTTTTCACTGTCAGCACTTAAAATTAAAAAACAAAATAATGCTTGTATTGAGTGCGTTTTTTTAAAAAAGAAGACAAGATCTATATAGTTACTAAATAAAAATACTTATCAGTTTTATTTCATTTCAACTGTAAGTCTGATCGGAAATTTTAGAATCTATTTTCAGTAAAGTTTCTAGTAATCTTTGATGCCCAAGTCTTCTTTTAATTGGTTTATCAATTCCCTCATTTGCTCCTAAAAACAGTAACATAAAACAATAAAAAATTTAGTTTTCAACAGGTATTTAAAGTGAAGAAAATTGAGCCAAAGGGTAATTCTGAACGTCACAAAATTTTAATACAATCACACATAAGAAAACCTCATTCCAGTACTGTAAAATGTCACTGTTCAACCACAAAAATACCTCATCCAAATCGTCTTTTCTTCTCTCAATATGTGATTCAAACACTCGGCTTAAAACTCTGAGAAAACAATAAAAACCAGCATTAATCAGCTTTTTAATGCCACCAGATCAACACCATAAGCCAAAACCTTTTTGAGCCCCATGCCTTGGTAACTGTCCACATTTTGTTTTTGGCTACTCTCTGACGATTTTTATACATATTTCAAGATACATGCAGGGTTCAAAGAGCAAATGTTTGAAAAAAATATAACGATTTACCTATTGGAAAATATTCCTCTCATCAGAATATCATTTGTTACTTCTGATATAAACTGAAGATACTTTTGTTCTTCAGTCCTGATAGGAAAAAGGAAAATACAAAGAATGCAAAAAGCATGTAAAATGATACAAATGAATTTGGTTTACTAATGTTTTTAAAAAGGCTAGAAGAAAATATCAAGTTCAATGCAAGTTTAAACATTAAATATAATGTTTAAACTCAGGCCTTGAGGTAAGAAGAAATGCAACCCACTCAGCCCAAGAAATTACAAGATTCTCCCCTCTATGTTTTACTTACTAGGTCTCAAAATCTTTCCTGGGCTATCTAATTTCTCAGAGCAAGAGGTGACTACCTCAGTGATCCTGTTGTCTTGGTGGTCACTAGTTTCAACTGACATTATGTCAGGAGGATCCATTACTCCAACAATACATACAATTGCATTGGAAAATGTTGGAGTGTTTTACACATACTTACCAAATTACTTCTGCTGAACTTTTTTTGTTTTGTTTCTTTGGGCTAGGTGATGCTTTATAACTAAATGAGACATTAGACATTGCCAGCCTGGTTGGATGACTTGCTGTTAAACCATGTTCCTCAGTTTCTGTTGCAAACCTGGGAGTACTTGTATACAGTTGGTCAAAATGTGTGCTCACTAAATTGTTAACCTGCTCCAGGTCACCATTGTATTGTAAGGCTGGACCTTTTGTCAATAAGCTATGATCATTTGTAATTTTATCATCATTTCGCAAATTATTGATACTTCCATGATACAGGTCAACGTCTACATTGCCTCCTCTTGAATCAAACAGCAAAACTGAGCTTAAATCTCCATCATTCTTGTGTGGCTTGATATTTGTTCCAATTGACCTCTTCGTGGCATCATGCTTCCTTGTGTTAATACAACTGCTATGTCCACTGGAATGTTCATTTGTTGTGCTTGTTCTTCCACTTCTCATTACTCCATCCATTGACAATTTTTTAGTACAGTTAATATTTCCATGATCCAGCATTGAATTTTGTCTTGATTGTGTTGTCTTTTGGAAGGATTCTCGCCTTCTTCTATCCCTCTCTGCAAGATAATATTACTCTAACAATCAGACACTGTGCCTAATTTAAACTTTTAATTTGTCAATTGGATTTTACCTTTTATCAAAAGTTTCATTGACCTTGGTGCAGATGTATCAACACATGCTAAATTGGAAAGAATTCACAGCAAAAGTAATTTTATAGTTTTTTTATTTCATGAAAAAAAAAATATCATTTTCTGGTCATAAGATTATGCTAAAGTGAATATGCTTTGATCATTTTCACACAACAATTTACTGCACAGACATCTTTTCACCTTCACAACAATAAGCCATCCCACAATTGGTATCATTAACCTTAATACATCTCATCTATCACTTAACAAGCAGTTTTATTGCCATATGTGGACTTTGAAGCAGTCACATGACTTTAACCAGCAATTCTCCATCCAACTTTGGCATACCTGGTTTCTCAGGCAGGGTAAACATCACTGAATAAGCAAGACCTTACTAAACCTTGACACTACATAACTTTACCACTGTGCACATCCCATGGTATCACCCAAATTTAACCAGCCATACTTTACTTAAAATTGTTACCTTATAGTTTATCTCATTTAACAATTCCTCCCTTCACACATCTTAACATGTCTCACCTGACCAGCAAACCTTTACATGTAGACTTGAAATATGTTATCCAATTGGCAATTCCTTGCCTCACTAACACACTGATCAATACTTTAGGAGCCATCTTTGATACATCTTATACAGTAAATTCTGCCAATCTGGCCTCTCTTTCAGTACATTTGCATCACCTATCAACCCAACTCTGCTAAATACTATCCTATTTAATTGCACCTCACTCACAACATCTACCCAATCCCACCTCCCACTTCTGTTTGTCCTTGCCATACCTTCCTCATGCACAAACACTCCATTCTACTGTACCTAGTAAACAGAATTTAGTGTAAAAAAACTAATTGGTAACTAAACATAATATACCCTTAGCAGAGGCAATACGTTGATAATGGGATCTCATGTGGTTGTATACAAGGTCTTGTGACATGTGTGACATTGATGTTGGGGAATACACTGTAAAGAACAAACAAAAAATTCAATAAGAAAGTTGAACTATGTTAATTACAATGATATGCTGAAATACAGCTTTATTTTTATCCTGCGTTTTCCTGTTGAAAAGAATGCACTATACAATTTATCTACATTGGAAAAATCAGAATCATAGAATTAGATTGCAAGTTGGGTCTGTGCTAAATAAGAAACTTATCTTACAAGAACTTTTGTTTGAAAGATGGCCAATTGGTAAAAGATTTGGAGATCTTGGACAAGAAGTGTGCCAAGTACCTGAAAATAAAAAAATTGACCAATCATCGCTGTCACGTTTATTCTCGATTTTCGTGAGATAAAAAGAATTAGTGGCATTAAAATCATTATTGAACCTTATACAACATTCTTACTTACAAACTTTAAATAACTTTAAAGTTTGCAATAATTACTGTTCTGTCTTACCTCCAAGCTGCCTGTTCATAATCATAAATATTTACAGTTGAATAAAACAGTTCTACGACCACACTCTGCGAACAATATTATCAAGTTGAAAATATGGCGTCTTCTGTATCCAAGGAAACGATTGAATAATTATGGTTCAAACTTAGCACGTTAAAAATTGATAGGAACTGTTTTGAACTTTAAGGAATGCGATCGTTGCTGCTCACTGAAGTATTTACTTATTTAACTACTCACTCAAATGAAGTTTAATTTGTTTATTAACAAAATTATTTTACAAATAACTTACTTGATATAATCATATTACTATTATTTGAGCCCACGGTAAATGAGGTGACATAATTCTTTTTGCGGGGGATTCATTATGTAATAACAAATAATTTGTCATCATATGGCAAACCTACACAGTCATGGTGGACCGTTTTAATCCCCAAATTCGAAAATTTGTGGACGATTTAGTTGGAAGTGGAAAGATTGGGACCTGGAAAGATTCTGTTAGGGTCGATAAACCAAGTTGTGGGTTAGGTTTTCTGATTTTGGACCATTACTAATTAATATTAATGTCCTGCTGTATCGAATGTATCAAGGCTTCACTACAACATTGGTCGTTGGAGGGTTATCTTAATTGCCGTTTCATATTTTCTTTAAAGATCAAATCTAGTCGAAGAAAAAAACAGTGACCGTTTTCGAGTTACAATTCCATACGGAGGGACTACGTTAAAATGTAAGAAATGTGATTGTTTGAAGCAATACCTCTTGAATGCTCGTTCGATAATTTTGATCGTACAATCGACCAACTCGTCGTCTTCACTAAACTTTCGGCATGTAAGATATTTGTTATATCGTTTTGATGCTAGATAGTAACTTTACCTTTTGTCATATTTTTAATTTTCAGGGGAAGTCTTATTCAACTCAGAGGAGCCTCATCTACCACCTGACTTCATATTTGGACCTCATGAACAAGACTTTGAACCTAATTTGGAGGAAATACGAGTAATTCTCAACTTAATCATTTTTGCAGCAGTATTAAGTTATCTTTCAGGCTTTCACTTTGTAGATTTCCTCCTTCCTTCTTACTAGTGATATGGTTGTTTATGTTACTCAGGCTTTACAGTATTGGAACCCTGTCAATCCTAACAGTTTAACAGAAGTTATAAAAGAAATTATTCATCAATACAAGCAGTATCAGTATCAGCTGATCAAGAAATATTCCAAGACAGTGGAGTTTGAATATGATTCCCTCCAACAACTTGATATTTACTCAGATACTGAAATTTACATGCATTGGAATGCACAGGTAAATGATCAGCAGTAATATGCGAGGATTATATAGAAAGTGGGAGAGATCATTGTGCTGCAGTATGAAGTGTGGGAGACAAAATGTTGTAAGCTTTCATGTACAGCATCGACACAGGGTTCCCATGAGAATTTACATGCATCCAGACCTTGAGAAAGCCACAAGTTTGTCAGTTTATGACTGTAAAGTGTTCCCCTCATAGAAGATAGTTTAAATGTGATTGAATTAATGGAATTCCAAGAACCATTTGGCTTGAATGCTGAAATCATCCCTGAATCAAAACTCAGTACATATTTATATTTAAAACTTTTCTTGTATGGGGTATCCTTACTGTTTTCCATCTTAACCAAACTGATATGGTGTAACAGATCACCATGTTTCCAGTTTTGTTCATGTACATGTACTTTTATTTAAAGTCTTCCATTGTTATATTGCAGTGTTTTTTATCAGATTACAATTACTTGAATGTTATCCAATTAAACTCCAGTTTTTTACTTTTGTCTCAACAGCAAGCCAGTTTTGTCATCAAACTTCCAATTGACCTTTCAAAACTACCAGGCTACCTGATTAATGTAAGTTTAATTTTATAATAGAAATGCTCTGAAACTTGAAAATTGTCCATTCATATGAAACAGTAAAATTGTGAAATTGGAAAAACCCTAAAACAACAAACTTTTTGTTTGCCTGCAAGCCTAAACCAAAGTTTGAACTGCTTAAATTTTAAATTTTGACTGTGTAACTTCAATTTTTTAGAACAATCTTGGTGAAGATTACATCTGCCTTCATGTTCTATATGAAGGAAATGATGGGACTACAGTTACACCAAGAATATTCTTATCTCCAAGAGTTGAACAGTAAGTCACATACCACATTACCACTTTGCAAGTACTAGTAATCTGATTTTTAAATACCACTACTTAATAAACTTATCAATTTTTAAGAAGTAAAATTTATAGAATGAGATTGTTTGAAAAAAATGGTTTTCAATCATTGAGAGATTTATCCTGTTTCACCATATTTTTTGTCCAACTAACTTGACTAACTAGTCATTTATATTTACTTAGCTTATTATCTATGAAAAATCCAATAAAGATGAATATGAAAATTTATTCCTTATGCAATATAAAAAATTGAACTCCAGTCTATCTGATCAGGATCTCTCACCTTCAGCTCATATTTTATTGCAAGGCAAAGATTAAGCACTTATATTTTATTTGTTACACTTAACATGACAACTCAAGACTGTTGTTTAATTACATGTGCTTTTAACAACAACCAGAACCAAAGCTAAGCTTTGTAATTTTGAACACCCTTGTTTTTTATTTTAAGAAGAAATTTCTTTTCTGCCATATATAGTGCTTTTGCTGGTGCATCTTTACAATATCCAAACTGGATTGCTGATGATGAATGCCTTATCTCTTATATTTCTCTTCTTCAATCTTTCTTTACCCAAAAGGTAAATGTTTCCAAAATGTTTTGTACTTCAGTAGGACCACAGTAGACATTTAAGTATTAATAATACTTAAATGCAATACATAATGTATGTTCATTCAAACTGTTCTTGTTCTGCAAAAAAAACCCTGCAAATGACAGATTTCTATTTTTGGAGAATTTGTACCCACCCTTTATGTTAGTTAGAAGTGCTTATTTCCATATCCTAGGTTAAAGAAGTTACTGCAGGTTATGAGTGTCGGAGAAACTATGTTGCTGCTTTCCTCAGTTCATTTGGAAGGTACCTGTTAACTTTATTTTGGTAATATTGTATGGTAAAGTATTTTCAGTATTTCTCATTCCATATAGTAAATTGTTTTAACCACATGTTTATATTTTAGTGCCATCATTGAATATGATGCTGAATCTTTTACAAACATATCATTTCTTTTGGAGGTGCAGGGGTTTTACTGCATTTTAAAAAGTAAGTTATGATTTGTACCACAGCATATTTTTGTGGGGAGGGGTGCAAGAATCTTTGGTAACCCATAGCATTTAATATCACAATACAGGGATTGGTACTTTTTCACTGTTCAATATTTTCTTTTTGTTTTAGTTGAGTTAAGTAAGACTTTTCCAGGAGAACAGCCAGTATTTGTGTTCCAATCCATTTACCATGTCTATAATAATGAACCATATCAAGCTAAAGACAATGTATACCCTTATAGTCCAAGATGGAGTTCAGTGGAAATGGCTGAGAGAGCAAGGTATCTGTAGGACATGGTTTTTGAAGATTCAGATCCAATGGCTGGTTCCCCTTGTTTAACTGCTGAATACAACTACCAGAAAGCTTTTCTAAATCTTCTTTATTATGTTGATTTAAGCAACTGTCATTCCATTCCCTTTTGGAAATTAAATGTTTGCATGAAAAAACCCCCAAAACATAAAGTATTCTGGTACTTGTATTCATCTGTGTAATAATGGGAATCAGCCATACTTATGAAATGACTTGCATAGCAACAGTTTCTCAAAGCCAATAACTTTTTCCAGCAGTGTCTACGTCTGGTGCAAACATGACATTGTAAACCAGCTCAACAGTTTTACTTTTCTGTGTTCTTTTCTTTTTTAAGATCATACCTTCTAGCTGCTATCCCAGCATTCAAAACTGCTTCACTGTCAAACAGACCTTACCAACCACCACAGTGTTAGCTGCAAATTGTAAATTACTCTGTCTCAAAGTATAAGATAGCTCCAGTAATTACTGTACATGTAAACATGAACCATTTTCTTGAGTGCATAAAATATGTTGAGATATAGTAAATGTTCTGCAGACAAGAGGAAAAACAATGAAAACATTGCTATGTTGTTAGCTGGTGAATTGGTGTACGCTGTACATCATTATCATCAATTTGCATAATACATGTTCCCTTGGACTGGTTTAAATAATTTTTGGTACATAATTTGTATAGCACCATTCCTAATAATAGATCTCACAACAAACTTACTCAAAAATGCATATCCTAACCCTTTTAATTAAAATAAGTATCAATGCTCTATGAACAATTTGTATAAAACCCTTAAATATGTAGGTCCATTGAAGTTTTTTTCAATAAATACACTGTGCCTAAACTTTAACTACTGAAGCACCTGCTGCATTTAACTGCTGCATCTTTTAGAGAGTAAGCCTTAAAATAATCACAAGCTGGTGGCATTATGTTATGATTAGCTACTGAAGAGAAACCAATGAGAATTAAAACCTGAGGAACATATATGTAAGCACAATTTGTAATAATACATCAAGAGAAAAGGTTAACAGTCTGAAATGTCTATTTATGGGTAATGATATTTATTTTGTGGTTAATCCAGTACATTTCCTGGTTAATATATCATTGGTTATTGTTTTAATAAATATTTGCTTTATAAGATAAACACTAGGAATTTCCACTAACTAATTGTATTACATTAAATTTAAGTTCACTGAAGTCTTTCTCTGAGTATGAAAAGTTTTCTAAAATGGCATTTGCTTTTTCCTCTGTCAATGAGTCATATGCTTCTTTTTCTAATAAACACAACAACAATCTTATTATTTACCACATTCAGTACTCAACTTTCCCACATTTAATTCTTTTTGTAGTTGGAAATGTGAAATTTTTAATAATGCAGTAATCTACATATCCTTACCTCAAACAAATATAGTACAATCATGTGAACCCCACAAATTTTTAAATAATGATTTTTGAGATTTTTCTGGAGTTTTTTGGAAGGTAAATTATCTGATAAAGTACCTTTAATTGGTAGATGTCCACCCATTTCATATGCAGCAGAATTAAAACAGTCACCACAAAGACCTTAAGTTGTAAATTTGAAAGACAGGATGTAATTATGTTGATCAGCATGTTCAGTACCTTTGAGAAGCAAAAATCCAGCAGGCTCATAACATGAAACCAAAAACTCAGAATATTTCTTAACACCTAAAGAACACAATATCTTCATTGAATTGCATCATAATTCCCAATATGCTATAGACCTCCAATCTCTTTTTCAAAATTTTAGTTCACTTGCTGTCCTATTGATTAACCAACTAGAAGAGCTGCAGATTTAATTTTGATCTTACCATGAACAGCCTTCCTAGGCCAGAGAAAAATCCTGAGTGTGGTTTTATCTGGATTTTTAAAATTGTTTCCTCTTGTTATGGTCAGGTTATGGGCTATTTCATTCTCAGTAAAATAATCAGTAACTTGGCAAACCAATCTACAGAACAAAAGCCAACCTTCCATGATTAATAAAATATCTTGGACCAATAAAGTTCAGGTAATTACAGTGTTTGACTGTTAACCCTTTAATGCCCAGTGTTCTATATGTGTGACATTCCTAGAACAAAAGAAAGAAATTCAGATGTTAAAAGGTTTAGAAGAAGTACCCTACCTTGCAAGTTTGTCTACAGAATCATGATCATCTAACTGAAATGCAAACCCACGACTTTTTATATCAATTGTCTCATAAACACAACTGCAAATAAGGGATACAGCCTGGAGAAATAGATTTTTACAAATATTAATAATGTGAAAGAACACCATAAAATAGAAAAGTTAGAGTTAGACATACCATTTGATCCATTAAAATTTTGTAATCAAGATAAAGAGCATGGAAATGAAGATGGTTCACTGAGGCAAATGCACATAAGCTATTCCAACCAACTCTAAAACCCCTAAAAGGAATTAGGTATTTTGTGTAAACATTTTTGTGATCACCATTACTGAATTTTTTTTAAATTCAAAATTTACTAACTTTAAGAATTATATTTTGTAGTCATTTGATATATTAACTGACATCTTTACTGACTTTTACCTATGAGTGCTCAAGAGAACCATATCCAATGCCAGAGCTAAAGAACTGGAAGTCAATATCTGCAGTAAATTAAATAAAAAAATTCTCAGTACAATACAGAAATTGAAATAAACAGTCAAACACATGATCTTAGTGCACCTCTTGAACTCAGTCATTTTTCCACTTTCTTTGATCTCTATTTCCATACTAAGTCCAATATAAACTTCTCACTTGGTAAGATACTTCATTACAAGTAACTAATTACTTAGAATCCTTATTTTTGCAAACAGCTGTAATGGTAACTTTTACATTTGGGAGATATATCAGTAACAGTTACTAGTTACAAAAAATAGCTCAGAAATAAAATATTTACAAGTTACATTTGACCAGCTGTTGATTTTTCTGCAGTAGCTTTATCAAGTATTGATTGACTTTCATTCAATACTCTAGTTTAGCAAAGCAAAATATACTCTAAAGCCGCCATTAAGGCCCTTGTTATTAAACCACTTGGTATTAGCCAAATTAAAATTCTGCAAGTATGGCTTGATATTAAAAAGGTTAAGCAAAGGTATGAAAAGAATCTGATATTTTAAGAGTTATCAATCTTACAACAATCTTTATTTAAACTTCATGACCAATTATTTATATCTCTGTGAGTGTCTCCATCGCTATAGTATCCCTAACCCAAAAATATTGACCAAGGATTTACCAGGCGGGAATCATAGTCGTAGGATAAATATTAATGCCCAGCTCAAAATTCGAATGTAAATAGCCATAACAGGATAAAACACGATAAATAACAAAACATGTTAGTTTAGACAAGCTTTACTAAACTAACATGTTTTGTTATTTATCGTGTTTTATCCTGTTATGGCTATTCACATTCAAATTTTGAGCTGGGCATTAATATTTATCCTACGACTAACCCAAAAATGTTCCAAAATATTATTATAACCACACAAAAACCTAAAAGTAATGGAAATAGATTCAGACAATTTACCTGAGGCAAACATTGATTGACAAATGGCAGTAGTAAGACATGGCCCATCTCAATTGGGCTTACATTGATGATAACCTGGTGTTTTATCTGAAAATGAGAATTACATCTGTGTATACTTATTTCTGGGGCAACTATTATTTACCATGTGCTAAGAATTGGCAAGAATTTACATACAAAAATCATAGTTGTTATTTTTACATAAATATATGCATCATGAAAAGCCTTCTTATAGTCTAGTATGAACTACTAACAACTTTGCAATGCATGTACCTTGTATTTATTATTGATTTCATGAGTAAGACCTTCTTCTGGATAAAGTTCAAACAAAACCTGAAGGAGTAACAGTAAACCTAAAATGTTAGTCATGGATTTTAAAGATGGAAAGACAGTCCTAAGTAATCTTCAGACAGCTATGTGTTTCTCCCATACTTAGAAATTGAAAAGTTTTGCCCTAGATCCAATGAATGGATATGATCCACATCTGTGGCATATTTATAGGTACATTAGCATTGAAAATGTGACAAGCCATTTAAAGGCTGGCAGAAGGTCTTGAAAAGTGCAGCGGCTTTGTCACCTATCACTGGAGTTGGAAGTTTTCTACTGCTGTCAGAAGAAGCCATATTATTGACAGTATTGCTGACAAAATCAATCAATAACAGCTTTATAAAAGTTTGTATCAAATTTCAAATTTCAACACTGACTGTGCTGGCTCCCAAGTTATGTATCTATCACATGACAAACATCTATATCGCCAATAAACATAGAATTTATTTAAGAAAACTAAAATATTTCACATCCTATTTTACCAAATTTTAGAAATGCTTATGTCCACAAAAGCATTTGACCAAAAAGTATGGCAGCCATGGCCACCCCAGCTCTGCCGGCCTTGCATCTACACTTGTCTTAAATGACTGTAATGGAATTAACACACTATGGAGTGACTCATTTTTGGGGATATCCCTTTACTGAAATTTTTTCTTGAGATCTAACAACATCTCCTTTCTATGGCAAAGACAACTTCTAACCTCTAGGTTAAGGAGATGGCTGTTAAGTCAAGTGTAGTGCTCATCCCCTTGACAGGTAAAATTGTGTGGTGTTAGCCAAAATAAAATGATAAAGTGTGCCTTTGCCCTATAATAGGTTAAACGACTCAAGGAAGACTAGAAAGCATCAACACTACTGATATTAGTAAATATACTGAAACAACAGCAGTTTGATTATCAACAATACCTCTTTCAACGGAATTTTGGTAAAATTAAACCTTTCGTGATTGAAACTTTGTTTTACACTTTTTATGAACTCTGGTGGTCGTCTGTTAGTTGCTCTTTGGATATTTAGCTAAACAAATCAATGGTTATTTCTCAGAAAAGTTGTTAATTTTAAAAGAATTTTCAGTACTAATACAATGCTTAACGAGAAAATACAATTTGATCAGTAATAACTGATCTTGCTATTCATAATTCATTCGTTTGTGGACATACCTGTGCCACATATTTATACTTTCCTGGAATAACTTTGGTCTGAACCTCATCTAAGTTGTATCTAAAATATCCATTTTTCATAGCCGCCTTCCATTTCTCTCGTAGATAAATATCAAACTGAAAAATAGTAATATTTCTGTTTCTTCACACACTTCCAAAAAACCCTTCTTTTGCAGTACGTAAGGTTTCATCTCCTGTGCAAAGTACTCCATCATACCAACCTTGCTGTGTTGGAATTTGTTTTCTTCAGTCGGCCAGTGAATATTACCAAGGTTTAAATCATTTTGTCTTGAATAACTAAATGTGGCCAATGCACCGGAAGCCATTTTGGAATTGTCACTCTCGGCCCAGTTCTCAATCGGTCTAATCCGCAATCTGCGTAAATTTAATAACTATGAGCTAAATCGACAGGAAAACATGAAAAGAAAAGAAAGAACGGAAACACAGCGGCAAACCACAGCAAAGCACAGCACAACAAAACAAGACACAATGCAACACAACGCAACTGAACCCAACATAACACGACATGAAGCGTCGCGACACTATTTGAAGTAATGTAACCCAACGCAACTCGACGCGACGCATCTTGGCACTTTTTTACGTTAGGCCACTTTAAAAGATAATGCTATTTATTTCCTATGAAATTACTGGCAAAAAATCAAGACTTATGATTGAATACCATGGAAGGCTTCCTTTTGTCTGCTCAAAGCCTCTTATTGTTTGAGAATGTGAACGTATGTGGTTGCAGGATAGGAGTTAGTAACGGTTAAAAAGTAGTCCTGGTGGCGTTACTTGGCCTCGAGTCTGCTTGCTGAGTTGTTTGGTGTAACCAGTTTGGGATAGACAAGGCATATCCCGGTGACATATCCCTTTTCAGAGCCACGGGAAGTTGTTCAACTTAATAATCTTCCAAGGATGTTGTTGGGAATTAATTGCCTTTTTTGGGTTCCCAAGTATTCTCTCACTGAGACTTTTTGAAATATGAACCATTCACACGGAGGGACATGTTGCGAGGACACAATTCTGTCCCTACGACTTGTTGAAGAAATTTAAATCAATTTGAATTCATGTAACAAGTAGCGGGGATCAATTTTGTTTTCTTGCGACAAACCTTTTGCATTGTGCACACGAGAGGATTTTTCCCTGGTAGACGTCCCGGCAACGTCTGACCTTTGATTACGTAAAACAGGAGGCGTAGTAATAGTTACCACGTCCAATTAAAAACAAAATAAAAAATCTATTATCTGTTGGCATCCTAATGCAATATGATCATTAATGTAAGAGAAATATAAAGCTTCTTTCATGGAACGTGTCTTATAGCTCATTTATACGTGCCAAAAGCCGAATGTTGTTTTACGACTCCTCTTACAAGAGGCGTGAACATCATTTTCGTTCACAGTAGCGCTTAGGTTTGTCATATATAACACAGCCCCAATCAATGGTAATTTTCTGGGAGAAACCTAGTTTTAAGTTTAGTTAAGAGATTTTCTTGTTTGTTCATTTGTGCAAAATAGTCCCCAAACTTTCTGTGTTAAATCTGGTTCTTGTCATTTACAAGGTATCGTGTTCAAAAAAACAGATGTAAAATGATATGACAATAAAATCAACGGGACCATTATCCCTCGTTACAATCCAACATGTCGTGTTTTAGTTTCGCACGCAATTACCGGCAAGAGATGTTGTTCTGGTTTGTTGTAGTAAGTTTGATTGTTTCATCAGTCAAGAGTCATCCACAGTGCTTAGATTCTCAGCCACCATTTAAACCAAGAGGAAATGTGATATTTTGCAAAGACCATTCCCGGCTTGGTTGCTGCACGGAACAAAACGATGTGGAGTTAAAATTGTTGTATGAGAAATCTTTACGAAGAGTTGCCAACCAAACTCAGTGCCAAAAATATCTTTCAAGGGCTGTTTGTCTCAAATGCCATCCTTGGTCGGCACATCTTTTTAACGCCGAATCCAATCCGAACTTCAACACACAGATCGCTCTACCATGTTTCAAACACGGGTATTGTCAACGCTTGATGAAGAAGTGTAGGAAAGCGGTAGAGTACATTTGGGGTGATGCACTGAAAACAAGAAATATCTCTCTCGATGATTTTTGCCGTGAGTCCGAGGTTGTGTCTAATAAAGACTATTGCTACCCAAGGATAAGAAGAACGCTGAAACGGCTGAGAAGCTCGAAATTAAGCAACACGGCTAGTGGATTGTCAGGGTCTAATAAAGGTTGTTTGTGCGTGAAGGAGATCGCGAGAGATCTGCGCAGTCCACTCGCTCTGGTACACGCGAATGATCAAACTCACAGAATGTTTGTGGTTGAACAGATAGGTGTGGTGCACGTGATTTTGGCCAGTGGAACCAAACTGAGCAGTCCATTTCTGAATATCACAGAAAAAGTGTTGACGACTCCGGCTTTTGGGGACGAGCGAGGGTTACTGGGGATGGCATTCCACCCAAAGTATCGCCAGAATGGTCGTTTGTTTGTCTACTATATAACCAAGAGGGATAGAAATGCACCCCAGAAAGGCTACAGGAACAAATGGTGGCTAAGTTCTGGTGGGTTAGCCATACTAAGTGAATTCCGTGTTTCAAAAAATGATCCAAATCAAGTTGAACCTCAATCAGAGAAGATTATCCTCAAAATCGAACAACCCGCGCCAAACCACAATGGGGGGCAGCTACTGTTTGGAGACGATGATTTGTTGTACGTATTTCCAGGGGATGGTGGACGTGCTGGGGATCCTTTTGGACAAAATGGAAACGGTTTAAACAAGTACGTGGTACCTCTCATGGTTCCTGCGTTGTAGTTGAATTAGGTAGCTTATAAGAAAAGACAGAAAACATATGAGGACCATCTTTTACAGATGGGCCCAAGAGGAGTTAATGAATACTTGTATACCCGAAAAATACAATATCTGCTTTTTCTGAAAACCTCTTGAAATATTTTAATACGAACCATATAAACAATATTTATCAGTATATGAGTAGTTTTGGCTATTGATTTTCCGGGCGGAAAGCGTAATCGTAATAAAAAAATCAGAGCCCAGCTCAGAATTCTGAAGTGTATCGCCATAATGAAATAGACAAGTCAAAAAGTTTTATAACATTTCTCCCAATGATTTTTCAATTATTTCTTCCTGCAGGTCTTCCTCTAACTTTGAACTCCTCATTCGTGAGAGTTTACTTATTTCCAAATACAAACCGTCTCTCAACGAAAATATCTCTTCCACACCTCTTTCTCTATTCTAATGCTTTCCTTTTCCGTATGCATGTCACTTCCTGTCACGCTTCCCAGTTTTCTATTGGTTAGCCGTCTAATTATTCCAATATGTAATTATAGATTCATACACTTTAGAATATGAGTAGTTATTGAATAATTTAGTGAATTTATAGGAATTTCTATAATACCAGTTTTTCTAAACTCCAATAATGATTGACGGCCAGTGTCGCACTTACACTAGTGGAAATAAACGCAGTTGACCGGGTTAACCTGTGAGAAAAAAAAGCTCAGTGGTGTTTGGACGGTAAACTCGGAAAAATAGATCAGCAATCACGCGACGAGAAGGCTTTATTTTTAGTTCATTTAGCCCTTGAGCGCATTTTGAGTCAAATGGTTTGTTATTTAATGCTATCTTTGGTGATATTAAATCTCGCATAATTTGAATCTCGTTTAAAACCACAAAATTTTTTATCACACCAGGTCCTCTCTTCTCGGCAAAGTCTTGCGCATCGATATTGACAAAACTAATGGAAAGTCTTATAAGGTTCCTGCAGACAATCCATTCGTCAATGAACGAAACACGCGTGCTGAGATTTATGCTTACGGAGTTAGGAACATGTGGAGATGTTCCGTGGATAGAGGGCACCGTGCAACTGGTTATGGCAAGGGAAGAATGTTCTGTGGTGATGTTGGACAAAATAAATATGAAGAAATTGATATTGTTGTGAAGGGAGGTAACTATGGGTGGAGAGGCCGCGAAGGATATAAATGTTACGATAAAAGACTATGCAATTCATCTTTACTGGGTGAGTAACGCTTGTTGTAGATGTATTGCAGAGATGAGTCCGGAATTCAGAGTTTGACACAGTTTTCGGAATATTTTACATCACCAGAAGTTGATTCTAAGGAATTTCGTGATAGAACTATTGTTTTCAGAATGTTACGGCTATTTGTTCTTTTGTTATGGAAAGTTTATTAATATAGTTTTTCTTTGATTGGTATTATGTTTTCTTTTTTGTTTTTCCTGTAGCGAACGAAATCCTTCCTATTCATGTTTACAGTCATGAAGTTGGACAGTCAATCGTGGGTGGTTACGTTTATCGAGGATGTAATTATCCCAAGCTACGGGGATTATACTTCTTTGCGGACACGATGAATGGGTAAGACTATTCTGGTTTCAAAAATCACAAAACAAGTTTAATTTCGTATCTGTAACTAATGTTGCGCACAAGAATCCAGGAAGAACGAAAAATTATGCGAAATCATAGATTCTAAAACAAAACAAGATTCTACAATGGATTTTCGTCATTTTCCTTGAAAAATTCAGAGAAACTAAAGGTTTGTTTGAATCAGGTTCTACAGTTGCTAACTTTCAGCACAGTTCAATTGTTTAGCGCAGGTACAACCGGAGATTTGACGGTGATTTATCTCGCACTCCGTACTACAGGTTACTTCGTTTAAGGTTGGTAAGAGGAGATATGTGAGAAATTTGATTTAATTTCAACTTACGATTTTTTCCGACAGTCATACAAAATATAGAAGAAAAGAAAGTAAAGGACCTCTTCAATCTAAAAACGATCTAACGACAGAATTAAAGGGGTTCCAGTAGTCATATATTGTTTGACAAATGATTCAAAAGCGGATCATCACATGGCACACTACATCTTGGTCTTGTATGACTACCATGCACCTTTGACGCTGCCAGATTACTTACTGAACTTGACTACAAGCAAAACTCAATGAGTAGCGGATTTTAGTAACAGATTTTCGTAACCTTTTTTGTCTTCCAGCCGAATGTTTACGTTGAAAGAAAACAGAAAAACTGGAAAATGGCTTCATAAGGAAGTGTGCATGGGTGACCACAGGTACTGCACTGGACCAGCTCTGTCAGGAACCTACGCTAAAATGATATTGTCGTTTGGAGAAGACGAAGCAGGTAACAGTCCTCAAATGAACCAATATTTTCAAACAAAAACACAAAAGTAAAATGCTTCATTGGCACTGTTAAACGACATTGAACATGTGAAAATATCGATGAGGCTCGGTCAGGTAGAGACATTATTAAATTATTAGACAAGTGTTCTCTGATCAAATGAGTTTTTTATTTCGAGCTTTCGGTCACTGAGACGCCGCCCTTAATTCATGCACACCTTTTAGCCGTATTTTAATATTAATTATTTTATCGCTATTTTTACAAAGAAACGCCTGCTCTTCATTTACTATACTTTTACAGCCGTAATTTCTATTTTAATCTTAATTTATTCATAGTTAACTGTATATATAGCCCTGTACTCATCACTTGTTATTTGTTCTACTCTTGACGAAGGTCATAGTTAGGTGACCAAAAGCTCGAAATAAAAAACTTATTTGATCAGAGAACGCCTGCTTAATAATTTAATATTGACATGTAACATGTTGACATGTTGAG
This sequence comes from Heliopora coerulea, assembly GCA_030142905.1. Lineage (NCBI taxonomy): Eukaryota > Metazoa > Cnidaria > Anthozoa > Scleralcyonacea > Helioporidae > Heliopora > Heliopora coerulea. The sequence continues at coordinate 756,871 of JASJOG010000116.1, read as the reverse complement.
AAATTACCGAAGTTGAAAATATGTAATAAAGTTTAGAGCGAATGCCGTTCATCTTAAAAAGCCGGTATTATTTTGCTTCACGTATCACTTTTCGCTCAAAACTTAAGTATGTTCTCTTTTTAGTTTTGGTAGTTTCTCAACTTCTCAGGTTTTTCAAGCATATTTTCATAGTCTTAACATTTGAGTTGTAACACTGAAGTTTGTCAAATAATTATTTGGCGTCACAAGGCCGAAGTTGGCTCCTTTCTGGCCTCTGCCCCACCCATTCTAAGGTTTGGAAGCCTTCTCCTAAAGAAGTTCTGGAACTATAAGACCCAAAACTAACCTGATTTAACCAAATAATCAAATAAATTATTCTTGCCACAGTTTTCTCCATCAGTCAAGTATGGTACCCATGACGTATGTCCCAAACTCCCACCACCCCTTAGAACACCACTGGAAATTGTAGGTTGTAAAACGCCAAGGTCTTTAAAATGTTTGCTCCCTAATCATGGAAATGTGATCTTTAGGTGAGCTGTACATGCTTTCCACTGAATACACAGACAATGAAGCCAAAAAAGGAGCAGTTTACCAGCTAGTGGATCCTGAAAGGTTGGTTGTTTTAGCTGAAATGGTAAAGTTTAACAATAGTTTCTCACTTTCATACAGAGCTGTGACAATAACAGCAACAGTAATAATTAAATAAGGGCAAGAAATGCCAGTATAACTTAATGTTTGTCTCTATTTTTTAGACGTGCTGATCCATCTGAGTGTAAATACACAGTAAAAGAACCTGCAAACCTTGGATGCAAGGATGAATTGTCACTATGTAAACACTATAAGAATAAGAACTATTGCAAAAAATACCCTAAGTACATGACTGCCTACTGTAAACGCACATGTAATAAGTGTTAATAAAGAGAAAATGTATCAGAAAAGGTTATATACTGTGCATAAGTGATGTGTTTAGTGAATAAGATAAACTGAAAAGAGACTACATGACCAAGCATAAACTAAACCTCCCTATAAATGGGAACAGCAGGTTTTGTAATGAACAGACCACATTTTGATGGACGGTACATTGTCAAAGAAAACAATCATTAATAGTCTTCAGTATTTTATGTGATAAAAAATATATATTGTGATATTGAATATATACCAGAATATTTGACATAAAATAATGATATCAGCCAAGAAACATTTACTCCTCTTAAAAAGTCAGTGTCTGAACAAGTGGTATGTGTGTTGCAGTCTTTAGCCTGATTTTAATGACCAACCTGGCCTGTTTCACTCAGCAATAGTACAATTTTTCAATTTATTTATGCACAATTACTCAAGGTTTTTTCAAATGATCCTCCATTTTTTGCTTGCAAAGTAGGGTATTGCACCCCCTAGAAGGTATACCTGAGTCTGAATAGGAGAATTGAGCTGTTCGGTTGTATTGCATCATCTATACCACCAAATATTCTTGAAACAAAACTTGACTTACATTGAATTAGACACTGATTGAAATTCTGGTGATCACATCCCAGTAGGCCAACTAAGTGAATCCTGGCCATTGAATTGATGTATAGATGACCTTTCCAGAAATATTAACAGATGCTAAAACACTTGTCTTCTTCACTGTTGATCCTAGACGCCCAATAGATACTAGATCTAATGAATGAATGTTTTTCTTCCAAGAAATGATTGTCACCACAAAATATGAATGAAACCTAAATGGATCACTGGGGTAAACTAAATAATCCCCTCCAAACTTGCTGCCTTGAGTGATGTAATAACCTTTTTCCCATAAGTCCATGTACACTTGGTAACGCAGTTTTTCTAACTCAGTTTCTGGAAACGTCCATTTTGCTCCTCTGGTTTCAAGAAGAGAAGGAGGATGTTGAGAGGTGATACAGACAAGTGTTGAATCACACAGGTAGTCTTTTTCCGTTTCTTCTGGTGACGGGCAGATACCTTTATTACTTCTTGTTTCACATTCCTTCAGCGGACAATCATTGTCGTAAACAGTTTTTTCTTGAGCTTCGCTTTTCCATTTGTGGCCACCTTCACTTTCCTCTAGGCACCGCTGCTTCTTGCGTGGCTCTTCCTCGCCGTCTGAAGGTAATTTTCGCTTACGACTGTGTATGTTTTTGTGCTTCCTTTTCCGAGCCTCCTCGATAACTTCAGCAAACTCTTCGAGTTTCTTTCCCTTAATTTCTTTTAATTTTTCAATTTGTTCCTCGACATTCTGTTTTCTTTGTTCTTGAAACCTTTTCACGGTATCTTCGTTTGGTAGTGAATTAACACTATCGTTGACGACAAGTTTAGCAACTTTCTTCTCCAGCAACAGGCTAACCTCCTCGGCTTGCAACACCAGAGGAAGAGAAAACACCACGTTTTGCCTCGGTTTACTGGGTAGTGAGCCAACCAACGAACCGACAATACGATACTTCCTTCTTAATGTTTGAACCGCGTCTGCATCCCACACAAACACTTCGCCGTTGCTTAAAAACAGAAGAAACGTTTCTGGCTTTTCTGGGCACAGTTCATCTGCCATATTGGATATTTCGTATAAACAATATTACACAAAGTATTCCGTTTTTCAATCTCAAAATCCAACATGGCGGATGAAGAGGAAGAATGTCAAGAAACTGGTTTCGAAAGCAAAAATGAACTGGCTGGCTTAAACAACGCTAGTGTTAACAGCAGCAACTTCAAAACTGGAGTAAAAGAACCAGAATCTTCTTTAAACCCTGTAATAAGTTCTAATGAGGGCGAAAAACAAGAATTAAAGCCAGACAAACACGCGTCTTTCAAGGTTCCTAGTGGAAACAAAGATGCAAAAATTAATGAACGGACAGATGTACAGAAAAAAGAAAAAGTGCCAGAACTGCACTATAAGGTTCCTTGGTGGAGCGCTATGCCACCACAAGCGGATAACTTTCATTTGGAAATACTAAAAAATGGCTGCATTATCTCAACTGTGGATTTAAAAGATAAACCGTTCTATGTATTCGGAAGACTACCATTGTGTGATGTTGTGTTAGAACACCCGTCTATCTCTAGATATCATGCACTGATTCAATACAGAGGAGAAACAGATGGAGACCAATCTTTGAGTGGATTTTACCTTTATGATCTAGGAAGCACTCATGGGACATTGGTGAACAAAGCCAAGATAAAATCTAAGACTTACTATGGACTTAAAGTTGGTTATGTTATTAAGTTTGGTGGAAGTTCAAGGCTGTTTGTATTGCAGGTATGTATAAAAGAAGGGAGATGGGTTAATGGCATTTCTTGAAGTAGAAGTAAAGTAATGGAATTGCTTAGGAAGATGGTGGGTCATTCCTTGAACAAATATTAAATGTTGCAACATTATGAATATACTGTACTGCATTAATACTAATGTTTGTGTGAGCTTGGAGTCATGACAGATGATTCAGAAATATTTATTATGCTTCAATCCTCAAGTGATGTTTGTGAGATTCAGACTGGGATCAAACTTTATTATACCCAGCTTTATAATGATTCCTGTTTCAATTAGCCTCATGAACAAGTAATCTCCACCTTATGTTGTACAATCTTCATGTTACTGTGGTAATATGTACATTTTACTGCAAAATATTTAGGGTCCTATAATTGATGAAGGGGAAGAGGACGAGACACTGCCATCTCCTACCACTGAAAACACAACTGTCAAAGCTGGGCAAATATTCACTAATGAAGAATATGAAAGTTTAAAAAAGGTGGAGGAGAAAAGTGATCAAAGTGAAGGAATTGATTGGGGATTTGGTAAGAGCTACACTTGCCAATGAACTTGCAGACACTACCCTAAGTGATAATCAATTTTTTATAAATTATAAAAGAATAATCAATAGTGCTTTAGTATTAACAATAGCCATAGTTCATTTTAATGTGAAAATATTATTTAGCAATATGTAGCAACTTTTAATAGCAATTTTTAACAATAATATTACCAGCTCTCCAAAATTATTAAAATGTTTTGTTCAATCATGAAGGTGAAGATGCAGAAGAAGAGCAAATTAATGCTGAGAAGTTTGAAGAATTATATTCAGGAGTGGAGTTCAAGGATCCTAAGAAAACTTTACGAGGATATTATGAAAGAGAAGGTAACAGACTAAAAAGTGTAGTACATGTACTGTGCAACTTCAAAAAGACATTATCTCTGAAAATTATTACTGGATATTGTATTGCTATTTGAATTTACCTCTTAGGTTTAGATCTAGAGTATCAAATTGATGAAACTGGTCCTGGCCATGCCAGAGTTTATCATTGCAGAGTAAGGTAAGGTTTTGATACGACTCCCCTACATGTTAGCACTTAACTCAAAATTACAAAGCAAGGATACTAGTGCTACTCCAAGTGAACAAACCCATACTGGGCAAGTAGAGAAAAACTTTACTTGACCATGACTGGAATTTGAACCTGTGACCTTTTCAGTTTACTAGTTTGAAGGTTGCAGGTTTGAGTCCCAGCCACAGTGGAGTGGAGTTTTTCTCTACTTGCCCAGTGTGGGTTCATTCACTTAGAGTAGCGTTAGTATCCTCGTGCCTCACCCAAGTACGTAGTTGCACATTAGGATAGAGGTGGAATAAATAAATGAGTGTTTCCTGCTTGAATAGTGGGTAGGTTAGTGAGAAAATTATATAAACAATTTAGTTAATGACTTCTTATTTCTGTAGGCTGCCTGTTGATGGTCCAAATGGCTCTGCGGTTTATGCCGAAGCATCTGTTACTGGACGGAAGAAGGAAGCTGTACGGGAATGTGCTAATGAAGCTTGCAAAATGTTAGATGCATATGGATTATTGAGACAATCCACTCACGGTATATATTGCATGATACACATGAGAAGTGTTTGATCTGATTAATCACTGTGAAGCTTCATGAAAAAACGAGGCGACAGCTGAGATTTCGGTGCTGATTTCTAATAATAGTTTATACAGTTTACGGTAAAATAACGTTTATGGTGAGGTGCCCTTTGAACCTGAAGTAGTCATTTCAATACGGCATCCTGTATAGGAATACTTTGCTGAATTTTAATGTTCGTAGAAAGCCGTAAAAAGAGAGAAAAGAACTGGGAAGAAGAAGATTTCTACGAAAGTGACGAAGACAACTTTCTTGATAGGACTGGGACAGGTACGACATGTTTTATCGAGGACTGTTAAAGAGTGGCAGTTTAAGTGTTACTAGTGACAATTTGAGAGTTTATGAAGCAATTGTTAATATATCCCTTCTAAGTTCAACTTGTATCTGCGGCAAGACCTTTCTCCTTAGTTCTTGTGGAAAATATTCTTAACTTTGAATATGTGGTGCTTTAACGTAGCAGTCGCTCAAAACACCTGTTATTTTTTTTCTCAAACAAACCGTTTATGTAGTTGAGACGAAACGTTTAAAAAGAATGCGAAAAGCTGGGAAAGAGAAATCAGTAGTTGATACGTATGAGTCACTGGTAAGTCAGTGAAAATGATACGTGATTGATCCGCCACGTACAACCTAAACAGCACAACGCATTCTTTCGCAGTCTTGAGTCATGAGTACGTCGATAAAGACCACTTAACCCAACTGATCATCCATTGTAGTTAATAAAAACAATGAACTTTTTCTTTTTGCCCGCCCGGCAGTAAGCTGGTTACGCCACTGCAATATCTATTTGACGATCAGACCTTTCAGTAAAAAGTCAGGTATATTCGTAATTGGTATTAAGAGAATGTACCTAATTCAACCGAATCCTCTATGCAGCTGAAAACACAAACGTAGATGTTTCCTGCTGCATCTTACACATACGCAGTCTGGAACCATCCTAAAATTGTTAAAACCGAAGAGCGCGTTGAGTTGTTGAAGCTGGTTTGCATAACACATGATTTTTGTAGAGATTTTTAAAGGGACATTTCTTTTCAGCCTATTCAGTTGGATAAAACTAATGTTTTAGAAACGTCTTACTTCATCGTAACTGGAAAAATTATGTAGGTGGAGAAAATGAGCAAAGTTCAAGAAGAAGCGAAGAATTTGGAAAAGCAAATCAGTGAGGCTGCGGGTGAGAGTTCGAAATCGTTGCAATTGAATAACCAGGCGGGAATCTCATACGCAAAATAAAAATAAGAGCCCAGCACAAAACGCAAAACAAAGCCATGAAAAATAGGTAGGATAATTTATTAAGAGAAAGACTAACGTTTCGTTGCAACCAGCAACATTGTCAGAGTGACGGATACATTCCCAAATTACAATATATAGGTAGCTAGACGGAGTATATTACATGACATATAGCAGACAATTAAATGACAGGAGGAAAGTGAGCGCGGAGGTTAGAATAAAGAAAAAGGAACATACCCGCGCTCACTTTTCATTCTGTCATTTATCTCGTATATGTCATGTAATATAATCCGTCTAGCTACCTAGATATTGTAATTGAAGAATGTATCCGTCACTCTGATGATGTTGCTGGTTGCAACGAAATGTTAGTCTTTCGCTTAATAAATTATTCTACTTATTTTATGATCGCTTTGTTTCGCGTCTTGTGCTGGGCACTTATTTTTATTTTACGGGTAAGAATTCAGTTGTTTATGCATGATAAACGTCTTGTTTGACTGGCTGTAAATGTTGGTTGATGGTTTAGCAGAAATAAATAGTGAAGAACACAGTTTTAGACTTGAAAGAAAAAGATATATGGGCGTTTTGGAATTTAACTAACTTCGGTGAAATATTTTAGACTTGGTCTAGTGCACTGTTGCATTCTAGGTAGTAGAAAGAAGAAGCGAGTGTGAAATAATATTTCACGGCAAGAAAATATCGAGCTTGAATTCTTTATAAACTGCACGAACTTGAAGTTTCTGTTTCAATGTATTGACTGTAATATTATTTTTTAATATCAATTGCCATCTTTTTCTTCGCAGCTTTTAATGAAGCAAACGATGAGGACAGTTTAGATGATTTCATGAACACTATCTCTCAGCGGATGGACAGAGGAACCAAGATAAAATTGAAAAGGAAGATTATCGAGTTAAGAAAGGTGCGGTCATAGTTTTCAGCATTGTGGTCCACCGTTAAGCATTACCACAAAATTTAACCGTTGTTTTTTGTAGGAAGAGGAGAGGATATCAAAGTTAATTTCCATCACCAAACCAATAAACCTTCCTCCGCTTATAAGGTAAACAACTAGTTAAAGATAACCCCCCGAATTTGCGAATAATAATACATTTGGAGAACGTTTTTCATACTGAGATTCTGAGTAGTTTGTCTTCCGTTCATACAGTTCGCCGAAGACAGAAGGAAGTCCCACGACGACTGATAAGACAGAAATAATCAATGAAACTCCAGGTTAGAGTTGAGGACAAATGAGGATATGCACAAGAACAAAATATTTCTTATAAAGCGACGAAACAAACTTTGTATTAAAGTAACTGGTCTACAAACTAGTACCTTCATCATGGCAACGGCTCCGGCAACAGATTTTAACTTTACTTCTTGCGCGAACTGAAAACACGGATACTATTAGTTTATGACTGGCCACTATTTATGACAATTTGCGGCAGCTGCATTTATTTTAAACTGTTAATTTTTTGGATTTAGTGATCAAAGAAGAGAGCCAAAATAGAAAAAGTGATGAGTACAAGAGCACGGAGAGTGACCATCGTGGGCGTGGTGTCAAGGACTCCACTTTGATTGAAAAAGCAGATTCAATCCAGCCAGCCAAGACTACGTCAATTGCTGCGCAATTTAATGAATTTGCTATCCCGAATCACACTGTGAAACCTGTCAAATCCAAGAAAAGCTTCCAGGAAACAGATACTGAAGGAGAACCAAAAAGGAATGTAGATCAAGGCAAACCTCGGTCAAGTAAGGAAGTGAGAAATGATCAGACGGTAATGACGGTAAATAGTGAGAAGAAAGCTTGCGAAAAGGATGCAACTAAAAATATTTCGGAGGTGCGTAATAAGTTGGGTAGTGTAAAGGAAAATTTAGGAAAAGTTATTACGTGTTTGGAAAAACATTTTGTTGTGAGTTGACTGTGAGTTGAGTTACCACGTGATTCTTTTACCTCAGGTTGCGAAGAAGAAAAAATGTTACACAGCTCCAACTCAATGGGAAGATGCAAATGACCCAAATTTTGCGAACTGGATGCCTCCGCAAGGTATGAGTAGCCAATTTTAAGATGAACTTTGTCACTTCCTCAAAGGAACTCTTAAGAAAATTGTCCTTAGTTGAGTGTCGTCCCTCATGAAAATTCAACCAGGCTGTAAGGTTTCACATGTGTTTCACACGAGCTCACACATGGTCCAGAGGAATTGTTTTATATGTGACGTAACATATTTCTAACATCTGGTCACATATCTTCCACATACGTTCATGTATTATACACCTCAAAACATGGCATCGGCTGATCCTGTCTGAAATGCTTATTTGATATCCAAAATGTTTTGTACGAAGAAATTGGGTCCACATCCGGGATAGCGGGGAAGTATTTCGGCTAGAATAGCTCAACTGGCCCGTTAATCGGGTCAGATGTTATTAAATATAATTCAGCAAGTGATGACTTCATGTCTTCTGGGAACTCCATTGAAGTTACACTCTTACTGGCAACTTTGTTCGGTAAATACTCGCTTGTTAATAATAAAAACCTGTGGTTGTGATGAAAGGGCAAGCTCTTCTTACGTCATTTACTTTAATGGTATCAGTTTGAAAAATCTAAAAAAAAAAACCAGAAAAAAAATCAGCCTATTGTCAAAGCTGTGAGGACAGAGTCCAAACAGTTTCAAATAGATCAATCTATTTACTTTTTAAGTACTGTTATGTTTAATGTTTTGTTTTCATTTTAGACCAAAGTGGTGATGGAAGAACGAAACTGAACGATAAATATGGTTATTGAAACTCTGCCGTAATTATAATGGCATCGATACGTACTGTACTGTACTTGACGCCACAGCCATGTTAGTTACCCAGTCAACTTTGGTGTTCAAATGTCGCACAGTGGGACCTGTTGGAATTCAGCGAGAGCTCTTCAGAACCAAATCCAGCTTTCTTTCGAATCATCTCCATTTATCTTCCAGCCAGGACTAAGCTGGTTACATTTCTCGAAGAAAAGGAGCGGTAACATAAGTGGCCATCAGTGACTTTTGCATATGTGATGGCGACATAAAAAGCTCTTACTGATGTAAAATATTTTAATTTCGATATACATACTATATACTGTACATTAAAAAAAGAATGATTTATACAATGGACAGTTCTACCAAGACTACCGTCTGCTGTATTTTGCTGATTAAAAGTGAAACATGATACATTTATGTTCGTCCAGCTTTCTCAAGACCTTTTTATGATGACGACTGGTTCATGACTTGATGACGTTCTTGATCTTCCATGATTCAGTCACAATCTTTTGAAAATCTTGTGATAAACCACTTAATCCATATTATCTTTCATGAACTGTTGAAGGGCATTCAGTCTTGCATCAATTTCTGACATCTCTACAGACCTATCTAAAGAATTTTCTAGAACCTTGCCTCCTAAAAAAAGAAGCTTTTAGTCAGTAACCGTTCTTTATAAAATAGATGGGGGGGGGGAAGGTGAAAATAGAACAATGTAACCATTACCCCTTTTTGGTGCACTGGGTCTTTTTAGATCTTGAGGTGTACTGGAATAACTAACCTTATTTAAGGAAAAGTATCGAACTGTTAAATTAAATGTAACATGTAAAAATTTCGAAAAACTATATAAAAAGGATACATTGCTCGGGAGTAGCGTTTACGACCCTCCTGAAAAGATACAAATATAAAATGACAATACATCTGCGCCTTATTGAAGGTGTTGACGTAAGTAACGTCCAGCTGGCAATGTTGGAATGCTACCGACGAGTCTGAAGTAAAGTCGGTAAACAAGAGGTAAGTCTATTTATGGCGTGGCCTGATTTTGCCTTTCGTTTTTAACCCATTAAGAAGCAAGGACACTCTTTAACATCTTACTCTGACTAACGCCAGACAATTTTAGTCGTCGAAGGGATGAGCCCTGCCATCAACGAAAGGTCGTTTTCCTTTTTCTCATTCTCGACGACCGTTAAAGTGGTTACCACTGGAAGTGACCCAAGTAAATAAAGAACTTACGGCATCTGAACCGTCAGCAGAAGACCAATCATATCCACGTTCTCGACTTCGACCTCTTCTTCGTGACCTTCAAGAAAGATAATTAAAAGAAAATCATCAAGTGATAGTTTCAGCCGATTCAACCGTCGTTTCGAAAGCTCACCCAGATCGTCTTCCAGTTCTCTCTTGATCACTAAAATGTTGACGTTCTGATCCAGACGATCGTCTGCTACCAATACTGCTGAGAGAAGACGTTCGATAAACTGGCAAAGGAAGACAAAACATTGCCCTCAGAAAAGATTTAATTTTAAGCCGAGAGTAGCGTTACTAGAACAACCATGCCCAGATTAAAATAGCATAGGGTTAACTCCCTTCTGTTAACACCACAGAATTTTACCGCCAAAAGGAGGCCTTTGGACAAGACGGTCAAGCCCAATTCAACTAAACAGAAAACACAATAAACAGAAATGTCTGTACTTCTATTTGGGTCATGTGGTCTTGGGCGGAGTATCCCAGAGCCTCGATCTGATGATAATGATCGTCCTCTTGTGTTTGATTGACTGGATCTCGTTCTTTTTCGGCTGTAAACGAAACAAGTTGAAAGTTATTGGTTCATACAACATGACCTATCGTTATTTGTTGATCATGTAGATATTCACCAGATACAATCACAGTATCTCCACATGTTACCATTTGCAAAGCGGAAAAAAAAATAAACTGACCTTCGGACATCTTTGGCTTCTCGCAGTTTCCGTTGCTTTTCTTTTACATATCTTGAATAAGGTGGTTAAGTGTTTTACAATAATTCAAAAATCTTAGAACTTAGCTGAAACGGTTACATACGAGTCAGGTGAAATTTTAGTGCAAAACGTTGATTCTAAGGATACGCCGTTGGATCAAAACGAGGAAGAACAGCTATTTAAAAAGACGGAAAAAAATAGTCGTCGCTGTTCAAATGTATCAATAATGAAAAGAAAAAAAAGAAACACAAAGACAAACATCACACACACCCAGCCATTCATCTGCATTGTCCTCCGCTAATACTACCTCCATAATCGCCTCACAATCTTACAATAACTCTTGAACTCAATGTACAGTCCTTTGAGTTTAATAAGGTCGAAAAGGCCTTGAAGAAATCCCTGAAGAGGTTTCTTAACATCAACCGGTGTTCTCTTATTGTTTTACCTGCTGGAGATGGACTTCTGGTTTGTCGTCTTGTTTGTGGAGTTAATTTTCGTTCTTGGGAAGTTGACCGTCTTGGGATATAATTTGTCTTTTTAGCGGAATTTTTAATTACACCACTAGACGGGGAGTGTCTGACCTTCGCTCTGTAGATATAAAATCACAATAACGACAAGATTACAACTTTGTGAGAAGTTCTGTTAAACCGAAGTTCTGAATTTCACTATTAATTTTATTTATAAATCAACATACCCTTGACGTTTCAACAAAGTTAGTTCATTGGTCAAACTTCTGCATCTTGCTCTTAAATTTCTTTCATTAGCCCGAGCCTCTTTCAGCTGGTGATTATAACCAAAGTCAGACAATTCTAACCACATGTTTTTATTTAAAGTGAGGTATAAACTTGAAAAAAAGGTTAAGTTAACAACAACTTACCTCTTCTAAAACATCCCGATTTTCTTGTGTCTTTTTACTTAACATTCTCTGGTATTTGGTCTTTTCTTTTAACAATTCACCCTAAAACAGAGCAAGAAAAATAAAGAAAATGAAACATAGTATCACAAGGTTGACCACCAATTCTAATTACCCCTCAAGCAATATGAGAGGTAATTAGAATTCTATTTAATTAGAATTAAATAGAACAATATTATTTATGTGATTTCAACAACAAGCAATAACCTCCAAGTTCTTAATGACTTTCTTCAGTACTTTTATTTCTTTTGCAGTATCTGCCAAACCAGAGTGCTTCACTTCACGCTGAAAAGCATCATACTCTTTTTCAAGGTTCTCTTTTTCACTCAAAAGGTTATCCAATCTGGAAAAGATAATGCAGAAACAGTTACATAAGGTACATTTAGTGGTGACAAGTTCATCAAACAAATCAACTCCGAAAGCAATTTCTAAGTAAAATCCTTATGGTGATCAAACCAGCAGCTTTCAAGGCTGTACAAAAAGTTTAAAACGTAGTACTCTGCCAAAGGTGGAGAGAATTGTTGATAATTCTGGAGGAATATCTCGACTGTCTAGATATTTTATTTTCCATTGCTTACAACTGTACAAGATAAATTACCTAATACCAAGTGAGAGTCTGTAATTTCTATTGCAATAACATTGTGTGGAACAGGGTTGTTTGGTATTAGAACATTAAAACCTCAGATTAGAAATGTCCTTGATATTGGAAGTATGGAATGATAATATCTTATTGAAATCATCTACCCATTGGGTACAGTCCAACATGATATCATGTGATTAAAAAGGTAAGAATAGTTTGGCTTGTGAGGCTAGTTTCTCACATATTTCTTAATATCATTTTAGAACATGTGACAAGGCTCAGTCAATTACCAACTGGTTGATTTTAAAAGTTTTTCACTTACTGTTTTTGTTTCTGTTCTGCTTTAAAGTTTTTCGCTTCTTTTGTTAGCTACATGGATAAAGAAAAAAAAAGTATAACTTCATTTAAATATAAATATTACAGTTTTTATTTTTTCTCCAGTCCAAACTTTGCTTGCTACCAGTAAAGCTACAGTTTAAAGAATTTTCTTGTACATAACACTTTTCATTCTGAACCAGACTTTTAAATCTTATTGTGGCTTACACCAGACAATGTTACTCATCAAGGAGAGACATCTCAGACCAGATGGGGTAAATTTGTTCACTTCATCAACCTACCCACAATCTACCTACCTGTCTTTCATTTAGCTGTTTCTTTTTTTAATTTTTTTTTATATTCTATCCCAATGTTATATCTCTATCTTTTCCCAAATTTCAGTTTTTTTTTAAAAATTTGAAACAAAAAAATCCATGTAAATTGTAACCATGTTCCAGTAGTACTAGGAAATGTACATTCAAAGGATTTTTTTCAGACCTCACTGACCTGATCAATGGGTAGACCCCCCTAGTGTAACTTCTTTTCCCCTGGTAACACCCAAAACCTCTCTTCTCCATGGTAACACTCATGCTCAGATGTTGATTCTACCTGGTTTCTTAAATTCTTTATCTCTTCTTTTAACTTTCTATTAATATCTTGGAGGTAGACTGGGTCTGGTTTACCAACATAAGGAAGAGGTAGAGGATAATGTATCCTAAAAAGTAATCACAAACCTTGCATTATTCAGTCAATAAAATACAAATGTAATTCTGTCTTCATGACATATACATGTACTTAGTACAGATGTACTGGCACCTAGAAAGGACAGCAACCAGGGATACTTAGTGGCAAACCAACTGATACTTTTAGAGTTTCTAGCTAATTGTATTTTGCAATCTTTCATCACACTTTAATCTCATTACGTTACAATAGCCTTAATTTGTTTAGGTGCAGGGGCACTATCAATTCCCTTTGACTGGAAAGTGTCATAGAAGTTTGCATAAGTTTGATTCAGATGTCTAATTTTAAGGGTCCAAATTTTTCTGAGATTTAACCTTAACATGGTTGACCTTTGCCCCAGTTTTTCACCCAGCGTGACATGCTATACACATTGAGTAGTAATGCCTCTGTTCAGTGACTGAAAAAATAAAACTATACTACAGTTTAAGACAAGTATCTGATTCATATATTTGTGACCCACAAGTGAGATGTACTGTAGGAGGGAAAAGGGCAGACCTGGTTAGGAAGGTGTTCTTGAGGTTATACACTATCTAAAATATAGAAAACAAGCTTCTTGACATTTCGAGTGAAGGCCTTTTGTCCAGAGATTTATTGAAGCAATCTACACTGGACCTCCACGCCTGGTTAGGAAGGGTTAGGTATTGAGCAAGATGGGCTGGGTTAACTATGGATCAAAACAGCTAGGTAAAATACAACTTAGTTTGTGATATTGTTGACTGGTGAAAACTACATAATTTAAATAATTTTTAAAATGTGATAAAAACAAAGCAGACAACCTCATGTATAACAGGTGACCAGGTCCTTCATACCTATCAAACTCCACAGTGTATGTCAAAATTAGATATCTTTTTGTTGCTAACTGAGATGTGGCTCTTACTCCAGGGATGTTCTTTGTACCAGTCCCAGGTTTCTGTTCCCTAAGGCTCTGTAGGTCAGTATAAGTTAGCAGGTCCAAACTGACACTAGAAGAATCCTTTTCAAAAACAGAAGGCATTGAAATATCATAATTATTAAATTTACAAAGAGAATAATTTTGATAGTAAAATTGGAGATAAAGTTCTTCTGTATCCCAGTCAGTCTATCTGTCTGGTCAACCTTCATCACTGTTTGTCGTTCTACCTTACCATCCATTTATTGCACAGTGATTCCATGAGCAATTACATGTACATTTGCACTTCATTCATTTTTCCACAACTCTTTAAGTCTTGTGCACCAATAGACATGGTTTTGGCAGCTTTTGATGCACATACAACATATATCATGTGCTACTAATTATGTACTGAACTTTATTGTACTTTTATTTATAACGTTTAACCCGTAACAGATTACTTCCCTCAAATTGCTAAATTTTCTAACCTTGTTCAAGGCTGATGCCAACATATTTAAAAATACTTTGAATTGCTTAAAATTACCAGTTTTATGAGTAAGATCTTCAATATCTAGGAAGAGAACATTACTTATCAGTTGAAGACACTTCATGAAGAGTCACTGAATGTCTGTAATTTGTATGTAATAAGAAGTACTGTAAGAAAAGGAAAAAGTCTTTCTCAATATGAACTTACATCTTGCATCAAACTCTCCTCTCCATTGATCAGCAGTTAATCTATCCTCCGCTTCAACAATAACAACCTCTCCACGTAAGAACATACTTATGATGTATTCTATACCACGGAAAATGTGCCTGGTTGACAACGAACCAAAGGTGCTGTCCGACATTTTTTCCTTCCTTTGAGAAGTCTTGGTTGTCGCCATTCGCATAAAGCATACTATTCCGTTAAAGCTTCATATTTCAAATTACTGATTCTTCAATTTAAAAAAATTAGGAAGTGTAAAACGTTTGAAATTTTAAAAAACGGTCCAACCTCTCTAATTTTCTAGTTCACAACAAAATTCAAATATGGCGCTGAGCTAGCAAATCCGAGCTTAGTAATGTAGCCTGGGTACTAAAGTAAAAAATTTTGTCCACTGATCTGTTAATTACTTTTCTCTGTATATATGATTAATGTGAACAAGTGTAGCTGTTGTAATGCCTGCTCCAAATGCTGCCTCACGAAAAATGTGTTATGAAGCAAGGGATAAATATTATGAATGTAGAGACAGTAATGTGGGTAATGAAACAGTGTGTAAAGAGTTAAGAGAAATGTTTGAAAAGTCTTGCCTTCCATCTTGGGTAAGGTGAATTGCTTTAATTTTGTCTTCTTTTAAACTTCAGAATTCAACTGAACTGAATTTTATTAGCTGTGGGCGTAGGAGGGTGGGCAAAGAAAGCAAAGTGGATAAGGCTTATTGTGCATTCATAATATAATAACATATTTAAATATAAAGTGGGAGATTAGGGAGGAAATTAGGTTCCAACATACAAAGGTAAAGATCAGTGGCAAACACTGAGGAAGTGAGAGAAAGTACTTCTACAATCCAGCTTGATTATTTAAAATATTGTATTTTCATCCCACAGAAATCTTAGTTTGGCCATATTGTGATTCACCTTGCTCTAATCTAATGACCCTCCTTCTGCCCATTAAGGTGAAGCATTTTGATCGTAAGAGAGTTTATGAGGAATATAAGAAGAAACTGAACAGTGAAGGGCACAAAATGACTGAAGAATGATCAGAGAAAATTGCAAGAAAGGCAATCAGATTAATGGAAATGAGGTATTTCTCCAACATATGTGTTCCAAGTTACATTTATAAGTAATAAATTACATTTCAAAATATTGCTTGTTTTTAAAAGTAATCTGACAGGCGAGGGTCAGTTCTCAGTTTGTGCTCCAGCTGCATATATTTATGAGGTGCTGCTTCTTTATGCCTAAAAATAATATGGAAACATTAAACTAGTGAAAATGGTTCCTTGTGACTCTGATCATTTTTAAAATATCTAACTGTTGATATTATGAAGACTTATCTGTCCTTAATATTTAGTTTTAAAAATATTGTCTCACTTTTGATGCAACAATTGTCACTTTTTTTGTCAAATTATTTCAATTTACCTTAATAAAAGCCTACCACTCTCCCTTAATTATCAGAAATACAGTAGTATTGACCAATGACTGGTGCAAATTTATATATCTGTGTTAGCTAATTACTTTATCTCAGACATCCTCTACCTTTGTAATCGTTGTTCTAAAATATGTATCCTGAACATTGATTCACTGCAGTAATTTAAATAATCATCTTCATCTTCCTTGGTCATGGATATTTGATTTTGCTGATACCATGCTTGTTTCTGTTGTAAGTCTTGTGTTTCCTGAAAACAGTGTACACCAAAATGTTTTCACTACATGTAGAATTTAAACATTTTTATCCTGTGGTAGTCAATATTTAAGTGTCCTACCTTTTCAAATCTTGCTTGGATCAGATTGGCTCGATCAATCAATCTTTGCTTGAGGTCCTGCAGACATTCTTCTTTCAACTTATATGCTTCAGATCTACTGAGGTGGGGTGGGTCACCAATTTGTGCTAGAAATGGTGCCAGGTAGTCCATCTCAGTTTCATGTTTTTTCTTTGCATCTTCTTCTTGCTTTTTTTGCTAATAGAGATAATGCATGGTGAAGAATTTAAAAAAAAGCATCAGAATTTTGTGCAATACAGGTTGATTAGTTTAGAGAGATACTCTTACCAGTTCCACTCTGTGCAATTTAGCTTTTTCATTCCTCTCTGTGTCATACACTGAGATGGTAAGAGTACAAGAAGCTTCTTCCATTACTCGTTCTTTAAGAATTTCTTTTACCTAAAACATTAATGAATCAGACTGTTTTTCAAGAAAATACTTTGGTAGGAAATTTAGTTGAATCTATGTGATATTGTGGTAAGTGAGGTCGCAAAGATGGGAGGAGTCCAAGGGTGGAGCCCAAGGTAATTTTTCATGGCCACACCCTTATTCCCAGGAGAAGCCCCTTGATGCAATTTTCTGCTGAAACAAGCAAACTAATTACATGGTTGAACTGATGGAACATGTCAACAAACATAAAATTGTGGCAATCCAAGGGCCTAATTCAAAAAATGTACATCCACCCCTCCCCCAACATTCTCTAAGATTTGGATGAATTGGAAAAGTAATCTTGGTGGAAAACATGGGGACTAACCCTCCCAGTTGCTACTGTGGCACTGACACTGAGTGTATCTGTACCAAGCAGCAATATACAACTAGACATGTAGATAACCAACAACAATTATAAGTAGCAATAGTACTGGTGCTATAAGGAATAAAGTATAGTCTAAGAGAATTATGTGGTTATACTATTGTTTACATTTCATTTTTATTATGTTGCTGTCAAGGTCTTAGCCACACCTCTTCTTCCATGGTTCGCACTTGTGCAATACTGTTTTCTTCTGATTTAATCAGTGACACTAACATATTGTAAATATCCAAATTCTTTTGTGGCTTCATCAGTGGATCTACCTAATAACAAGGACCATTTCAAGCACAATGTCAAACAAAATAGTTAACAAATATGGAATGAGGTAACTTAAATGCAAAATGATTTTCAATGCTGCAAAAAACAACTGAACAAAAAGTTAACCTTTTCAGAATATACATCTCCAGTTCTGATGTGACAAAAATGTAAAAAACAATCATTATATAAGTATTGAAAACTCTCTTCAGAGTCACTGTTGTATGGCAGGATCAGTTTGTGTTAAATTTATTTTTAATTTGTAATCTAATTGTCATTTGAATATGATGAATAATGCTGCAAACCTGGAATGTTGTTGTCATATCTGGGGTCATTATGAGGGCATCACTTTTCTCATCAATGTTAGCTGGCTTCACAAACTCACGTGTTGAAGCTGTCACACGGTCTTCCTCCAGGTGAAATGTCAAAAAAATCCTTTCCTCTGATACAAGGAATGATCTCTCAGCTACATCATTATTGGCTGGTTTGGCTGGATTGCGATGAAATTTCTCAATTATTTTCTGAAGTTAAATGGAAAGTAAGAGAATTGTGCTTTTTGTACATTAGGGCAAATTATGAAAGTAAAAAATATTGTTGAAAGCAATATTGTAAAAACTACACTGAATTTAGAATACTGGGTATGCAGTGTTAATATTATGTAAAAAAAACTAAAAGGTTAAAAAATTTCCAAAACTGAACATTTAATATTTTCTGTTTTGGAAATTTTTCATTCTTGTTGCTAAATAGTAATGGTTTTGTTGTGGTGTAGTGACACATTGTCAGTATACATTTTATGTAACAGATGACAACAATTGTTGACTAACATCAATTGGTCTGTAGTTGACTTGTTGTGGTCCAAATTTCTTGGTCCGTTTGCCAAATACTACATTCCGATGATAAAGAAAGTCATCTCTTCCCACAAATGTCTGAGTCATCTCAGTTGCTGTTTCTTCTTGTTTTTCCAATCCATCAATTCTGGCACTAAACAAAGTGTGGAAAATCTAAATTATTATTGTGACTCAAATAGTTTATGTCAACTTTCTTGGAACTAAAAAATGTATGTCACCTTTGGAGCAGTAATTCTTAAACTGATAATAAAGCCATCAGCAGTGACAAGGTATTTTACCTTGAATAAAAATACATCACTCTCTCTGACTCTGGTCCTGGAGAAGTAGCTTTGTAATGATGCTCTGAGAGATTTAAAAGGAGGTGAATAAAATGTAAACTTTCAAAATAAACCATGATGACCAATCTGTCATATATTTTTTTTTGAGTTATTAGTAAAACTAATGGTGATACCTTAAGACACTGTCTACATTGTAGGGGCAAAATATGAGTCTGAGGGACTCAGAGCTAAAAAACACAATATTCCACTGAACTGCCTTATAAACTACTTAGTGTGAGATTAATCTACAATTATTCATAAACATATTATCAGTTTTTGTGGAGTGTAATAATTGCTTCCTTGCAATTTGAAGCCTGAATTATTCTATTTTATTTTTTCATTTACTTACAGATTATGACATAAGCAATTGCACAAATTGCTTATGAAATAACTCATATTGTACTAATCTGTTGTTTACTGTGTTAGTAAACTGTACTGTATACAGGTGCTGTACCTGTTTTTTGTAGTAAACTATTTGGAATATACTGAAACAGTCTTCAAAGCATGCATTACCCTTCTTTTTGATTTTAAGGCCCTACTTAGTTTATGTACCATACAACACTCAGAGTATTTCTTCTCACCTTTTAGACAGTCCATTCTCCCTGGAGTAAAGTATTCAGTGATGATTCCAGTTGTATGGTTATGAACCTTTCTCTCCAGTTGATCTCCCCGATGTTTGTAGGAATCACAAACTTCTACAAGTTCTTTTACTGAAATAAAATGTAAATAGATATTATTTCATTGAAATTCTTTAAAGTTTATTTAATAAACAGTATTATGTATTGTATGTACAGTAATGCACAACTTATAAATGTTTTGATTGTTTGGAATTTATAAGGTAGCACAATGCAGTTTGAATGTGAACAATGTGCAGAACACTAATAATGATATAATGCCTCTAAACAACCATGAGTAGTCACTATTTTTGATATACCAGCCATTACCGCCAAACAAATTACAAGAAATGTTTATGTAAAACAGGACAATTTTGTACTTGATTCACCACCAACATTTAGACAACCATTTCTATTTTTTCAGCTGATAAATTATTAATGAATATTATTAGTTTACTTACATTCATAATCAGCATAGGAGGACAGCCTCATGGTCAATCCATCTTTGCAAAGATACTCAGCAAACTTTTCCAGCTTAGCTTTCTTGTACAAAATGGTTCGTTTTCCAGAGGGACAACGAGTTTGATAATCTAGCACCATAATTTTAGGGTAGAATTGTTTTAACTCGTACATTCTATTTACATTATGACTGAACTAAACAGTAATGCAGTGATAATACCTCTAGGTGAAATCTCAATGGAATGAACCCAGGAAGGTGGCAGATCAAATGTTGTGGTTAATTCATCTTCATCCTTAAAAACAACAGTAATCTTTAACCATGAAAAATAACAGTTAACTTTGTGTATGAGAAACCATTGCAGGGTTCTCAATCAAAACATCAGTATCTTGTTTTCTCAATTTTTGGTAGAGAACTACCAACAAATGTAGTCATCTTGCTATTTGATCTGAATCTTGGATTTCATGAGATGTTTGTTTTTTTATTGTGTTTTGTTTTATATTTCTTTCAACTGTTGGCCAGTCATGGTTTCTACATTTAAAAATTTGTTGTTTTGGCACTCACAGGGCTCTAAGTAGATTGTGCACATTTTTTTTTTTCATGAAAGCCAAAACTGCTAATTGCATTTTTTGGACTGAAATAATGGAGTGAAAAGTGATAGAAAAGGGGAATGAATTAGAAAGAGCCATGAAGTGAATAACAAAAAACAAAAAAAAAAAATAGGAGATAGGAATTTTAATATTTATGGCTGAATAAAAATGGTCTGGTTTTAAAAAATGAAATAACTGTTGTTTGAAAAAAAATTCCATCCAATTACAGTTAACAATCAAACCAAAACATTAATATACCTATATCTAAGCAGACCCACAAGTCACAGGAGACAAGAGCTCCCTGATTAAACAAATTCCTTTTACCTCATTTGTGTCACTGCCTTTGAACATTAGAAATTTCTAAGTCACATTAGCATGATCCAATATTATTTTAGTGAAAACAAATGGAGCCATACCTCTTCTTCATCCAAATCAAGAGTTTCATCATCCACACTTGGTACTGTTAGTAAAGGTTTATCTGTACTTGGGAAAACAAATTCCCAGTTTGCAGGGTCACCAAGGTCATATGACATATCCTTAAACATCCATTCAGAATCCATAAGTTGCTAAATTTTTCATAAGTTAAGTGACACTGATATGCCCATGAGATTTATGGGTAGGATATTTTAATGCAATAGCCGTCAACTCACCATGACTCCATTTGAACAATCTTGCATGTTCACCCAACAGTTCCTGTTATTCCACATACTTTCAATACCCAAGTATGCAGCACTATTCAGAGGGTAAGATTCTCCTGTTGTTGCCTCAATAAAAAAACCTTCAGGGACTTCTCTCTTTCCTGCCAATACCAATACCCAGCAGTGCACCCGTAAACCATGAAGTTTGTCTGGTCTTGGCTTTTCAAGCTCCTGAAAGAACACAAAAATGGATTACAGAACTAATGAATTAATATAAATAAATTTATATATAAATTATATGTAAAATAATTTATACATAAATTTACAAATAAAGAAGTGGAAAAGAAGGGGAAAAATTCACAATTGAATAAGTGGATGGGTGGATTAGGTGCATGATTGGAGGGTGGGTGAGTGTGTAATTCCACAAGTGAGTACATTGAATGAGTACATTGAATGAGTGAGTGAATGAGTGAATGAATGAGTGAATGAGTGAGTGAATGAGTGAGTGAATGAGTGAGTGAGTGAGTGAGTGAATGGAAGGTTTGATATTAGTTACAAAGTGGTCTTTCTTTGTTTCATCATAATATGGGCACATGCAAATTACACTCTAAAAAGAATTCAAAGTGAATTACTGTAATTCTGGCTGCCTCTTCTTCACTTCTTTTTCTTTCCTTCAATTCTTCTTCTTCCATTTTCTTGGCAGCAAGTTTTGCTTCATATTTGCTCACAAGTTCTTTGGGAGGTTTGACAGCATATTTGTTGACTTGCTTTTTCTTTTCCCTTTTTTCCATCTACAAAGATGAATAGGATAGATATTTTTCAGTAAAGTATATTTGAAATTATCAAATTGTTGAACTACCTCTATGCTTGAAGTGATCACTGATATGGTGACTAAAACAAGAGCAAGTCATGAAACCTGAAATTCAGCACCAGCTGACAATTTGAAGAAATATAAGATAAAACAGACTCTGAATATCGTCTGACGATGTCTTTGAAATAAAGACGAAATATCACGCAAATACCATAACTGTCTTGATTTTACTCAAATCTTGAGTTTTCAAGATGACTTTGATATTTGGAGTCTGTTTTATCTTACCATATATTTCATGAAACCTGGTTGAGAGGACAAGTGCACTCATCCTAGAATGGAGTGACTTGACAAACAGTCAATTTTTTCTAAAGAGTTGTAAAGCTGTTTGCTTTCATGATGTCACATCCAATACCAACTCCCATTTACAAGGGCATAGACCTGCCATTATCATTAGTCTTTGACCACTATCAATCAAATGTTGCACTTACTTTATCTTCTTGCTTTAATAAAGGACACATATTCCTTGTTTGATCCATTAAAGTTATTTCTCTAGTGGCATACCCACATACACAGTAAGCATCATAACCAGCACCAATCAACAATGAACACAACACCACACTCATTTCAAAACAATTTCCTTTCTGCTTCTTAACTGTAGTTGTTGGAGATGAAAGAACTGCTGGCTAAGTAACCAAAAAAATGTACAATCATTATGTAATTTCTGTAGGCCAAAGGGATTACTGAGACATTTAATTCATGAAAGCTGGGGAGATTTTTCAAAGAATGATTTATAGTACAAGGTCACTAATTACAAAATAATACATACAATTTTTGGCATAAATTTAATAGATCATTAGGTATTAATATAACTTAATTATTATTTGTAATTATCTGTAATTGTTCCAAGGACCATGTTGAAAAAAAAAACATGATTATGGTCATATACATGTAGGCTTCCTAACTAATTATTATTATTAGTATCATTACTATCATTATTACTATTATTATTATCATTATTATTATGGAAAATAGTAGGATAGGTGGATAATTATGGATGATTAGCCAGCAATATCAAATTAATGTAAGAGGATTATGGTAAATAAAAAAGAGTAACCTTGGGCAAGTGGTAATAATGGAGATGGAAAGGTTGAAGTTCTGGGATGGTGGGTTGTAATAGAAGTAATATCAGACATCACTGTATTTTAACTAATCACTTACTAAGTCTATTGCTGGATCCAGGACTTCGACTGTTATATAGTCAGCCACAAATTGGGCACATCTGTCATAGTCATAAATTTCCTTGTAAGGAAGTAGAGTTGGACGAATTGTAGTACATATAAATTTCTAAATGGAAAAAATATATTGTTATTATTGGGTAAAACATGAATTACTTTTGCATATTCTTATCATGACATTTAGCCAATACATTTACAGTAACACTACTATGATATACCTCAGTGTAACGTAATATGACATAGATTAACGTAATATAACATAAGACGACACAAGATAAAATGATATAACATGTAGTTAATTCTTTTACACTACCTCAACGCCAGCTTCGTTGGCAGGGTTTAATAGAAGTGGCTTCCTATCACGATATAAATGCACAAACTGACGTCGAAAGTTCTCACAGTAAGAAATAATAAGATTTTCTTTATCTGTGTTTGTCCTGTAGGATTCTGGTAAGTTTTTGTCACTAGTGGGTCTGAAAAAACAGGGGGAAAACCATTGAAATGTGCAGCCACAATGAGCCGTTACAAAGGCCTTTAAACAGCATTCGTAGTTATAAGTTTATGTAATGAACAAAATACGGCTTACAGCGGTTCAAACTCTGGTGGTGTCACTGTTATAGTTTCTAGCTTTGCCTTCAGTGACTCCAAACCTTCCATTTTCATCAAGTGAGTATATTACCCAATTATTTCAAGGTATAAAAGAACATTTTGTGGTATTCAGTCAGACATCTTGAATCAACTCCATGACAACGAGACGCTGGCACTAGTTTTTCCCGACGAAAAGTCGTCGCCAAAGGTCGTTTCATTCTCGGGAGATCCGAATGATCACGACGAGGGATTATGACACTAAATAAGCGATTCCACCATATATGAGGGGTTTTTGTCTAACTTTTTGGACTAATCAGTGAACTTTAGGGAATTTAAAGAACCAAATATTCAGTATCTTTGCCACTGCTATTCGAACATTTTGTATCGCTTTTTACATATTTTTTTTAACATATTCTTTCAAGCTCTTGTCAGAGGCCACTTTGCCTGGGGGTCCCGGCTACCTTTCACATTTCGTCCGCGAAGAACTACTTGTCAGCTTTCTCGCTTTTTTTAAATTTTTTTTTCCTTATTATAATTGGCTAATTATTGGGCACAATATGAAGACCAAAGTTCCAAATATCATAACCAAAGAGAATACCCTACCGTGGCTTGCAAGGAGTGGTCGTTTCCTGGGGACACTGGTGTGCATTGCCCCTCCTGACTAAATGAGTTCAACTAGGCAACGCACTCCTTAGTTCGTGACCGGTAATGTAACTGCAAGTCATGAAGTGCTAAGATCTCTGTGGCAGTTGGAAATATTTCATGGAGCAACCCAAGTATACAATCAAAGAGGCTGCCAGTACATCTTTTTCTTCGTTTTACGAACTGTTCGATAATATTTCAATGGACTTTTTTGCGTGCATGGCGAGAAAATATCTAACATGGCATTAAAAATATTGTAGGATAAACATTTTATTTGGGAGCTAATACATAGCACGGTTTGCCGTGCCGACCATGAGACTGTTGAAACCATTGCGTTCGTCAGACGATTAGGAAATAAAGTTTGACTGGCCCTTTTCCCCTTATTTGAGAAAATCCAGCCGACGACCATAGGCAAAATTACTTTTAAATAATTCGTAATACTAGAGCTAATCCTCACTTTATCTTTTCTCAACCTCATTTTTTATCTCACAATTTTCCTACAGCTTAACTTCACAGTTCATATGCACCGGAATACTTTCATTCAGACATTTTAAAACCTCACCAGTAAACCTTCCTGGTTATATTCGGAAGACAGTCTTCCTTTCCATCTGCTCTACATAAAATGTGATCTGTGTCGTGATTACGTTCACAAAAACTCAAAATTATAGTGAACATAATTCCAACTTCGTAAGCCAACACACGAAACCAGTCCACCGTGGTCTTATATAAAAAGGCCTTTCGACGGAATTGGAGAAATCGTTCCGCAGATTCAGGGAAAACACTCCGCCACAAAAAAGGAGATACTGTTCCCATCGTTACAAAAACCTCACAGTAGTGCCCAAGCGGCAAGGTTCTTGCTAAAATCTCTGCACGAAGTTACGACTTCAAACTTTCCAAAAGGCATTTGAAAAGCCAATTTCCAACGGTGTCTACTGCTACAATTGAAGTCATTAACTTGCAGTCACTTCTCCGTGAAAAACCAAGGTTTTGGTCTCGCGCTTTCTTCTACTGTTGCAGTCACTTTCGACAGCCTCTAGTTATCGTCTTTCGTTTGGGAGGAGCTTCCTTTCCTTGGCTGCATTTTTTTTCCTTT
The DNA here is from genome assembly GCA_030142905.1 of Heliopora coerulea. Lineage (NCBI taxonomy): Eukaryota > Metazoa > Cnidaria > Anthozoa > Scleralcyonacea > Helioporidae > Heliopora > Heliopora coerulea. Next base: position 731,300 of record JASJOG010000116.1, on the reverse strand, counting down.
TCTTGGCTAGATATTTGTCCAGTTTACCGGATTCCTTCAACGCCTTGTATTTCTCTGCCAATTCCAACTTCTTTCTTTCAGCTGAAGATAAAATCATAATTTCAACTGGGAAATTCGTCAAATGTGCGAAAACGTAGAAAAAAAAAAAAAACACTCAGATTTTTAATTATAATAAAGAAGTAAAACATACATTTCTTCAAGTAAAACGGTTTCTTTCCTTGCTTTATCAAAGCAACCTCTGCCTTCTTTCTTTCCTTGCTTTTTTCTTTTTGTATTTTCCTTGCCTTTTTTGCTCTCTCTTCTTGTTCCTGAGATAGAATTCAAGACGTAATACTCTAAATGTTTATTTTAGCACGGCTAATGCAAATTTTGTAGGAAGTCCTGCAGAAGTTCGTGATGGGTACTTAACTGTTTTTTCACACATAAACCGAAATTTGGATACTGTAAAGTCTTTCACGTATGCATTTTCCGAAAACTGGTTTTTATTTCTTTTTTTCCAATTCTTTTTTTTGGCGTTGAGGTTAATGTAATAATGAAGCTAATTTCAAGCGTATTTCAAGTTCTGTTAAGAATGAAAGTTTTTGTTAAGAGACATTCAGCCAATGTAAAATGAAAAAGTAACAGTTCAGAAATGTTCTACAGGGTAAAGTATGACTTTTTTGGCATCTGTGATAGAAGATTCCAAGTAAGGTTCAGTATGAAAATCACTGAATCATAGTTCAATTTCACCAGACAGAGAAACAGATGAAACTGCAGCAAGGGTGTGGTATGAAGAAAAGTATGACCTGGTAAAAATTCATCTTTATGGAAACAGTTTCTGAGACCTACCATTCTTTTGAATAATGAGTGCAGCTGAGTCTTTCTTTCTGCATTTTTTTCTTGCTTCATAGCTTTCTTTATCATCTAATAAAAGTAAAATATAAAAAGTTGAAAGATACAACTTTACTATACCAATATAACAAAGACGACTGTTAAAAAATGTCTACTCGCATAGAAACTTCTATCTGGCAGTACAAAATATTTATTTACCTGTCTTTCTTGGCTTCTGATGTCATTTAGAAAGGAATATGCTTTCTCAAACATTGACTCATTAAAACGTCCAGATAGGTCATCAAAACGAGGATCCCTTGACACCTTAATAAAAAATAAAAATTACTCTAGCTGAACTGGTACTATAACAAAGAGTTGAGACACATTTTAACATCTCTTCAATGACACATCTTTGTCATGGTAACACACCTTTCTTGCAGTTGGTATAACTTGCTTAAATCTTGAAACAGGTTTCTTTGATGAAATTTCACGAGGTCTGCAAATGATCAAAAACTGTTTGACCAGGAAATAGAAGTTGGAGAGACAATGAATGAATAGGACAGATGAATTGATGGACATAGAGGTGGAGATGGGTGAGCAGACAGAGATAGATGATGGTACCCAACATGCATACATAATAAACTAACCTGTTTTTATTTTTCTTTTTTGAAGTTCTAAAGCTCTCATTTTTGTCAACTTTATAAATACCATGAATGGCTTCATTATACCTGTTAAATGAATAAAAACATGGGACACGTCAGCAAGATAAACCATAATTTCTTTCATAATAACTCTCCATGTCTATATAAAGGATCTTGTAAGATTTTGAACAGCTGGTAAGAAAAGAAACATTGATTTGTAAGGGCTAATCCTGCTTGTAATAATGTGGGATCTTTCTTTTTCAGATCTTTTGTTTTAAAATATTGTTGTAATGATGTTGCATTTAACATACCGCTTCACTCCAATCTTATCTTTAAGGGCCTGAAGTTCACAAAATGGAATGGTAGAAAGTTCTGTAAAGAAACAACATTGAAACTAAAATTAAGATTTAAATTAAAATTGCATTTAGAATTTACACTTAAATTCAAATTAGAACTTAATTTCAATTTATAATTTAAAATTAAAATTTAAATGAAAATTTACCCGTACTTGCAATACCAGTGTGTTACGTATGTTAAATCAGTAATCATAATGTACAATATTCATTAAGGTAGTAAGTGGAATGTATTCACTACTTACCAGACTTCAACTTTACCTGTTAATGTCAAGAAAAAAAAACCCAAAATATTATAAGGAGTAACATAACTGGAGTAAAGATAACCTCGAAATTGGGTGAATTAGTTTTTTTTCTGAAAATTTTAACTGGATGTTTTGGATGTCTGAATTTCCACCAAATAGGGCAAAGATGCACGTATAAATACTAGTGACGTAAGTCGTGAACTTACAATTTCTTCATTCTCCGATTCAATGTCAGAAAAGTCGTCTAGCTGACTTTTTCTACGTGATGAATCGTCACTATATGAATTTACTTCTTCTATGGTGGCAGCCATTTTGGTTACTCGGCCCATTCTTCTAAGTGCTCCTGGCGGTCAAAATGGCTGACAACGTAAATGAATTTCGTGGACAGTTTAAACGTTATAAACAGAGAAAACCACCTCCTGATTTCTCAGATGTAATAGACTATCAAAACCAAAATTCCTGGAAAAACAGGGTAAGGTTTGGTGTTTAAACACACACGTGGCTGTTCCAGTTTGCAGCCCTAAAATGAAGCTTAATTCATTTCATAACTTACAAGTCTAATTTAATCGGATTGTTCATTTTGTTGTTTTAAAATAGGTCAAAGAATGTGGTGCACCCGCACTAAATGTTAGCAAACAGGATCTTATGCAGCTTGGTCTTAAACCTTTAAATACTTGGAGATGTTATGAACTGGTGGGGTGTAAAGGTAGCAACTCAAGCGTTCATTACAAATGTTGGTCAATTCATCAGGCTACTTTAATCCCCACGCCAGCCAAGACCTCTTCAATTAATGAGTAAAATTGTCTGGCATTAATCTAAGTAATACTACAGAAGGATGGTGAGAGATTAATGAGTTAATTGTGATTTGTTTTAATGCTTTAACCCTCAAGATTAGGATAGGTTTCTGCATTACAATCAGAAATTAGTCTTGATGTTCAAAACAAATTCAAGCAGTTTATCCTAGTTTGTTCTAATTACCCCATAATCTTTACTTTTAAGGTTTTAAAGTTATTGTAAACCCTTTTACAAAAGTTGGACAGTTGCAGTGGATCCGACGATGTCTTGAAATATATCCTGGTAAACCAAATGTCAGTAACTTAGATGCTCACATGGAACTAAGAGATGAACAAAACTTATGGAATCTTTATGTAGAAAGTCAGTCAAAGTGAGTTGGTAAGAAAAATTAATCAAGATATTTGTGAAAATGTTCATGATTGACATTGTCATACACATTTTCTATCTGTTTATTATGCTTTTTATGGGCTAAACTATTATTCTTCCAGTTCTGTTAAAATAATAGATCATATTTGACAATACCTTGTGAACTCATGTATAGTTTCTTTCTCTTTGTTTGTGGTCAGTAAAATATCAGGGTCTTTACAGCAAAATGCAAAGCAACATCAAACACTTATGGATCAGCTGAGATGGGTGACTTTAGGGTATCATTATAATTGGGACTCAAAGGTTGGTGGTTGCTTTGTGGCATTATAGCTTATTGTTGGTCAAGACTGATATATTTTTTATCCAGAGCCACTTTGAGTACTCTGTGAAAGGTGTAAATTAACTTATTGAGGGGCAGGCAGGTTTCATCCCCTTAATGAGTAAAATTGTCTGGTGTTAGCCAGAGTAAAATATTAAAGTGTACCATTTCCCCTTAATGGGTTAAACCATGGACATTTAACTTTTTGTCTAATGCTTCCCAAATGTTTCTTTGTTATGTCTTTTTAAGCTCTATTCCAAAGATGTCTTCACTCCCTTCCCATCTGATTTAGAAAATTTGACCAAATTTATTGGAAAAGTGATGGGCTACCCAGAGTAAGTTTACAAATTTAAAAAAAATTAAAACATTTAGCAGACTTTTTATAAAGTATTGCTTTAAAATGCATTATAAAATGAAGCTCACATGGGTTTTTAAAATGGTTTTTGTAATTATGGTTGAAATGATTAGAAATCAGAAATATGTCAATTCAGTTCATGTCATTCCATTTAACTTTCATTCAGTTTTGTTCCAGAAGCTGCTATAGTTAATTATTACCACATGGATTCCACTCTTTCTGGACACAGAGATCATTCAGAGTTAGATCTTACTGCTCCACTTTTCTCAATCAGGTAGGCTTGCAGGGATGGGTCTACTAGCTTGGTAATAGAGAAAATGATTGGAGGAGTGAGGAGAGAACAGTGAATAAAGGTTAAGTGGGAGGTTGGCATGGAAGAAAGGATATTAGTATAGAAGATAAAATCAGCAGAACAGGTGGAGAAATGGAAAAGATGGATGGACAGATTGAATGATTGGTTGATGTATCAATCAATCTATGTGTTTGTACATGTACATGTATATTAAGCTTAGAGTAATCAAATGTTTTTTCAAAATATAATTTATTTTTTGTGCTATCAGTGGGATATTGCATGTCAAGTCGTTTTGAAGTTTCAAATAGTATCTGTGGTCTTCAAGAAATCCCAGAATTAACATTTTCATATAATTTTTTTATTTTTTACTTTTTTTTATCAAGTTTTGGTCAAACTTGTATATTTCTGCTTGGCACTCAGTCACTCAGTGATGTTCCATCTGCAATGTTCTTGAGGAGTGGTGACATTGTTGTCATGTCAGATGAAACAAGACTGGCTTACCACGCCATTCCTAAAATTATACCTGACAATGATGTTGTTCAAATAACCACGAACGATGAGTTGGATCATACATTGAACAGAAGACAAAACATGGAGATTCTGGGAAATTATTTGAGCTACTCACGAATCAATGTAAATGTTAGACAAGTGGAAGGACCAGGTGGGTGTTTCCCACTGGAAGCCAGTTAATGACATGTATCAATAACATGAAAATTGTGAGTTTCAAGTTTGTTTTGAATTAAAAGGATCTCAGCTCTTTCTTGGCGGGATCAGCCTTCCGTTGTTTCTACTCTGACTAATGCCAGACAATTCTACTCATCAGGGGGAGACATCCTGCTGGGAAAGAGTTTAGTTAGAAAGACTATTGGAAGGATCTGCTACACGCAATGACAGAGTCAAAGAAAAAAGATCTAAATGACGTTTTTGCTTTTGGAGAATTTGAGAATTTTTAGGCTAGAGTGGACTTGTGTGAGATAGAGATCGAAGTGCATGACAGAAAGTTTGAAAAATAAATTCTTACTGAAGATGTGGATTTACAAAACAGGGTAATTCAACGAATGTTGTGACTTATGAACCTTTGAACTTTGGATTTTGGTGCGAAAAAAGTTCGATCAGTCAGCCACAAACATGGGTGTTTATCCGTAAATGAAGAAGACAACTTTCAGTGCACTCAGTTGCTGGTAATAACGGTTGGAATAAGACCTGATTGTAAAATTTATACAGATAAGTGTAAATAAACTTTCATCGTATTTTGTTCACGTATGGACGCACTGTCTGGGTGCTACTGTGTTTGTGCGTGGCGCGATTTCTCATCATGACAGCAGCCTTTATTTTGCTTTGTACTCCAGGTCAACATTGATTGAAGAATCATTGATTACGCTTGGTCTTGTATACTTTCTTGTCATGGCGTCATAATTATACTCCATCATAACCCTGTTGTTCAGAAATTTTGCTTTGTCTCGATTCCTCTTCCAAGTGTATACTGCAAGAATAAGCAACACCACTCCCGATCCTCCTGCTACTGTCACCAAAATCAAAACAAGTTTACTTGAGTTTTGCTCACCACCATGATCATCGTTTAACTGCTTCATCTTTGGAATCGTTTCTCTAGCTCTGTTTTCATCGCAAAGTTTATTCAGATTGTAATTCTTTAAGTCAACGTAAAATTTGTCAAAGACACATCGCCTGATTTCTTTGATTGTTAATGGGTGCTTTCCGCCTTGGCAACTGATGGTCTCCCCTTGGAGATCCCCACGGCAGAATTGTTTTCTTGAAATCAATCCCATTGAACAAGCCAGGTTGTGTGCCACAATCAAAGCCAGGTGACTTGCATCCCGTCGTCTTTCAATGATGATTCCAGCCGAATTCTTTGATGAACAAATAGTTTTGTATGTCGTTGCTCCCACTGGCTCCTGACCTAAAAAATAAAACAAGACAACCGTTAACATCATGTAGGCGAAGATGGGTTACTCAAGTAAAAAGGTAACGGGTAATATTATTCCGAGTTTCGACTTTAAATTATTCTTATGAAAAGTCACCTAGTTTTCTCTTGGTCGAAAGTTCTTAATTTAAATCATCATTTAGGGTTTTTCAGCATTACCTGATCCAGTAGTTCTTACTATCACAAGCTGCGTGTTGTCAATCCTATGCTTGTGGCCGATAAAGACCTGTTTGTACTTTAAATACCTCTTCAATACTTTGGTAGGTTTTACTGTCTGAGGAAAGAGCAGATCCTGTCTTATTTCTTGCACACCGTGCACGGCTATGTGCATATTAAAATGTTTGAAAACGTCGGTCACTATTTTTGAAGCATCTTTAATAGTGTTCTTGTTCAGCCTCCATTTTTCCCCACTTGAGATTACATTAAGAAATGAAAGTCTCAAGCGAAACGTTTCCTTTGGAAGTTCTCTTGTTGTCCTTGAACCATTCTTCGCCAGACGAACAATTTTGATCTAAGAAAATTGACACATTATGGAATAAAATAATTCACAGAGAAATGTAACACATCACCGTAAGATGTAACAAAGCGTGATGTTAAGAAGTCACAAATATGAAAATAAAAACTGTAACAATTAGTAAAATGTTTCCTCGAGAGTTTACTTGAAGACTTGAGAAACGAGAAAGGAACATTGACGGCTGAACTTAATACAAGACTTCAAAATAACCAAGATTTACAAACTCTTACAAAATTGTTGGACAAGTTACAGATTCATCGTTACCTTGCGCTTTAAGTTTGGATCAACAACGTTCTCATGCGCAACCGAGGATTCCGACTTCTTGCCAAATCTTATGAATTTTTTTCCACGAACGTTCAAGTTCCCGGTTACGTCAATTACTGTTAATAAAAAGTTTCCCAAAAGAAATATATTCCAAAACATGTAACAGTTCTTTCTCAATTACAAAGAATTGGAGCCTAGAAGATAACCATTAATTGATGACGTAATTTAAGGGTCACGATGAAGGACCAGGAACCGAGTGGTGATGAGCCTGTGCTCATCCAGGAGACCTCCGTTAATTTCCATAATTAAATTTGCAAAGTGGCGGTTGTACGCAGGTTGCTTGGTGATAGTTTTAACAACAATTTAAACCCAACAAATATCGCACGAAGAACTTGAAGTATTTAACATTGTTTTTTGAAGGGGAGAAATCGTCCTCAAAATTGTTCGGTGAACCAACAACTTCACTAGCTAACAAAGCTATCTTCTTTTTGTAATGCTCGATACGTTATTAACATTAATATACAATAGCTTTAAGTCGAGACAACTAAACTATAGGTACCTACAGATAATTTGCAGTTTAAATGGCTGAGAATTTCTCATTTACCTTCGTTTAGGTACTCTAAGGTTCGTCACTAATGGCTCAACAAAAGCGCGAAACTATCTTCAAATGAACTGGTGAGAACACCCCTCATAACAAAAATGTGACTACTTATTCAGGACATGGGAAGTCATCACATAAACTTGGGTGTGTTTTTGCCAATTTGTACCATTGTGTTATATAGTGGGAAAAATCGTGAACAATTGCCTAAGTAAGAATAATTCATCTTTGCTCTATCAAACTACACGATATAAAAATAAAACTACGCGAAGAATGAATAATTAGAATGAGCATGAAGCCGGGTAGGGTAAGGATCTATCTTTCCACTGAAAAGTAAGAGGTCAGAGTTCTCAATGTCGAAAGAGTCATGCCATAATTGTAAGTTTGAACTTGGGAATTATAATCATAGACATGTCTCAAAGCCGTAGGTCCAATGCAATCATCTTAAACGTTTCCTTACGGAGGACGTAGTCTATTATTTTACTATAGCTGATGCTAAAGGAATTTACTCGTCATGAGGAGACGCCAAGTAGAAAATGTGTTAACCTAACAGTTACCCATCAATATGTATGCTATACTAAGTATGACTGACATCTTGGTAACTGCTGTTTGTCCACCAGTGAACGTTTTAGTTAAAAACTAATTTTGCTCATCTTTATGTTATTATCTTAATCAAATAGGCATATTTTTTTTGCTGTCCTTTGACCATATTGCAGCTTTTTGGCAGTTCATAAGATTAATTTTAATCATTCGGCAAATCTTTGTTGGGCGCTTCTAATTCTGCAGTTTTCCAGGCTTGAAAGAGCCTTCTGGGTTATCGTCCGTTAAGTTTTTTTTGACTGCCACAAGCCCGTCCGTCATGAAGTATGTTCGTCTTAGGCCCCATCTACCCGATACGATTGTCGCGTACAATTGTTCAATGTGATGTATCCGATTAAGTCAGTAACGTCGTCACGATGCGAGCAGGAACTGTGTCACTGTGACAACATTACATACTCCAGGAGGAACATTCGTATACGTCAATCGTATCGTGAAAATGGACCCTTAAGGACCTTCGTCGCTGCTGCTTGTCTGTTCATAGCCATTTTCTTCAAAAAGGTCTTTTTCAACCCACAAATAACGGTACATCTTAGCATACGGATGACCTGAATCATTGCTCCCTTCTGCCCTTAAACCCGCTAAGTACGCCTCGCGTTGCAAGTCTTCAATGTCAGGTTTATCTTCTGTAATCCCTGCCGTGTCAGTATCAGTCTTGTTCTCTGTCAAAACAACAGAGAATAAAGAAGATCGTGTAGGTGAACCAGCTGGTGACTGTACGGGTGATTCTAGTGGAATTGTCCTTCCTGATTCCTCTTTGAGTTTATTGTGGGAGATTTTAGTTGGCGTAACGAGGAATGTCGAACTGTTCCAAAAGTTTGAATCAAGTTCGTTAGAAATCGTGTTCTCTTCCTCAAGATGCTGTAAGATCTTGTACTTTACCGGCAGCCTTTTGAAACCCGACATCGCTCTTAGTTCATTGGTATGTTTACAGTAGAGTTCCTCTTTGAGCAATGCCATCCTTTCTTGAAAAGACTGCAGTGATTCCGAGAAACCTTTGATTAGTTGTTTGTCGTATGCTGAAATGTAAAGAGGAATGGAAAAGCAAATAAAAAGAAAGAAGTTAAAGTTAAAGTGTCTTTATTTATACTAGATAACACTAACAGCTAAGCTGTTCTCTCTTGAGCTCCAGTAACTGCAAGTGCCACTCCTCATCGGTTCAGCATTACTACAGGAGGAAACCGGAGTACCCAGAGAAAACCTGCGATGCTTGGTAGAGTCAAACTGGACGACACTTTTCTCACATGTGACAAAGGTCACTTTAATTTAAGATGGCTGCATGGAGCCAGAATCAAACCCTAATCACAGTGGTGAGAGACACATGCAGTACCACTGGGCCACCAGCAGGCCCCAATATGAAGAAAACAAAGAAAGAGCACGATGAAAGTAAATAGCAGCAAAGAATATCAAACTACAATATCCACGACCAACCGACAGTTCGAAAAAGTAAAAGACAAAACATATTCCGAAAAACAGAGTCATCTTGTAAACTCAAGATTCGAGTTATATAAGAGACAAAAGTGAAATGGCAATATTTCGATTTTATTACAAAATCAAGTCTGAAGATGATTTTGTAATAAAATCAAAATATCACCATTTCACTTTCGTCTCTTATATAACTCGAATCTTGAGTTTACACGATGACACTGTTTTTCGGAATATGTTTTGTCTTTTACTTATATCAAACTACGCTTAATAAAATTAAAAGAGAAAAAAATCAAAGAAAAAAAATTGAAAAAGAGGAAAAAAGATAATCAAAATGAAACATGAAGGATTCATAGCACTAGACTCACTTTCGGTTGAAGCTTCAACCTTACTCCAGAACCTTCTTTTAAAATAAGCCTGCAAACAAAGCCCAGAGACGATTGCAGCCAGAAGTAGACCAAGGCACGTAGTCATGCTCATAAAGAAGACATTTGCTTCGGGATTGAACAGATTGGTAGAGTGAGCTTCAGCAGGACTTGCAGGATTTTTCTACAACAGAAACAACAAAAGTGATCATAATTAGAACTTGTGGCCAAAAGTCTGATCAAGACAGCAATCAAATATCATTCTTAACCAGACGCAGCACCACACTGTGGACAGGGGATGACATGTTCACAGCAGCTGTCTTTTCCTAGTAATGTCCAAATTCCATACGCCTCCAATGACTGGAACACGATAGACATATCTGTTAGATTTGTATATGATTTTAGTAAATTCAAAAGCGCTCTGTGACTGTCTAAAATTGATTTGGAATATTGTATCTTTTATCTATTATTAGTTTTAGGGTTTTTTTTAATAATTCCACCATAACTGTTCAATCCATTTTGTATTTTCCAATTAAATTTTATTTACTATGTTCTCTTGCAAGCAATCTTTGTTGAAAACATTCCATAAGAAAACTCAGCGATAAAATGTGATATTTCGATGACATCTTGACACCATTATCAAGCAAAGTAACAAACTAAAATCCTGGTAATGTTGTATGTGATAGTTATGTAAATTAATAAAAAGTTAATGAATGCTAACAACTCTGGTAAAACAATAAATATAAAAGTTAACTATTCAAACAGATCTAAAAAATCAAAACATTTTCATATCAACTGAAATATGCCAACCGCTCACCTTAACAGTTTTGACCTCCTTCGCAATATGATCAATAATGTAGCTCCGTTTTCTCTTTAGGTAATTTCTGAAGCATTTTTGAAGCCTTCTCGATTGTCCTCCCAAAACAATCCCATATCCTGTCTTATAGTCTATTAGTTCATGAACTCTTAAATGTTCATCCTCAAATAACTCCTTATAACTCCCAGCCATATAGCCATCCAATAACGCTCCTTTCACTTTACGTTTTAAAAGATCCCTTTGTATGTCGAATGCATTGTTATAGGTATTGTCTAAAAAATGTCCACATACCACCTTCTTATTAGCCAATATTGAATTACAAATCTTTATCATTAAGAATGTTCGTTTTTGTAGGAAAAACCCAGGATAAATTCAACCAAGGTATAACTCATGAAAGCGTAAAACGAAATATCTAACGCTTTTGAAGGATAGAAGAGATTGTAAAATGTTCATTATTTGGCATACCAACTTTGAAGGTCAACTGAACCATGACTTAGATCAGAAAAAAGTGCTTATTCTGGAATATATTTAGCGAAAAAGTGCTGTATTATCTCATTAGATAACAACGTCAGCCACTTTTAATCCTTTTCACTTGAGAACCTAACGGGGGTAGTGCTAGGAATTCCCCTACGCAGGGGCCAAGGTCCCTAACAGGGGGGCTAAAGCAGTCTGGCCAGGACCACGCCTTCTTGATAGTTTCCTGATTTTAACGTCCAAAATCTCAAGTTATTTTTGTCAAAAAATAATCGCTGCAACTGACTAGAGACAGTATTAATTTTTAGGTTTAGGACACGTAGAGAAGAATCTATTATCTTTCCTGGCTCAATCAAGAACAAGTAGTCATAGTTTGTGCAATATATAAATGTGTTATCATCTGTGAAAATTTCCCGACGAATTGTTAAATTTTCCCCGACAGGGGGACTAAGGTTCCCCAACGGGGGGCTGTAGCCTCCTGTACCCCCTACTGGCGCCACCCCTGTGAAGAAATGTATCTCTGGATTGGCTTAAAACGAATAGTCGAAAAAAATAACCTTGAGTGTATCACTCATTCATTGGTCGGTAAGTGAAAAAAAGAATACCAAGTTCTAAGTTACCTTCGTTAACCTTTGCATTTCTGCGGATTCCAATGCGATATGACGGAGAATCATCGATTGCAGCGACCTGGAGAAAAATGCAGCTTGAGTCTGTTCACGATTAATGCGTTCACACATGTACTACATAAAACAAAACAAATTCCGAAAAGGAAAGTCATCTTGAAAACTCAAGATTCGAGTTATAAACCAAGAGACAGAATTTAAACAGTGATATTTGGACTTTAATTCAAAAAATTTAAATTTGAATTAAAAATTAAAATGTTAAATTCTGTCTCTTGATTTATATCTCGAATTTTGAGTTTTCAAGATTACTTTCCTTTTTGAAATTTATTTTATTTTTTACTTCATAAAGTTGTCGGCTAGTCATGGTCCATCTAGTACATAATTTGTCCGTTTGTTTGTTCTTCTTCTCATTCAAAACAGTGAGCGTCTAAAATTCTAAAAGTAATTTATGTTCTAATTTTTTTTGAAAGCATTTGAAAGCATTGATGCATCTAAAAAGCGCTGAAAATGAAGAGGATTAAAGGCCAGTTTACTAGTGCGGTTTTGTTAGTTGCGATTGTCGTCCTGGTGTATGCAATAAATCATGACAGTCTCTGTAGGAAGATATCCACGCTTGATTCGCTACAGTCTGTCCTCGATGCTCTCGTGAGTTGAACACAAAGGTAAAGGTAAAGGTAAAGGTAAAGGTAAAGTACCTTTATTTATACTGGACAACCCTATCAGCTATGTGAGCTGTTGTCCCTCGAGGTCCAGTGAGGGTCACCCCTCATGGGTCCAGTGTTAGTGCGGGAGGAAACCGGGGTACCCGGAGAACCCGGAGAAAGCCTGTGATACTTGGTAAAGTCAAACTGGACAACACTCTTCTCACATGTGACCAAGGTAATTTTAATTTGATAACTGCATGGAGCCGGAATCGAACCCTAGTCACAGTGGTGAGAGACACGTGCACTACCACTGTTCCACCAACACCAGCACCCACTTACGCCAAGATGTCAATCGCCAGACACAAAATCTCGAGTGTAAACAGCCCTTAACTAGAAAAAGAAGTGGAAAGAAAAATAACGCGGATATGTTATTAAGAGCATCCTTACCTTTGTTCCATATAGCATTATGTTTCTTTCGTCGAAGGTAACGGTTGTCAATGCGTTTGTAATGAAACCCATTAAGATCGAGGAGAGGACAAGACCACAGAGTACCCAGAAAATGGCAAACAATCTCGCTGGAATGGACTGGGGTGTACGATCTCCATAGCTGGAACAAGAGGAAGTAACACAATAACTTGATAATCAAAACAAATGAATAACCATAATCACAATTGATAACATTATATAGATAAAGATCCTACAAGTAAACCGAAGATTGCTGGTTTATATATAACCATAATCCTTAGACAGTATATGTCACTCACGCTACAGGACAAATTAAACCACAATGAATGAGAGTCACAATCAAAGATTTTCGATTGCGTACCCGACGGTTGTCATGGATACAAATGCCCACCAAAAACCTTCTCCTGCTCCTTTGAAGAACATCCTGGGAAACTGAATTTCGTTGGTTCCAGTGTCCTACGAAACCACAAAATGAAATGCGCACACTACTACATTTCACTGTGAAATGAAACAAAGTAAAATTGATATGCAAGATGTGAGGCGGGGCGGAATAAACGGAAGCCACGTGGAGAGAAGTGAAGATAAAGTGAAGTTTAAAGAGGTGAAGTAAATTAAAATAAAATTAGAAATGGTGAGCAAAAATGAATGGAATGAAATCAAATCAAATCTAAATAAAATATAGGAAAAAAATAAAGCAAACTTAGGATAAGTTAAAAACATCTCCTACCATGAACCATAGAACAATTCCAGACACGAAGGAGCAGATGACTGCAAAAAGTAACAATGACCATGAACTGGTTACTGTCACCAGAATGGCGTTCGGCATCTTGTCAGGGGGGTCATCCACGATGAAAAAAGCCACTCCAGGGGTTGCTAGGGCGAAGATATACGTATAGAAAGTGGCATACCTATCCTGTAGCGAACTTCCCTGAACGGGGAAACTAAAATCTGTGTGGTCGTCAATGTTTCTTTGAAAAGATGAAATTTTGTACTTAAATCCATCTGCTCCTTTACCATCAACCTTGTAAAGAGTTTCAGACCAGCCGTGACCATTATAACAATTCCCACAACAGGTGGTCACAAGATTATCAATGAGCCATGGAAAAATGCCTGTCTCTTCGTACTCTGAATTGTTAGTGTATGGAGGCAATGGAAACCAGTTCGTAGTCAGGTTCTTCTCACAAGGACATGTTCCTGAATGATGTATTAAGTACGAACAAACATGTCAATTTCTGTTTAAGAACCACCTCAGGTTACGATAGTAGAAAGGTCATAATAAGCAAATTATAATCAATATTTACGTACGTGCTGTCCTCAGGGGACTATGTACGCCTTCTCCGTACTTGGTCAGGGCTACAATTTGGAAAGTGTACGTCGCAAAGTTCGGTAGATTTCGAGCGGTGTAATTCAAAACGTCAGACTCAAGATCTATGTGTACTTCTCTACCATTGACGTCTTCCATTCCTTCAGACACATGTCTCATTTTGATACGATAGCCTAAAAATAACAAAAAATAACAGCTATAAAAATGAATGCTTTTTACCAGCAAGAGTACTCTGCGTTACCTTAGATGAAGAAAATAACTTTACGAGAATACTATCAATTATCCGATCGTAAACTCACCAATCAAGATTCCGTTTAAGAATCCATCTGGTACCGGGTGCCAAGACATCGGAATTTCATGTGTCTGAATTAAGTCAACAACTTTAAAACCAAAAGGTGACTTACTGGCAACTATGGTTAAATGAAAAAAAAAATTACCTTGTTAGTAGTTTGGAAAAAAATTAGTGTTCTTCAAAAGGAAATCACAAAAACTTGTGGTCAAATTGATTTAACCAAATGTAAGTAATATCATTACTAAAAGTAAGAATAAACGCCCTAAATTAGAAGAAATTTCGCGGATAATTTAAACTGATAAATGTAAAAGGTTTATAATCACAGATAAACACGGGGTTTATTAGATGGAGGTTAGAGTTGAAAAGATAAAGACGGAAATGAAGGTGGAAGCGAGGGTGGAAATAGGTGCGGAGGTGGCAGTGTAAATGTTGGTGAAAACAGAGGCGCAGGAGAAGGTAGAACTAGTGGTAGACGTATGCGTGGAGGATAAGTGAGAGGCAAAGATAGAGATGAGCAGTTAACAGGAAAGTACTGTCTTTCCCCTTTTTCATCTTTCACCGAGGACCTTCCGTTATCACATAGCGATAAATTAAATATATCCGACAATACATGCCATCAACTAACCTATCCAAAAACAAAAAAAAAAAACATGCATGCAAAAAATAAACAGACAAACAAACAAAGAGAGAAACAAATGAACTAGTACGTGAAATTACATCATAGTTTGCCACTCACCATCTTCGTCTGTTGTGACTATGATGGGTTGTGTATGTGGTCCTTCACCTTTGCTTGTGAAAGCTGTTATCTGGAGTGTATAGTTCGTGTACATTAAAAGGTCATGAAAAGTTGCATTTAACGTCGTAGGACCGTAAGTGACGTTGATCAGCGGCATTGAAGGAAAATTCGTTATGCGATAGTAAATACGGTAACCAAGTAAAATGCCGTGAACAAAGCCATCTTGTACAGGGCTCCATTTCAGCTGCAAACTAGTAGAACTGAGATTATATCCGTGGAAATTCTGAGGGGTCTTGCTCGGTTCTAAGGATAAAAGACAAATAAACACGTAAAGAACATAAAATAGTTATTAAAGCTAACATAATTGCCATCTACACCAGGAGTCCAGGAATAGGTTAAACTAACTTTTTAACTCCTTATGATTATTACAACATGTAACACTTTTCTTGAGGAGTCAGTGGTTGTGTATTCATTTGCCTTACCAGACCTGTAACGTGACCATTAATTGGGCAGGATTTAGGTCTACGTTTTGTACTTACTGTAGCAGTAACAGTGGGAAGTTGTTATTTTGAGGACAACTCAATCTCAAATTATTGGATCTTTTAACTGAGCTTCAAACACAAGTTTATAGACCAGTTGTACAACGAACACTTTTCGAAACCAAAAAGAGGCTCCAGTTTACTGAACTGCCACTTTCCGTGGCAGACAATCAGTTGGAGTTTCATATCTATTTAATGTACATCCCACGCACATCACAAATGCTTAAACTGCGTTCTTCGGACATTTAAGTCGTTAGAAGTTTCAAAAATTTCTGGAGTATGTCCACGAACTTTCTCCCGCCTCCTCATATCAAACCTATGTGTGAACAGTAATGAGTTTTGATCTGATGAAATGCCATCAAAATATTAAACTGCGAATGAAATACCACAGATATTTCCATTTCAGTAGCATAACAACACAGACCCCGCCACCTAATGCTTCCCTTTGAAACTTCTGAAGGACGCGAGTGAACTAGACCAGCTTATGTCTCAGAGTAAACATAAATATAACACCATAAACTCACTATCTTCATCCGTCAATAATTGAATGACTTTACTTTGGACACCCACGAACTTCGTCAAGCCCATGACCTGGATGGAGTAATTGGTGTACTTTGCCAAACCAGACAGTTCCACAGTTTCGTTCTCCACTCCTACCGTGGTGATTTGTTTGTCCAACGTAAACACAGCTCGGCGCTTTCTTCTTGCATCCATCTCGCCATAAGTGAGATATGCTTCTGGAAACTGTGGATAAGCGGTGAACCAGATGTCGTAACCACGAAACACTCCTCGAATGAGGGAGAGCGGAATGCCGGTCCAGGAAACATTTAACGAAGTTGAGCTAGTGTTGTGGATGTTAAGGCGGCCAGGAGGGTAGCGTGGAGCTGGAAGAAAGAGAGGATTTTGCAGAATAATGTGACAAACAATTAACAAATAAATAAAGAAGCACTTATATAGAAAAACTAACAGATTTGTAGAATGACTAAAAGACGTAAAAACCAACAGAAAAACGAAAATAAAAAGACCAAGCAAACAAGACAGGGAACAGTAGAAACTGCCACACAAAAGGAAAGTGATAAACAGGCGAAAAGACAGACAGGCAGACAAGGACAGAATATCCTACAGGTAGATAAAATGACATGAAAAATCAGTCCGGACAGCTAATCATAAATAGCCAGACAAACAGGCTGACAGAGATATGGTGAATGCAAATTCTATACTTTAATGATAAAAGTACCTCCTTCGAAACAGTTTTTCAGCCCTTGTTAGCTCGAACACATTGACATATCCCTGTACAACTGTATTCTTCTCCCTTACCTTCTTCTTCCGTACGAATAACGAAATGCTCGCATCTTGGGCCTTCCCCTTTCGAGGTGAAAGCTACGATTTGGAAAGAATAATCCATGTATGGTATGAGATGATCAATGACAAATGATCGGGAAAGGGGGCCAGTTGTATTCATAACGGTAAGGTTGTGGTATTCCGTATAGGTCGGTGGTGAAGTGTTGGAGTCACTGATGTTGAACGAGACGTGGTTTAATGTTTCATCGGAATAAATGTTGTAACCTAAAATGATCCCATTTCGATGCGACCTGGGAACAACGTCCCAGATCACTTCTATTTCATTTTTACTGATGTTATACCCAGAACAGTTTGTTGGAGGTGCGGTTGGTACTAAAAAGTAAAAGAAGAAGAAAATAACCTTTGACTCTGCTCATAAAAAAATACTATTACAGATCCGTCTTCAGGGTGAAACCAACATTGTTCACTTCATGACGTCGTCCTTAGTTAGAGTAAAGTTGAACTATGTCTAATTTTCGGGCGCAATATTCCGTTGCAAGGGTAATATTATAATATTAGTACATTGATTACGCAGTTGAAATCTTGGTTCAAATATGAAAAGAAGGAATCTGCCGAGATTTCAAAATTCGAGTCTGTTTTGAAAAAGGCAAGTCTTTCAGTTGACGAGAACTTTGAAATCTGGTAAACTCTGACGTCGAGTAATGAAACTGATTTCTCATAGAAAGGAATTTACTTATTTCATAAAATACAAACAGTTTGGATATTTTTCGACGGGTCCTAGGGTCTTTACTTAGTTTTTTTTTTCAAAACTGCTAGATGTGGGATATCTTCTAGCTTCGAAACATTAAAAATTTTCTTTTGTTTTTGGTTCACGACTGAATTATGAGTTACTATCTTAACATCACCAAAAAAGCGCAAAGTCCAATCCTAAGATTTGTCATAAAGTGGTTAAAACATCACGTAGTTACTCACTATCTTCATCAGTCAATGTTGACACTGGCGAACTGATAACTCCCAGAAATTTCGTGAAAGCTTGAATACGAAATCTGTACTCCTGATATTTTGTAAGACCGTAAAAACTGAGTGATGTGTAAGAGACATTGTCCAAACGGGTTTGATTTTGCAGAATAACCACTCCCTGATAATTGATCTCTTCCCACAGTATCTTGTACCCTCTTAAAATGCCACCGACATTTTCTGGAGGTATGGGTTGCCATGTCATTGTAATTGATGTGGAGCTGGTATTGAAGACTTTTACTTCTCCAGGTGGCATTTTTGGAGCTAGATAAATATAGAGTTGTTATCATCAGGTTTCATGGAGAGAGAATGCGATTGATTAAAGAAAGGAAATTAAATAAACAAAAACTGTGCAGGAAATAATTAAAACAAGACAAACAGGTTTCTAAATCATTTCTCCTTATATCAGTGAAAGTTTGAATACAAAGAATAACAGTGTGAGACAGCAGTGGAAACACGTATAAAATTGTTTATTTCTGAGCTTACTACAGCGACGGGCACTAAGACGAGGAGGAGAAGGAGGAATGGGAACAAGCACTGCGATAAGTTATGGTAATCAACAGTCGACGAGGATACCACCGTCAAGATTAACTCATTCCCGTTCGCATGGTTCGTTTCCCACTTTCCTCTCACTAACGCCAGGTCATCTTAATCACCAAAAGGACAGTTCTGGTAAGGAAGGGGTTAAGATGTTCAAGATGATGATAACGAGAACAACGTCAACCTAAAAACTGGCGTCACATGCCATTCATGGCTTAAAACGGTACCATAATCGCCATTTACAACAAATAATTATCTTTCGTGGCCTGATGAAGGAACACGACAAGTTAGCCGACTGCTCAAAAGCCTCAAAACGGCCATCCCGATTTAAAAGTAAGTATAAGTGGGCAGTATTTTGCAGACTTGCTGACAGTTTGGGACAGCAGTGCCGTACTTCATAATTCCTAATTTTCACGGCTGAATGATTATTATGAAAATGTCAAAGAGGGGAACAATACTAATTAGTTCTTAAATTGTTGGAATTACTAACCTTACAATTATTAAAATTACGATTATTCTAATTATTCTAATTATTATGATTATTATGTTTCTGGGTGCCAAAATACATGCTCACCTTCTTCCTCAGTTTGGACAATTGTAGAATTACTCCTGGGCCCGAGTCCTTTGGAGGTGAAAGCAGCAACTTGAATATCGTAATATTTGAAAGGCAGTAACCCCGTGAGCTCGTACTGCCTGTGAGGTCCCAAACTTTGGTTGTGGTGTAAAATCTCTCCACTTCTTAACGTGGTATTGTAGAACAGGGTATAACCAGTGATAATGCCATTTTGATGGTCTCTTGGAACATCTTCCCAAAAAATCTTTATCTTTGTGTCACTGGTGTTGTAGCCGTAAAGGCCTCGAGGAGAATCATGTGGAACTGTTGATTGTAAACAAGAAAGATAAAGACCATCAAAGTGGAAAACACGTCCATATTGAATGGTCTGCATCATGAAAAAAAAACAAACAAAAAACAAAAAACCTTTTTCTAAGGGAACCTTTCTAATAGACACCCTCCAGGAAATCTTGTAAATTATAATTTTAAATTCCGTGCCGTGGATATAGGAATTTCCCCGCAAAGTCATGCACAGGCTTTTTTCCAGCCAGTTGTGTGAGTTACTGCACACGAGCAGGTTATGGAGTGTCAAGATGTATGACATTCAGTGGCGATGGGAAATCTACGATCAAATTTCAAGAACACTTTCTGTTGTTACTCTTTTTTCTGTTGCTATCTTTTCTTATTGCCGTTAACTTTTAGGACATGTAAGACTAGCAACACCAGTATCAATATTAAATAGAGCCCAACAAAAGACACATTTTTTACATTTAGGAACTATGCATTACTTTTCTACATCATAAGAGAGCAATTAAAAGTCATCTGAAGCCAAACTTTCAGTTCTAAGGTTTGAGCAAACGTACCATCCTCATCTGTTAAGCAGTGCACAGGTTCACTTCGGTTTCCTTCTCCTTTGATGGTTATGCCCAGAATTTCCACCGTGTATTCAACAAACTCATCCAAATCAAAAAAGGACGTATTTCTAGAGATCGACGGCTGCGTGTCGATCATCGTGTGCTCTCGCCCATCTGATCGTTTCAGGAAAATTTTATAACTTCTCACAATTCCGTGAGCTTTGTTTACAGGAAGTACGGACCAGCGTATGCTCAAACTTCTAGAGCTAGTATTAGCACAGATAATGTTTGGAGGTCCTTCAGATGGCACTACATCAAAACAAGAAAATAAGTTCATAAATTTCAATAGTTAATCATAATCCAGTAACAATGAATCTAACTCCAACAAAGATGATATCAAATCAAATTAATCAATGACATTAAGATTTCTACGCCGATCAACGCACTCCTCTTACGTAAATATTGCAAAACTTAGTATCCTACTAATGATATTAATATGTGTGCTACGTAGATATTATATTTTATAGATTAGACGAGCACGAAATCATGAACTGCAAATTGAATACCGAAATCTCAAACACTGATAACATTTCGAATAAAAACGCCTCACTAGAGTATAACGAAGTATAAAACTGTGACACATTCTAAAATAATTTTCAATGGTAGTTGGTAAATAAGTATGGTAAATACGAACAAGACTGCTGTAAGGCCGTCTAGGACTACGTGAAATCACTAACTGACAGGATTGATAGGCAAGGCCCGTTCAAGAGATTTTTTTTTTAACGTCCACTTCAAGATGGCGGATACTCACCAAGACAGTCTGAAAACCGTTCCCGCTCGCGTTATATTATAATTCAACATGTCCTCTCACCTTAGATTCAGGTTAGGATTACGGCTAGGGTTTGGATTAGAGTCAGGATTGGGGTAAAGATTAGCACTGATCCTAATCCTAATCCTAATCCGTAACCGTAACCCTAATTCTAAACTTAATCCTAACCCTATCCGTAATCCTAGCCAGAATCACAGGTGAGAGGACATGTCGTATTGTAATATAACACAGGCTGGAATACCCCTCAAGGAACGTATCCGCCACCTTGAAGTGGTCGTAAAAAAATGCCCGTTGTTCTGACCCTCCAAAATACGAGAGGAAAACGCCCATTCTTTCTAGGCACAATTTGCATATGATTTACTATTTTACTCATGTCTGATTTTTTATTTCTCTATGAGATAATGCATGGAATAAAGTTTTCGCAAACTCACCGTCTTCGTCTGTTATAACAGTAACTGGTTCAGTAAAATTCCCAGCGCCTTTAATTGTAAATGCTGCAACTTGAACTGAATAGTTTGTATATCTCTCCAAGCTTCCTGCTTCTAGGCTGGTCTCGTTCACTGGTACCTCATGAACGTGGGTATTCCCGTTATTAGTATCTGTTATTACCACTTGATATCCCCGTACGATCCCGAAGTGCCACTGAACAGGAACTGGTTCCCAATTAACTTGTATACTTCTCGAACTAGTGTTACTGACAGTGACATTGAGAGGAGGGTGGCCTGGAACTATGAGGAGAACATTCGATACATTAAAATTCGAAAACTCACTGATGAATCACTGTGAAAAAAAAACAAAATAACCACATCCACGTGTTCAACAAGTTTCATCAAACACAGCAAGCCACTTTCTTTGTACAAGGTTCTTTCTAGACTTGCTTAAGTCTGCTTCTATCTTTGTTTCGGGGCAAGCAAGTGGTATCAACACGCGGGTGGGTGATCAGCGGGAGCGTGACTACTCGAGATGGAGCCTGAAGAACTGTTCCACTTCTCTTTTCCGTCTCGCTTGATAGCACTCCCGCGTACTCGCCCATCCGCGCGTTAATACTACATGCTCACCCCGAAACTAAGATAGAGGCAGACTGGAGCTAGTCTAGGGCCTTCTGAGCAGATAATTAGTACGCAATCAGATTAATAAAATGAGATAAAAATTTATTAAAGGTTGATAACTGCCGAGACTGATCTCAAAGAATTCCAACGTTTCGAGCAAAGGTACTTCGTCAGAAATCAGTCACGGCAGTTATCAACCTTAAAACTTTTTACCCTATTTATCACTGCCTACGCAATATTCTATTCTTATACCATTAATAAAATGAGATGCCTGAAGATGTTCATTGAGATAGTCATAACCTTTTCCCGGCAGAATGCCTTCTCCTCACAAGTAAAAACGTCTGATGTTGGCGAGAGTAAAACAATAGGAGACAGATTCCGCCGGGAAAGAGATGTTTTATTTCTAGCTGTAACAAACATGTTTAACAACTTTGTTAGTGATAAATAAACGTGGTCGATTTAAAAACGTCAATCAGCATACCATCTTCATCCGTCCTGGCCACAACAAGGCTTGATCTTGCACTCTCTCCAACAGAGGTGAAAGCAGAAACTTTGAATTCATAATCTTTAAACTTCTTGAGGTTATCAACCACGGCAGTCGTGTTCATTGAACCGTTGACTTGAAGTGATTCCCAGACAATGTTTGATAAGTTTGCTCGACGCCAATAGACAACGAAACCGCGAATGATTCCGTCTTCATATTCGCGTAAAACAGGTCGCCACTGCAGTAACATTCTAGTTGATGACATGTTCACCGCTGTTAGATTTCTTGGCGATGCAGAGGGAACTGAGAAACAGTTGAGGGTAATATATATAAACTGTGATATTTAAACTATGATCGTAATTGCACTTGATAATATTAAGATATTTTACATAAGGCACTGGTAAATTTATGACCTGTCTCCGAGATATAAATAAATCTATGGTCTGTCTCTGAGATATAAATAAATTTATGGTCTGTCTCCAAAATATAGGTAAATTTATGACCTGTCTCTAAGATAAAGGTAAATTTATGACCTGTCTCTAAAATAAAGGTAAATTTATGACTTGCCTCTAAGATAAAGGTAAATTTATGACTTGTCTCTAAAATATAGGTAAATTTATGACTTGCCTCTAAGATATAGGTAAATTTATGACTTGTCTCTAAAATAAAGGTAAATTTATGACTTGTCTCTAAGCTTGTTGGATACTTACTTCCTGCGCATTAAGATGGACATATATTTACTTTCCATCCTTCATATGGTTGTATATTGACTTCATTATTCTGAGATAGATGCATCTTTACACAAAACTCACAGACTCACCTCCTTCTAAGGTACGATTTATAACTGGAACATACGAGAAAGGCGCCATTCCCGCAACGTTTCCTGCAGCAATACGAACGTCATACCACTTGAATTCCTTCAGACCTTCTACGGTGTACTGGTATACGACCCCTGGCCAACCGTACGTGTCAAACACACTTCGGACTTCTGTCCTGTTAGTTTCAACTCTTGTCGCAGTCAAGACGAAGAATTGAGCAGGTTTGGTTTTTGGGGTGATGTAACGCCACTCGACAACCAAAGAGTCGTTTTCAGCACCAATTACCTTGGTATCAGTGGGAAGATTGAGCGGTGCTGTTCAAACGAAAAATTAAATGGACCTTATGCGGAACGCAAAAGAAGGGTGTTTGCTCGAAATGTTTGGGGTTTTTGTCTCATTTCAGTTTCGGCTGTTCTTCCACCTTGAGCCTTCTTGTGCTAAATGGTTGCCGACTTTGCATTCTTTATGGGCTGACCTACATGGTGTAACTGACGCACGCGATGGTGGGTCCTCATGCTTGAGATTAACTCACAAGAGGCTCCAGAACGTATGGCAATATTCACAAACGAATGATGAACATAATTTGTGGTCTCAGAAAACAATCGCATTCGTTAGAGCGACAATTGCATGCAGCAATCATTCCGTCTAGATCAGGCCTTACACAAGCGCCGACTAAGACAAGGCACGGTTGTAACACTGGTGTAACCCGGGTCTTATTTCTCTCGCGCTGTGACATCACTCACCTGTTCCAGGTGTCGTGACCACCACTTTGGGGGTACAAACGCCGTTACCTACTGCGGTGAAACCACACAGTTGTAACTCGTACGTTCTTAAAACCTTGACAGGAAAAACAGAGAGTGCCAACGTCGAGTTATCAGTTGTTGCGTTGCTCCAGGAATCAGACAAATTGACAATTTTGTAATACAGATGATAACCGAGCAGTATTCCGTTTATGGACTCGATATCAATTGCAGACCACTGTACGGATATTGTGTCTGTTATATTCATTACTGTAAAGTTTCCAGGAGCTTCGCTAGGCACTAGAACAGCAAGAAATAAAAAATTAACATAAAGAACATTCGATAAACGTACTTCAAATGTACGCTTTACACACAACGACTTGTCGGCACGACTTCTGGCTCGACTTTCGAATGGGGCTCTCTTTTTTTCGCAAAAAGCCTAAAGAATCGGCCCACAAATATTTTATTTAACTTAGCCTTGGTTACAATAACTATTCTAGATAAGTTACAAGGTCTGGAATACCGCAACTGCTAAAACCAATCACTGCAGATCCATAAATACAACATTGGACGATAATTGTTTTGACAGTACATTACAAACAACCTGAGTTTAGGAAGAAACTGGAAGAGAACTGAAAACAACGAGTTGGGGAAAGCAAAGTCTTCGCACACGGTTACATTTTTTGCAAACTGTTTTCCAAGATCATGGGTAATCGGGATTGTAAGTAGACTGAACAGCAGAGTAGTAATAATCTTTAAGTTTAATTTTAAAGGTTTTTAAAGTGGTTGAAAGACGTATTGCGTTGGGCAGTGTGTTCCATATTCTAGCTGCTCTTACTAAGTATGATTCGCTGTAAGTAGATGTGCTGTATGTCCGTATTTCAAAGACGTTGCTTCTTCAAAATCGAAGCCTTAAAACGTATACCGTGAAATACTTACCACTCTCCTTTGTTAGGAACGTCAGGTTTGCTGCCGGACCGATGCCCACTTCATTAACCAAAGATACTTGAACCTTGTACGGCGTGAGTCCTTTTAGACCAGTAAAGGTGTAATCAAACGATGCAAGGTCTTGTCGTGTGATACTAAAATTTACGTACACTTCAAAAGAGTCTGCCCTGAGATTTTTTACGTGCAAATCATAGTTTATCATGTGTCCGTTCTGACTGGACACTTGAACGGCAAGCCACCGGAGGTGAGCGCTATGAGGTGTGACATCAAGTAATTCTAGTTCACGGGGTGGTTCACCAGGCACTAAAAGAGAATTAAAAAAGTCTAAACCACATGGTGTAGGCTGAAGGGGATATCTTTGTTCTAATGTTCCGTTTGGGGACATTTCAATGAAATTCTGTTGCACATCTTGAGAAAAAAAAAAGTCACTGCTATGAATCAAACGATATCTTCACACGAAAAAATTGATGTAAACCCCAGAAACATTGTTTAGTTTACTACGTACGCGTTTACATTTTATACCGACTAATAACATTTTATTTTTGTTTATTAAATTTTTATTTGTTTGAAAACTGTAGCCCTCTAGAGCACTTCGGTTCGTGTTTTTCAGGGAGCCGTTCCAC
Source organism: Heliopora coerulea (assembly GCA_030142905.1). NCBI lineage: Eukaryota > Metazoa > Cnidaria > Anthozoa > Scleralcyonacea > Helioporidae > Heliopora > Heliopora coerulea. The sequence goes on along the minus strand of JASJOG010000116.1, from coordinate 705,748 downwards.
TCAACCTAGCGCAAACATTAAAGTTTGCTTTAAACGATCATATTTAATGAACACTCAACAGAAATGATTCCGTGAATTGTTCATTCTTACTTTCTTGATTATTTTCTTTACTATGCTTCACCTAATCTCAATTAACACCACTTACATATTTTCATTCTGTCGTGTCAATTCATTTCTTGCTCTTACTCCATTTCCATTTTTTCTCCTTCAAACCCCAACATTTTCGGTCCCATTTATTCCCCTTCTTTTCCTTACTTGTTTTTCTTTCACTTCCTCTTCTTTCAATTTCCCGATCTTGCTCCCTTTTCCTTTCCTTTCTTTAGGTGTCCCCTTCTCCAATTTCTATCGACACCGTGAACTCCGTCAAAGACGGCCACCTTCGGGACAGTTTTTGCTGTTCGTCTTAAGCCCGTTTTCCATAAAGCGAATCTTGTCGCGCGAATGGACTTTTCATTGTTTAAATTGAACAGATCCATCATTAGTTCCAGCCGAAAGCTTATGAGACAAAAGAAACAGTCGCTTCGCGCGAAGAAATTCGTCTCGTTGAAAACAGCCTTTAGAGGGAGATGACGTAATCTGATATCTGACATCAGGATTAAAGCTATTAAATTTCGGTCAATCAGCACCAGTCTTTCTGCCGCGAGACAAAGTTACTGACGCTTCAAGCGAAAGCCCTTCAATGTATGCCAGGTAGTTAACCATTCGATTTAGAATTTGTTAATTTTTCGAACAGAAGTCGTTTTTGTTATTGTGACGTATTCAAATTTTGTTATCCGAAGCTATTGATCAGCGATTATCTGTCCGCTCTGGGAGGTATTATGAACCTTTTTCCACCTGAAAAGTGTCCGTTGTCCATCTTAGAGAGAGTTTGGTTGTGGTAAAATAATGGATAAACCGCCACGACCAAACGTAGTGTCCGTCTTCGAGAGGTGTCCGTCTTGGAAAGGTGTCCGTTACGAGGGGGTTTTCTGTATTCTCATCTTCCCTTTCACTTTACTTTTCTTCCTTTCTCCTCACTTTCCTATCATTTCCAATTCTTTCCTTCCCATTCCTACCCTTCACTTCACTTTATTTCTTCTCCTCGCGTTTCATTTCCTTTCCTGTCAACTTCTTGTTCCTTTCATTTCCTTCACTTTCCATTCCTTGTTTTCATTCACTTATAATGTTAATCAACCCTGAACTTACGTATAGGCACTGTCTTAAACCATCCAGTTGAAACTTCATGTCCACAGTCTGGATGCGTTGTGTATCCACACAAACGTACATCATATGTTTTACCAGGAAGAAGACCTAAAAATGTCGTTGTTCGTTCTTCGCTTGCCTTAACAAACGTTTGGGCAACTACTTGTTTAATAGTATTGAACAGACGAGCCCGGTATTTTTGTATTATACCATATCTTTTATTACGGATTGTACTCCAGGTAACCGTAACGTTCCTTGTCTCAACATTCGACACCACCAGATTTGCCGGACCAGATCCTGGACCTTGAAAGTAAGAAAGATTCAAGGTTAATGTGAGAGTGTGGTCAGTGGCCTACCGTGACCGTTGTAGGTAGGAGGATGTCTCGGCCTGAAGCCACCTTGACCGACCCACCTGGTCACTTTTGCACACCAACCAAGGTACTTTGACCGTTCAACATAACCACTTTATTCGACCAAGTGACTAACCTTAGAACTTTCACCAACCAACCTTGGAACTTCTAGCAATCAACCTAGCTAGCGCCTTTCATCTGTCATTTCATATCTTATAGAATAATGAGAAATAAAATTTTTTATAAAGGTTAAAAACTTGAAAATAAGTGTAGGAAAACTGAACTTTCTTTCGGGGGGCGAAAGATATCTTGGCGTCCCTATAGGGGGTTGGTCGGGGACCGCAGCCCCTTGGCCCCTCCGTCTCCAGCTTCCTACGCTACCGTTCTCTAAAAACATAATACTTGTGACTGCCGTCGCAGTGTTAGTCGTGTTGTCGACCTGGGTATCTGTATTCCAACCGTGATCCGATTCAACAAAAAATTACTGGAAAATTCTAAATAAGGTTCGTACGCCTTCACAAATCTCCAAAAAGACTTTCGAGAAAATCAGTTGAGGAGTTCTCCAAGAGCATTTTGTACAGCATTCACAATTAAAACCTATATTGAGTATATTGATATATTCTAACCGGACAAAATAAGACATGTAACTTTGGTATCTCCAATATTTTATTTCAGTTTTCCAGAAGGTCTTAGGGAGTCAAATTAAAATTTGAAGGTTTTGTAGGGAGGAAAAAATTCAGGACTTTTTGGGATTTCCATGAGGCGTACGAACCCTGAACGTAAATCTTGAGCCAAATCATGTGATTTTCTGGAAGTTTGATGGCAATACGCACGAAGTAATTAAAGTTAGGACTTTGTAATAGTTTTTCCACAATGTTCCGACGTACTGAACATTTAACGTCTATCAGGAAATACAAAAGCTCGCGATTCGCTCTGAATTGCATCCTTTTTGCATACTTAATGACAAACTACGTAAGACAGTTAAATGATAAACTATGAAATATAATAATGAAGATAATTAAAGTTCCCGCTAGAATCTTTGCTAACTCTTTTACTACATTCGAATTTTTTCCGCGCTTGTCATTATTTTGCCATCTCACTACCTTTTGACCGAATTTCGAACGGAATTTAAGATTTTTAGAAATTTCAGTATGGCGACCAATGGAATTTCTGCAGGTACATGAACCATGACGTGAAATTTGGCCATTACTCCGCGCCCACTAAACAATATTCCTGTTTGTGAACACAAAATTAATTAGTTGGTCATTAATACAAAATTGAAGTGCAAACAAGTTATGTGAAATGCTTACGAGCTTGAATAGTATGTCCAAACACAGAGTTTCCCATGAAAAATCCCCTTCCTTTAAACGAATACGCTCCTATAGTTACAGTGAAGTTTTCATTGGGGTAAAGTTTGATTCTAAAACTTGTTGTTGCAGTCGACGAAGGATTACTGTACCCGAATCCTGTTATACTTCCGTCAACTTGTTTGGCATAAGCAAAATATCCTCCGAATATTCCACTGTCTAAGTGTTCCTGGACGGGAACGAATGTTATAGTGAGGTGCCAGCCATCTTTATATGGTTCAGCTCTCTTAATTTCTGGTGTAGAGCAATACTCTGCAAAACATGTCATTGCACAAATCAAAACTTCATGAAGAAAAATTGAACGACGAATGTCAAATTAGAAATAGTGTACATAAAGTAAAAAACAAATCCCAAAAAACAACGACATCTTGAAAACCCAAGATATGAGTCAATAACAAGACGACGAATGATTGTGATAATATTTCGACTTTATTGCAAAGTCATTGTCAAATCGAAATGAATTACAAGCAAGCAATGACATTTATATAGTTACAACGGTAACATCATCAACTGAAATGCAGAGGACATACGTGAATGATTACAAAGCTATCACTAATGACTGTTTACCACTTGCCTGTTTACCACATTATTCACGTGTGTCTTCTGCATTCCAGTTGATGATGTTACCGTTGTAACTATATAAATCGCATTGCTTGCCTGTAATTCATTTCGATTTGACAATGACTTTGCAATAAAGTCAAAATATCATCATAATCATTCGTCGTCTTCTTATTGACTCATATCTTGGGCTTTCAAGATGTCATTGTTTTTCGGGATTTGTTTTTTAATTTATTTCATCAAATTGTCTAGTAGTGTACATAATTCTGCAATTCTACATAACCCTGTCTTTCAGTTTTTCCGACTAAAATGGTTTACCTGCAAGTTAATCCGTAAATACTAACGCTTAAATCTTCCTCTAAATTTTACTTCCACGGAGTGGTAATCATAAGGACGATATACAACCCCCCTAGTACTCCCTGTCTTGAATCATAATCAAAATAGAGGAAAATTCCTGCGGGGCATGCCTCCCTATCCCCAATCCCTTACGGGACTCTCCTAGTTCAACTACGGCAACTACTTTCAACACGGCTAATGGTGGTGCAAGTGTTAATGTTTGAACAAGAGGTATTGGTAGAGTTAGCTAACGCTGGCGCTAGGACTTTTGGTTAGGTTATTTTATATGCAAACGCTTGTGTAGGAGCTGGAGTGTTACTGGTAAGATTAGCGCTACTGGTGGTGGTACTACTTATGGTAGTGTTAGTGCTAATGGTAGAGCTAGTGCTATTATAACATTTTCTTAAACACATGTAGTAAAAGGTTTCTTCCAAAAAAAAGAACTCCGAGTTCATAATCAGCACTCTCTCACCAGTCATAGCTATACTATGGCATACTAGGTTCCGATGAGAGACCGAATTCTAAATTTATTATTTCTTCCTTTCCTTAGTTTAGTTTTAAAATGTGAACGAGCTTGAATGATTCTATCTACAAAAATCCCTCTTACCAAGAACAGATTTGCAATCCAAAATTTCAACGCTACTGTTCAGAAAATATCCTTCTGAGAATGATTTTTGTAAGTAATAGCCGTGTTCCCATAAGATTGAGGAGTAGTTGAGGCGGAGGTACATTTTGAGGAGGCCGTTACTGAAATGATTCGGATAAGATGATTAGGTATGAGAAGCAAAATTAAACAAGGTAAGCAAAATGAAAAGAAAAAATGAATTAATAGCTTGTACGCTTGGACGAGTTGGGATTAGGAGTAGGATTGTATCTGGCGCAAAGAACGCATTAGTGTATCAAGATAACATATAATAACGTGAGGTTATTTTAGGTATTAAGAGAAGAGAAGAGAGGAGAGAAGAAGAGAGGAGAGGAGAGAAGAGAAGAGGGGAGAGCAGAAGAGAAGATCAGAAAAGTTGGGTAGGCCAGCCAAGGGAACTGAAGGAAGGAGATAGAAAAAGGAAGTGGAAGGGAAGGGGGAAAAGGTAGAAAAGGGAAAGGAATTGAAAATATGGCAACGGAAGAAGGATGTGATTACATGAGATGAGATGAAGTGAGAAGGGATGGAATGGGATTATATGAGATGAGTAAAACCAAACGAGGGTTGAATGTAGTAAAGGACGTTCCCAGAAGATAACGAAAACATTGAATGAAATGGGGTGTGGTAGGATGTTAGGATTGCTATCTCGTTAAGATGAAACGAGGAGACGTACCTATCTGCAAGATCTCTTAATTCGAAAGATTCATAGTGACCGATATTCTGATAAATACGTCTTAGCTACATGGATGAATGAGAAAAAAAATGGAAAGAATATGAATATGAGAAGTCAGAAACGCTTAACAAAAATTCAACATGATTTCACAATATCCCACAGCAAATTTATTCACTGTAAACATTTGTTGTTATAAAACAGCCCATTTATTTACAGTTTCGGCCATTGTCCGATAAAATCTCTAAAATGTGTGATGAATTAGGCGTCCGTGCGCAAAAATAACTCAGTTTTTGCTGTGAAAGACTGAGTCACTGAGCGACCACATTTGGTAATGCCGCCGTAATCATTAAAATCAAATTTGAAGGACGAAACAGCAATTTTATCCAATTTTATCAAAATATTCAGGAACGTCAAGCGTCCCTTGCCCTGAGCGTAGGGATGTGAACAAAACAAAAAAGAAAGAGAAATAAGTGTTCAAATAAAGTTGGTCCCTAAGTCGGGAAATTCCTGGCGCCACGCCTGGTCCTGGGCACTAAAGTTTGTCACTCGATTGCTTTTTCCGCCTGGACAATCTATTGACGATGTTCTAATGCCAAACCAATTTTGTGACATGTCGGATTAAATTAAAGGCTATGTCTACACTCTACCGGATAGTTCTTAAGCCGGCACGAAAACCACATTGCATAAGGCGCTTGTTTGCTCAAAAATGCTGATTTCAGCGCTGTTTTTGTGCCGAAGTGATGTTGGGCCTCATAGATCTTGAAAGTGAATCCTCTTGTATCAGATAGGCTTTCGTGCACTCTTTGGCGCAGTGTGAATGAACGCCTATCTGATACAAGACGATTCACTTTCATGATCGAAGTGGCGCAGCATCGCTTCGGCACAGGAACCGCGCTGAAATCAGCATTTTATGTGTGAACAAACACCCTGTCCGATATGGTTTTAGTGACGGCGCAAGAGCTATCCGCTGTAGTGTGGACACCTTGTTCCAATTCTGAGCCATTTCTGTTCATACCAGGCCGGAGCATTTTTCATATCTGTATGATAAGCTATCTGGTATAGTGTAGATCGACATAGCCAAAGATTTGGATGTATGTTATGTCAAGTAAAGAAAATATGCATAGCTTCGCAGGCTGGAAAATATAACGCGACTTACCTGATTCTTTATGTCATCGTACAGCTTGTTGTAGGCCATGCTTGATGGGTTTGTGTAAGATGAAACCCAAGGTTTTTCTGACAACTTCAATGTCAATTCATTAATTGAAACACCACCCATATCTAAAGGAAGAAATTTTAAAGCATCTTTTAAAAGAAAAACCTCTGGAATTTCAAGTTAACAGAGCACATAAAAAAGGCACCTGAGCGCTGCAGTTTCGGGGCCCTGCCCCTTCGTCACGAATCATCAGGTCCATGTAAAGTCAGTTTTATACCGACTTTTCCAAAGCACTGAGCCACTTGTCTGGGACAAGCGGGTTCCGTGTTGTGGAACCTTGTCAATGGTGGACTGTGATTTGCTTTTGCGTTGTCACGTACGTTAATCTATGACCATAACGAAGCTGAGGAAACGTTTGAAGAAGAGTAGACACTTAATTCTTCAAGCCTGATTTTTTTTTCTTTCATTTTTTCGTCCTCTGTTTTTGCATGGTTATCTCATGTTTCTTTTTCTTCCAGATGTCCGATATGTCAGACACCAGCCGTTAAAGGGTTAACAATCTTAATTGCAAGCTAAGACAGTACATAAAAAGACATTCTAGTGCCGAAAAAAGATAATTCAGTGCAAAATAATTTCCTGAGGCACAAAACACCGCAACTGGCTCATAAAAAATCCTGTAACCCAAGGAGACTCAGAGCCAATCAATTAAATACGATCTCTAAAGTATTTCGAAAAACTCACGAAAAATTTCGACGAGTTGTGAGCAAAATCAATGGCCGTGGTTTTCAAAAGATTTTCTTTGGCGAGCGGTTCTAAGTTTATTTACTTACTTACTTACTTACTTACTTATTTATTTACTTACTTACTTACTTGCTTGCTTGCTTGCTTACTATTTTATAAACTAAAATATAATTTAGGTTAAAACTGCATTACCTCTCGCAAGGTTAATGAAGGCAGCTATTTCACTTTCCGACATTTGAAAGTACCAAATGGCAAGTTCATCGAAAGCGACATCAAAATATTGATTAGCATTTCCACCCAATGATTCATCGACGCCCATAGCATACACAGTGTTTGTTACAAAAGGGATTCCCGAGACCTTATGAAGCCTTGACTCACAGCCAAACTTTCCAGACTTATATCGATCTTTGTAAGTAAGATGGTACTTATCACTGGGAGGCCATGACAACGTAAAATGGAACCAGTATCCCACGTGAAAATTGTAGTTCTGGAAATTACAGTATTTTTTCGATCCCAATACATAACCCGTCAACTTGTAACCATGCACTGCCACTGAGAAACCACGGACCTTTGTGTCGTTGTACGAATTACCCAAAATAAATGTTCTGTGATTAGTACTTCTGTGTATTTTCAACCAGACAGAAACGGTCAAGGAGCAGGAGGTAGGATCTTGTAGGCATGGTTCGTCGGAGAAGTCTCCAAGATTCACCCATGATGACTTGCCCTATCAAGAACGGAAGTATTGGAAGAATGAAGAGGTTCACACTCACAGTCAAACGTCCGAGTTCATTGGTCATTGGAGTAAAATAGCCTGCTTAAAACTGTTCATGGTTCAAAGAGATTTCCTCCAAAGAATTGAAGATAAATTTCCCGTTCTGACTTAGGAGAGTCAATAAGTAAGTACTAATCAACAATCGTGAGTGTGATGAGATGTTCAACATCCTAATGTTAAATTTTTTTGCAAAAATCACCGTTAATGAATGAATGAATGAATGAATGAATGAATGAATGAATGAATGAATGAATGAATGAATGAGTGAAGAACTTTATTTATACAGGGTAGCCCATTCTGCTCAGGTGGCTGTCATCCATAGAGGCCCTGTCTTTATAATAATAACTATCAACAAATCATTTTAAACAATGTACAAACTGTTATAAAGCTAGAGATAAAAAATTGAGCTAAAATGTAAGATTAAAAGCTGCTGTAGGTCAGTCAAGAAATAACCTTCTTACTAAATGAATAAAAGTATTCGTGTTCTCCATGTTAATTAGTTCATTTGGAAGACCATTATAGGTCTGTGCACCACTAAATGTAAAAGTGTTTTTCCCAAAGTTAGTTTTGATCTTTGGAAGTATCAATCTTCCTTTATGCCGAGTATTATAATTATGTACACCACAACATTTCTTAAAATAATTATGAAAATATTCCGGTATTAAGAAATGCAAACATTAAAAAACTAAAACAGCTTTATGATAAACACAAAGGCAAATCAAAATGGTATAACAAAGGTATGACATGCTATGACATGGTATAACAAAGGTATAACAAAGGTATGACATGGTATGACATGGTACAACATGGTACAACATGGTATGACAAAAACACAAAGGCAAATCAACATGGTATAACTATGTAGATCACACTTGGGTTTTTCGACAAATTTTTGCGGCTCAAGAAACATCTAATTGTCAAATTTTCTTCGTCAGTTAACATATAAAGAAGTTTGTCTCAGAAGTCATTTAACCCTTTTCCGGCCTGTACCAGACTTTTTAATTTTACTCCGGCTAACGCCAGACGATTTTACTCGTCAAGGGGAGACGCCTGTGACACGAAAGGGTTAAGAAACTCGTCGAACGTAGTTTGTCTGATCTGAAACACTTGGTTGTCGCATCGGATTTTACATCCGGTAAAACACCTTTACTCGGTTTTTAAATTGTGCCGCTTCTCACCAGCATGATCGATGATTAACCCACCTTCATGACACATCCAATCCACAGCTAAAACATTTTCTCTTTACTTGAGAAAGAAATATTAGGGGCAGGAAAACAAAATACTTGAGGTAATAGGTAATGTGGTAAGTAGTTATAATTGTGATTAGAATGGTTATCACGCAATAGGGTCCTTTACAAGCCGCCATCACTCCTGCAATGGTCCACAGTGAAGTTGTTCGCAACGAAAATAAGCCATGGCTAGTTTAAGTCACAAAGATACTCAAATATAAGGGCCGTATGTGTGCCTGTCAGTTAAATAAAGAGTTGCATGCTTCAGTTGGAAAAATGAATTGCAAGAGTGTTTTGAGATAAAAAAAGAAAAATAATAGCACATGTACTACAAGGGTCGTATGTTCATCATACGATTGGCTTTCATTCAGGATTACTACTAAATTTTCTATTTTACTTCCATATATTCTCGATGATGGGTCCAGTTCAAACATCACAGGATGAAGCCACTTTGAATTTATCAAAAGTCTATCAAAAAACTTTCTCACGGTTCAAAGTAGTATGCTTAGAAATTGTCCAACAGTTTTGACTCATCTAGCTTGACTTCAACATTGTTTTGTATGCTAGTGAAAACATAACCAGTAAAACGAAATTATGGTGTCTTTTTCACTGGTCAAACTATCAGCCCTGTAGAAGATTTACAACGGATCTACTTCAAATACACAACAATGGTGACTCCGAAGATTGAACTCATTTTTATTTTCAACGTTTCGACTATCTTGTAGTCACCATCAGGAATGCCGTGGGTGTAATGTGACAAACTGTATATACATGGGAAGAGAACTACTGACGTCATGCATATATATTATTAATAGAATATTACAAGCTCTTTCGAAGCTTTTGTGCCGTAGTTGAGAAGCGGCTTTTCATGGTCACATTACACCCACGGCATTCCTGATGATGACTACAAGATAGTCGAAACGTTGAAAATAAAAATTATTTCAATCTTCGGAGTCACCATTGTTGCGTATTTAATCAAAATACTCAGCGGTGGTCGAAATTTCTGGATCTGCTTCAGACTTGCTTATTAGGTAAGCGTTCCTGTAATTTCTTCTTATTTAGGTACGATTCAACTAGATTAATCATATACCTTAAGACGAAATCCAGAATTGATTGGAGACGAAGCAAGAGATGCCGTGCCACGAACCACAGCTTTCTTTCCATTTTTAAAGTCATACTCATTTCCAGGGTGAAAATAGTCGCAATCCCAATAATGGTCAGCCCTCAAATTGAGACTGGAAGCGATTTCTCTTGCTTAAAAACAGGAAAAAAAAGAAGCTCGTTCGTTACGAAAGAAGTTTTACAGTAGGGTTCGAGAGAATTTTCTCCCTGATAACTCGTTCAATAAATTCGACTACATAGCAAATCTTGTACGTGTAATGGAAATGACAGTTCTCGGCAGAACGAGTACAACTCAACGGAGAACTACGGGAAGATGTTCCTAACCTCTTTTAAATCTTCTCTTACTAATGTTCACTTAAGCACTTTAGTAATGTATTATAAGTGATCTGTAACTGTAGTATTATTAGAATTATCTTGTTAATAAAAGTAATTATAATAACCTGTAAACTATGTAATCCTGTAAACGATATGTTTATGATTTTCACTGTTAAGACGCGGTCCTTTGAAGACCAGAATTTACCCTGAAAGGTTACTGTGCTTAACAAATTTAATTAATTAATTAATAATAATAATAGTAATAATAATAATAATAATAATAATAATAATAATAATAATAGTAATAATAAATAAAGAGAAGGGAGTACAGTTTGGTAAAAAACAGCATGAAAGAAGGGAGCAGTCATCGAAAAGACAGGTAAGAAGCTGGTATGGGACTTTGAGCACAGGATGAGCGCAGGATTAATAATAATAATAATAATAATAATAATAATAATGATGATGATGATCAGGGGCGCAGTTAAGCTATTTTAATTGGGGCTGTGCAGCTTCATTTGCCAGAATATTGTATCCTTTCAAAAATTGACCGAATTTAGTTTGACGCGCATTTAGGCCATATGTGATATATCCTCGCTTCCTCATCCCTGAGATGTAAATTAAATAAAAAACAGTAACCAATTAGGGATTTTGACCTTCCTTACCAAACCAAATTCTCCCTGAATTACTTGCTATTTTTGCCCAAATTTTCTGGTTTTTGGCAAACTTTGGGCGGGGTGGGGTGTCACACAGCCTCACACTCCCCATGAACTACGACCCTGATAATGATGATGATAATAATAATAATAATAATAATAATAATAGTTTAAGGTTGATCTATACTGAGCAATTGTCGCATGCTACAAATCATCCTGACGTATCCAATGTTGTCTCAAGGGCACAATTCCTGCTTACAATTCGTTAGTTAATGTAGCAATATGTCCCGCAGGCTCACGTGAGTTAATCTCATAAATCAGAACGAACATTCGCATACTATAAGGTTGTGCCACGCGGTACGGTGGTTCCATACTACTTACTTCCACCTGAACAGATTATTCCAACTGGATGTGTAACAGAACAAGATGTAGTATGATGACAGTCTTGTAGTCTTATGTGGTGAGGAAGACAATTTACGCTCTTCATAGCTACGGGGATCTGTTCTCCTCCCGTGGTGTACACAGACTTGAGAGCGGTACTATAACCCAGTTGTTTGCATGCCACTGTGGCCTTCGTCATGGTGAAACTACCATCACACACTGTTCCCCAGGCTTTGTCTCGGAACACGTCCACTCGACCTCCCGTGGCTGAGTTTGCAAAGTAAGACAGGCGGATGTTGTTTTCTGGAGGAAAAAAGGTAAAAAAAAAGAGAGAGAGAGAGAGAGAGAGAGAGAGAGAGAGAGAGAGAACGAGCGTAATAAATCGAGAACGAGGAGAAAAAAATAAAAATATTCCCTTGAGTTTTTAACAATTGCTAAATGAATTCTTAGCAACTGATGTCAAATTGCCAATAGTTTTATCGTTTACTTGACTGAAGAATGATGTCGATTGGACATTGAAACACCGTCGGCATTAGTCATAGTTTCTTACTAAAGTGTTTTAAAACCAAATATAACATTAAGGCAATATGCACCAAGTAAAGATGTTCAGGTTTTCGTTAAAAAAAACCTCCATTCTGGTCTGTCCAATCGAATCCTATCCTGTCCCATCCAACCCTATCCTATTCTATCATATCCTATCCTATCATATCTTACCCTATCCATCCTACCTTTCCAACCTATACTATCCTACCTTACCCTGTCCTGTCCTATCCTATCCTATCCATTCCTGTCCAGTCCTATCCCATCTCAACAGAATACCTATAAGTCTATTAAAAATCTTGCGTTCTTGGTTAGCCTGCTCAAGTTCCCAGAGTAACAGCTCATAATCAATGAAAACACTACGTCACGTTTATCTAAGTCAGTCTGCATAACTCGGGGTGGGAGAGTTTATGCAAATTTATGTAAATAGAAAAGAATTTACGTAACATTTCTTTCTTTATAACGATATTTTGTCTGACAAATTGGTGTCTCCTGAAACAACTCAATTTCGTTGTCTAACTGTTGACCAGCTATTGACGACAGTATTATGATGTGCACAAGACCAGCAAGCGTCAGCATGCGCTACTCCTTCACTAGTTATTAGTCACGCAACAGTTTGTCGCCTAACGAATAAGCCAAATTATGAAACGTGCTTTATATATTATATTGATAATTTTATTAAGCCAACGGGCTGAAAATTTGAAACAAATTTGAAGCACAGTCAGCTATGTATTGAGCCCGGAATGCAATAAGCCGTCACCTATTCTTGTTACGAAGATATTTTGAATTTTCTTTCTAGCAGGTTTTCAGTTTGAGTAACGGACATTTTTGACTTCCTCATCACTTATAAGGTAAAGAAATCTCTTGCTACAGTACATACGCCTTTCATTTGGTCACTCGACGAAACGGCACCACAAAATTAAATTTTTCATAAAATTTTTATCAGTTCTTTAGCAAACTCAAACATAGCTGTAAATTTTTATAGCGAGTTGAGAGCCTGAGAGGCACTGATAACATTGAGAGAAGATTGCAACTGTCATAAGGTCTCATTATTCTCACAGAACCTCGTTGTGTACAGTTAACACATATACATTGTATGCATACAAAGGACATGTAGTGGTCGTAACATCAGAGTTCAGTGTAAAACATGGTTTTACATGACGAAAGAAATGTTACAAAAATGTAGTTCATATAATTCAAGTAAACGATAAGCAACCTCACCAGCTGCTTTGACAGACCACGTAACCGTCAGTAGAACAAAAGAGAGACATCCTTTATGAGAAAGAGAAGAATAATGAGTTAATGTGTGAACGTCGGAAAACTTTTAGACATTAAATAATTAAGAGGACAACTCACCAAACTTTGGAAATAACATGGCCTTTGCAGCTATTCTATATCCCAAGGAAATTGTATAAATGCGCAGATAAATAGTGAAACCAGTCCCTTTTTACAAATCCAGCACCTTTATCGAAAATAAGGCATCGCAAGAAACCGTAACAGTTTCTCCAGACCACAGAAACAACCTGTGTCCGCCTGGCGAACGGTACGCACGTATTTAATTTTTTGTTGTATTATAGTGCTGTTTTGGATACTCGCTGGTGGTAAAACCTCAAAGAAGGAACACCTGTTTTTACTTATGTCGTGGAGCCAAAAAAACTATTCACTAAGTTTAATGTAGTATTAATTGAATTATGTTTGATTTCGGTTTGACCAGGTGTACTAGATACCAACGACAGTTTCGGTTAAATTTCTTTTAAAAAGACTGGATACCAAGGTGGTGGATACAAGGAGAAGCTATACTTTGCCGAAATATTCCGCATTGTGAATAAGCAGTATTATTTGCCGTTGCAATGAAAGACTGATGCGTAGAACACATCTCGCGAGGGGAAAATAATTGTATAAGAAAGTATGTACATAACTCAGAGTACTAAAAGGTTCAAAATCTTATTCCATCTTATGTCAAGATGAAACATAAAAAGCACCATTTTTGAATCTCTAGCGAGAATAGCTCACGCTAATTGAGTGTCCCTGCCGATTAAATAAAGCTCATTATTGTTATTATTATTATCTCATCTTCAACAGCGCTCCATACTTTGGCATGCCTGTCGAAGCAACAGTCTGATGAACATGAGAAGATCACTAAACGAGCACTTCGTGCTCTTTCGATGATTATCAAAATATTCACGAATAATTACTCCATAAAGCCAGCAAGACATCACTATATTGAACAGGTGTTCAGATATTTGAGTGCACTGATTGTTAAACAAAATAATACCTCGATATCTGGGAGAACGTATCGAAGCAAAACCTAACCACAACGTCTTAAAGCCCAGCTAATCGTTTGAAAATTGTTGTACAACGTTGGCCAATTTTCTTTGGCCTTCAACGCTGTGCAACATTTTTTGTTTAGTTGAATGTTCAATGATTGACATGAATGTCTGAAGTATAAATACACGGTAAATATTTTATAGTTATATTGTAGATGCAAACTTGTAGTTTTATTTGTAATCCTTCGCGCACAGTAAACGTTACATCTTGCTGAAATATAGGGTTTCAAAAAGATTGACTTTGTGATGACATATTAAACTTACTTCAACTGTTGTTAGAATTAATCTTATTTCGCAAAACGTTCTGATTAAATTTACAGTTGCAAACTTTATTGCTGACAAGCGGTATACTTTTACCATCTCAAAAAATAAACAAAAACAAAAAAGAAACAAAAACAAAAAAAACAAACAAAAAAACAAAACAAAAAAACTTGTGGTGCATCTCAGCCTTGGCCAGCTTCCTCTAAAATATCACCGTCTCTTTCCATGTCATCCGTGGATTTAAACCCATGTGTGATACCCCACAAGACGTCCGTCAGTTTAAGTTGATCACAGATTGAAGTAATAAAGTGTAAAGGACCATCAGTGGTGTACAATACTTGAGATACAACGGTGGACATCTAAAACTAACGCACTTCTTCATGACTTGCGTGTTAACTCAAAATAAAAGGTTAGACCACGCGGAGTGACAGTTATCCGGTTAGATGACTGACCAAAGATTTTAAAAACTAGCTGGGCATTTAGGATTCACTTTTGGCAGACGGAGGACGGCTGAAGCTTTGAAATTTAAAGGGAATTACGTATTGGAGCCGAGTTGTCAATTAATAAGATAGTATATTAAAACGGGGACAGAAAGGCCTTCCCTCATAAGCATATAAAGAGAAAATACAAGTTATTGTGCGCCTCTGGCGACACGAATGGCGTGCGGGAGATCACACAATAGCGACTAGCTTTCTTGTTTATTTTTCATGCAAAATTGTAATACCAGGTTATTCCTCACGGAAACACTGTGAATCACGTTCACAAATTATTTACATACGACTTGATTTAAAGACAGAGTTCTGTTTCAGGCTTCTTCTTCTTCTTCTACTTCTTCTTTTACAATGGTAACTCCTTACGTGAAAAAACAGATAATCATTACTGTCATTCGGTGGTAATAATAATCACAACTATATTTCAAGAGGGTAACACATAACAGCAAAGGCTGACAAACTTGTGGCCCTCAAAAATACCTAATAAAAATACATAACACAAAATCATAAAATATACAATTAAAAAGCTACAATTACAATATATAATAAAACTATCATCAACGTCAAATATTACAAAAGAGATTCATAGCGATCAATGTTTTTATAAGATTCAAGTAAGAAAATTCTAAGAGATGATTTAAAAGAAGCAAGACTAGGCTTCATTTTAATTACAGGTGGAAGACTATTCCAAAATTTTATACTTCTAACAGTAAATGTTTTGCCGCCTTCAGTAACACGATTAAACTTTAGACATACAAGATTGTACTTTCCGTATCTCGTTTGTCTACCATGAGTCGAATGATTATTTCAAAAAAGTTTATCAATGTAACCAGGTGCTTCACCCTATAGACACTTATAAATAAGTGAGCAACTATTTATTTTAACCTCATCATAATAGAGTATCCATCCTAACTTACTAAAATTTTTAGATGTCCGTGAAAAAGTATTAGTTCCCAAAATGATACGTCCAGCTCTCTTTCGGGGCTTAAAGATCCTTTGTAATTCACTTACAGAGCTACAACTTCATACCACACCACCGTACATCAGCTGTACTTTTATTACTACTTTATAAAATAGTTTTCGCTCTCTTATTGGTAAAGACGGACGCATTTTCTTGAGAAGACCAATTTTTTGAGAGGGTTTCTTACAAAGGTAATCCACGTGTTCATTAAAAGTAAGCTTTTCATCAATAATTACACCCAATAATTTCTGGGATGAGACCTGTTGAATAGGCACACCACTGGCACAAAGCACCAAAGTTGAATTTTGTAAACGAGATTGTAAACGTTGACCAATAAGAAGGATGGATTTAGTTTTGGAAGCATTTAATACCATATAATTTTCATCGGACCAATTGAAAAGTTTATCCATGTCATTCTGTAAATTAGTTTGAACCTGCATCAGTCCTGTAGAGAAATGTGCACTACAACAAAGCGTCATGTCATCAGCATAAATATCCACTATTGAATGTGAGATCTATGATGGTAAATCATTAATAAATACTAAAAATAACAGAGCACCCAAGATGCTCCCTTGAGGTGGTGTGGCAAAAGGGCTGTTTACACCCTCCTATTGGCACTAAAAACCTAATTCAAAAAAGCTGGGCCAGAAAGGCTTAAAAACTGTAGAAAAAAGGTAATATTTGACGCAAACCCTCAAACCCTTTGTTTATTGGAAATATTATTAAACTTTCACTTGACTGGTTACTCCTGATTTGCTGCACCTTGCAAACCTTTGCATAAATTTTTGCCATCCTTCATGATGAAAATACCATCACATATACATGCTGACGTCATTCATCAACTATGACGTCATACATGTTATGACGTCATCATGCTACACTCAAACTTTTTGCTGGAACTGCAATCCTAGTCGGAAGCATCTTGGGGGTATCCCTTTGGGAGTACATGCACTGTGAGTATGTACATTTGTATGTTTGTATGCATTTACATATGTATTGATGAACCAATACAGATAAGTTTGTACATTAACCCTTTAACACCAAGAGTCCTAGACATTATATAGGACACCTATAGAGTAAAAGAGCAAAGGAATAGACAAAGGAGAAACAAAGAGAGAACAATGAACAAAAGAAAAAATTTGGGCATTAAATGGTTAATGTGTACAGTCTGTATTTGACATGCATACCTGCACACATTGACCTATTAAGAGGCAAGGGCACACCTTAGTATTTTACTATGGCTAATGCCAGATCTATGTTATGATTTTACTTGTTGAAGGGATGAGTCTTTTTTTTATGGGTTAAATATAAACAGATAATCAAGTGTACAGTTAATTTATGACATCACAGTGCAGAACATAATAACTGTGATCATGGCCTAGACCTATGAATAATTTATTTTCTTTACCATCTAATTTTTTCAAATTTGGCAGCCTTTTTGTTGCTTCAGCTCTCCATGCACCCTCTGCTGAATGCTTCTCTTCAAGAGGATTACCTTTCGATTAAATATAAAAAAAGACTTTAATATTATTCATCCTGCGTTTTAATCAATGTGATTGCTCAATAGCTAATTCACTTAGAACATCATGAAAGCCCTAACATGAATTGAATCTATAACTTATCCTTTATACTCTTATACCCTTAACCCTTCCTGTCTGAGATGTCTCTACTTTATAAGTAAAATTGTCTTGTGTTAGGTAGAGTAAAATTAAAAAAGTTGGGTATGGACTTGACAGGGTTAAGCACATCCAGCATGTTTCAAATAAAAAAAATTGATTAAAAGAATTTAGCACCCTAAATTTAGTTCAGTAGAAATCCAGGTGTAGGAAAGAGTCTTACCAACTAGAAGTAGTTCTTCTAACTGTGGTAAGTCAGCCTGCAAAAATTAAAGAACACAATCAGAAGCCACTGCAGGTGTGTACTGTAACTTGTCACAATCACCAACAGCAAAACAAGGTCACTTGAGGGTCATGACCACAGAACCATTCTTACATTTCTGCCATAATGGATAGCCAACTTAATGAAGCCAAATAACAAAATTTTGACAGTCCATGTGATCAGTACAATGCTAAATCTCAGTGAACTGCTGTTTACATTCCAAAAGCATCACATACATTTGACCATAATATTTTCAGAAGTGTTTAAATGGTCAACAGTCTGAAATGCAGATTTTGTTACCAGGTAGCTTCAGAGAATACCTGACCTTTAGGAATGACTAAAATAATCTAAGGGTGCAAATTGTATTATTACTGGTAATCAAAAACTGTTTAGCTCAATTTTCAAGAAGACCAGCCAAGGAAGCTAATTTACAAAAAAACCATACAGTACAACAAAAAACATACTGTATCTGCAAAGGAAAATCTTCAAAACTCAAAGGACAAGCCATAATCGAGATGACTTGAATTTATTAACAACATTTCAATTTTATTTAAACCCCTCATAAGACCGATTGGCCTGATATGTGTTGAAAACACAAGGTTAAGCTGAGCATTTTTTAATAAACTTTAAGGTGCTTTGGTAGAAGATGAATTACTTTGTTGGATGTGTGAACAAGCTTCTCAAGCACATTCATTTCTACAGGCAAAATATGTGTCCAGAATAGTCAAAACTTTAAATGAATCATGACCACACATTCCAGCCTCCATCTTCTTTCTCATTTCCTTACTTTTCATCTTATGGACTATCAATAAGTGTGAGAAAAGTTCAGTACCAGTTTCTGAAATTCCTCCCATGCTTTTACTTGGTTGTTGGACATGTAAAGTACCTGAGAACCAAAAGTAAAAGAATTAGAAAAATTGAATATTTTTGCAAGCAATAGGAATTCATCAATGCAAATTACTTTTAGCTTTTTCAACACTCCTATTCCTTTGAGCTTTTCAATGTTATTGTATGATATCCACAACTCTTCCAAGGTGTCTGCCACAGCCTCCTATGGTAAGTGGAAAAAAAGGAAAAAACAAAAAAATGTTTGTTTATGCATATCATTCATTAAACATTCAGGATTTGAATTAAATTATTCTGTTTAATTTGCTTTCTAGCATGAATTTTCATATTTTTTGAATTTAATTACTCAGAGAAAATTTGTCACACTAATGGAGAACAAAACCTGTAATCCTTGGAAGGTTGTGTGTTTGTTTCCTACTTCAGGATTTGGAGTGCAGTGTAATTATAGAATACCTAGGATGTGAAATTACCCTTATCCATACTGGCTACATGCCTACATAGCTACCATACACTTAACCTTATCCCTAACCTAAACCTAACCTAACCTTCACACTATCTAAATGACTACCTGCCTATGCAACCACCTAGAAGCCACATAGCTAATCTACAACACCATTCTCTAAGTGCCAGGTGTTCTATAATTGTGCCTTAGATTTCAGATATGTTTCATGAGTAATAATCAAGTTTGGTAAGCATGAAAAATCAAGCTGCTTTATACATCCTCTTTCATAAATTCTCTCCTTTCCTTTTTATTTCATTTTATCAGGATTCTGGAGGGAAATATACATTTACAAAACAATTTGAAAATTTGAATGTTGACCAAAACAATTTCTCAAAAAGGACAGCTTTCACAAATACTGAATAACTGACCAAACTCAACAGACAGTGTTTGACTCTGGGATTAAACATGGAGAAGTGCATTAATTTGAACAACAAGAGAAAGCTGAGTTTTAAAGGTGACTGAAGGATCAAGCACTCACATGTTTTGATACATGTTTTCAATGAACCAGCACTTCAGGACAAGATTAAGGTAAAGACTCAGTTACTTTAATTGTGCAATTGTTTGATTGTGACATAAAAACATGTCTTGATCAGTCACAAATTTCCAATGAGTTTCTCCATGAATTATTAAGAAAATTGTTTCATTATCATTAAAATGTTTCTGGCACATATTTATGTTGAAAGCTGACTCTTTTTACTATCAAAACAATATGACTGCAATCTTTAGCAAGCATTTAAAACTGACTTCTTATAGTTTGCTAAAGCAAAGTCGACAGTTGGTTCACCAAAATGCTTGAATTGTCATAGATAGAGGTAAGCACTTTTTGTTAATATTAGTAATTTTTTCCCAAGGCTTTTCACAGATTACAGTAATGAGTTTTGCAGTTATGTGTGAAAGAAAAAAAAAGCTTTTTCCTTCATGTTTCTCAATAATGACTCATGAAAATACTTCTAAAAAACTACATTACCAAGCCATTCAAATTTTTGATATTGTTTCGTCCCAAGGATAGTATTTTCAAGTTTTCTATAATCATTAAAAATAAAAGAGTTATTTGTTTGCTCACTTATTTTAATCAACACTCACAATCAGATTTCTGTTCTGAAAACTATGTTTTCTGTGGGGATAATATTATTAATTTTGCTTTGGCCATCAATATGAAGTTGCCAAATGAATCCAAAAATGCAATTGATCATGAAGCCTTAAACATCTTGAGAGGTTCTCCCTGATTTTTAAAACTTCAACTGGTGAGATCTACTCATTATTTTTCACTGACATGCAATCCTGTCAACCTAATTTGTTGGTGAATGGTGATTGCTTGATCTGATCATTTGGATTGCATGAGTGGCATAATTATACCTCATCCTACAGTTTTAAAATTGACAGACATGGATATACATGGCAGTTGACAGTTATGTCAAAAATCATTTTTAACTTTGAAGAAAACATCAGGATTATGGTACCATATATTATGTAAGACTGATCTGCTGCAAAAATTTCACAGAATCTAATATATAGTATATTCATTGTATTTTACTAGACTCTGAGGTTTTTTTTTAAATTGTATAAAATATTTAAGTTGATATTAAATTTGCATCTACTTATAGGTATACAATCAGGACTATAAATTTGTTCTCATTTGTCTAAAATGAAACCTGTGTATCTGAGTGGACCCCCTTTTGAAATTTTACCTTAGTCCATATGTTTGTCTGGGACAAGTGCATTACACTGAACAAAAATGTATACATTATAGTAATGTGCTATTAATAAAAACAATGTCATAAGGATATATAAAATATATAACTTGTTTTTTGCATACTTAAACCATTTAAATTTGCTATTTTCTCAATACAATTTGTTGAAAGGGACAACTTTCTGAAATATACAAAGAAAAAGAAAGTCACGAACCAGCTATGGAAAACACACTTGTTTGGGTGCAGATTGACCACACAATTTCACAACAGCTCTAAAATTTAATCCATTGATACATTCTAATGACTACAAAGCTACATTAAGTACCAGTTAATAGTTATGAAACTAATTTTTAACAAGTAAAATGTTGATCATTGATTATCTTGCCATATGACATGGGTTTATACTAAATTAGAGTTTCTAACAATGAGAAATCTTTAGTTTATGCACGAGGAGTAAACTTAGTTTCTCTTACGTGCAGTTAGCCAAGGTGGATAATGAGGCATCCATCTTTTCAATTGGAGGATATTGGGCATAAAGTAATATTTCTGTGGATTCGGAAGCTTTTTTGCCATTTTTCTCTTCCTGAAAATAATTTATCAAGAAGATATTGTAGACATTATTATAGGCAGAGGCCAAATGGGTATGTTACTGTAGTAACAGAGCATTTTTTGGAAAATGTTTAATAGAGTCATGCAAACCAGAGGTGAGCTACAGCAAATTTCTTAGGATGTACAAGGTTAGAGAATTCATAAGTTCCACTATGAAATCAGTCTTCTAAATTACCATTGTTGACCAAGCAGCATCATATAACAAAAGATTTCTGATTCCTTATTAGGAACTAACCATTCACTATACAATAACCATTAAGTTGGGTGCATTCATTTCTTGACCAAGTCGGTTTACTTTGCAATTTTGTTTAATTATTGTAAGCAATTTGATACACTTTAAATGTGTTTTAATAAAAAGATCTGTTTAGAGACTTACATTGTAAATACTCAATACTCAATAACTCAGCAAGACAGCAAATTTCAAAAAAATATATTTCATTGGCAATTTTCAAGGTTTAGTTTAAATTTTCCAGACACAACATACCCATTTTGACAAAGCATCTTTTATTGTTGTACCTTTGCTCTGTAAAATTTAATAAAAAGAATGGCAACTAAAAATAACGAATTGTATTTAATAAACAAGCTTGTCTCCTAATGACATTGGATGTGGCTATTTATACCAACTGATCTTTAATACGGACTGATACTTCCTGTTTGGCAATGTATACAGTTAAATTACCCTAGTGGCACAGTAAACAAATTAAGACACACAAAGTATGCACCTATTAACTAACACATGTACTTCACGACATTTAAAGATATTAAAAGTAACTATAAATTGACTACATGTGAAAGTAAGTGTTTTAAATTTAAGTTGAAAATTGCATTCTATAGCCACAAATGGTATTTACGACTTGAAACAAAGCTTGGGTTAATATTACAACCTCACTCACCATTTTCTCGCTGATTTCAAAATCATCAAAAAAGCTAAATGAATACGAAAACTTTTACTTTTGTCATAAAAAATTTCGTAATGGCGCGCAACGGTTGCTATAGAGATGTCTCGCACTAATCCCGTACTTCGTGTTTGCCCCGAGAGGCCACCGCTTATTTTCATCTAGCGAGGGGAGGACTGAGAAAGAGGAAATTTGTTTGCTTGGCTATGGAAAGATGGCGGAGTTGCTCATTTGAAAGTTTGGCCATTTCTTTTACCAACGTTTAAGAAGAGGCGAAGGTTCGTCGGGTAGAGGACGTGTGGTAAACTCCCTGTTTCTTGACGCAGAAGTAGGGACGTAACACGATGTACTATACCGAGTAAAAATGGATAATGTCAGGGGAAAGCAACGCCTATGTTTGTATGCCAGGGCTTGTTTATATGAATTGGACTAGAATACCTGGCGCAGTATGTATTCAGAGTGGGTTTCTTTGAGTGAAGATATCAAACATGATACAAGCAACAGGAGTGTGTTATCAAATTACCCAAGTTCTGTTGGCAGAGAGGTCGCTCGTTCAGTCATTAGAAGTCTTGTTGAGAATTCATCCGAAAATGGCAAGGAGAAGTTCTCTTCTCCAGATGACATCGATTGGGTTATGCAAGTGATTTGCTTTGGTTTAGGACTACCGCTGTCAGAGGGAGAAACTCTAAAAGGCTGCGTCTCAATATACTTAGACTGGCTCAGTTCTTTATCCTCGCAACCAAAGCAAGAAGTGCCTAAAGAAATTTTAAGAAAGCCAAACCATTACTCCCAACGAATTCTACAACATTTTAAGAACTTATTTATACCCAAGACGGAAGGAACCCTGGCATTGCAAGCATCACTGTGCATAAAAGTCTTGCAAGGCGTTCGACGTGTTTCCCATGAGTGTAAAAAGATGAGTGAAGGCACGTTGAAAGTGTTGCTTCAGTTTTTGCTCTCTGTCTCAGACTCCCTTCTATCACCTCCATTTGTGCCAGGTGGATTGACTGAACAGCTTTGCAGTTTATTAGTTGAGGTTTTGTTTGATGTATGGCTTCAGGCTTGTGTATGGGCATTTCCAGAACCTCCACTTTGGAAAACACTGCAAGAAATGTGCTGTAGGTGGAGACACCATGCTGATGTTGTGACTTTGTGGAACAAATCTGTTTTTTCAATCACTCGAAGAGTCCTTTTGGTTGAGTATGGAAGCTCATTCCCATTACACCCACTGGATGACAAGAAACATGAGATTCGTATCCCAACGACCCTTGATAACAAGTGCTTAGTGCAGAGCTGGTTTAGATTTCTTCATATCATGGGCAATCCTGTAGATCTGTCCAGCAAGGACATTGTGAGTGATACACCAAAGTTCAAAGAGTATGCACTAATTAATCCAAATGTTGACCAGCCATCTTCTCACCCATGCTTAAATACTTTGCCACAGAATTTTTATGCTGCTCTAAAGGGAGTTGCAACATTGGCTGATACCTTTCTAGGGATTAAATGTGACTGTGAAACTCCAGTTATGTTCAATCATATTTTACCTGTTGCCATGGGAATGGGGTACTTTGTTTCCAAAAATGAATACAAAAGACGAGCTCCCACAGCTGTCTCAACTGATCATCTAGCTCACTATTCTCAAGATGTTGAAAGGAAACTCTCCAGTAAAATGGATCGTCGGCCATCTGATCTTTTTGACAAAGGATTAAGTGAAAAGGCTGGCACATCGATGCCAACAGAAAATAGTATCCTGCATCTCCTTGGATCATGGCTGTTTGGAGCTGCTCTAGCCTATGTCAACGTTATGTCTGTCAAAAACAGACTAAACGAGTCTTGGCAAAACTCTTCCAGAAAGGACAACAAAGAGAAAAGGTAAAGTAGCATTTATTTATACCTTGAAAGATACTGTACCATGGAAATTATCAATACTTATTCTACAACTTATTATCATTCACCTGGCTAGTTGATAAGAAATCTAATCCACCTAATTTAATGAGAAAGATATTTTTCCTAAATGTTGCATTCTTCTCATAGGATTGCAATAATGAAAGCTATTACCTAAATATTAAATATAGTGATGTAATTCATTCACTAAATTCTAATGTTTTTTACACTGGTTTCTTGTTTTATATTCATTAACAAGGCCTCTGCTTATGATCAGCTGCTGGGCAACTTTATATATAACTCAAATTTGATTTGTGTATGACGTTTTGATCACTTTGAGCATTTAGCATTGCTAACGAAATATTCTGTTTTTTAGCCAAGGCAATGGAGATAAAGAAAGTGGAGGAGACAACAGCTGTAGTGAATTTGAGCAGGGAAGAGCAGAAGCTTTTGGTGCACTTTGTAGGATTTTTTGCAGTCAGCGATCAGGGAATGTTTTACCAGTCTACTTGTCTAGGTTTTACTTCTCATTATGTGCAGGACTGCTGTTTGACAAAGTATGTCTTGCTTTAGCATTAATATAATTCTGTTCTGCTCAGTGGATTAGTGTATGCATGATTATATATATACATATATATGCATGGGTATAATTTTTGTCAAAATGTATATTAATTCATTCAGTTATATGTGCAGACTTGGTCATTTAAGTGATAGTGCTGCTATCATTATACAAATTAATATATTCTTTTGCTTTCAGTCATACACTGGTCATGTTCTTTCAAGTATCTTGCTGAACTCAACAGATTTGCTGAGAGTAAATTTGCCTGGAGTTGATATAGTCATTCCTCACCTTATTGCAGCTTTGGAAATAGTCCTTAGTCAAACAGACTTTAATATGAGGTATATTGCATTAAAATATTGCTGATAAATTTGTGTATATTCATTAGCATAGTGTTTTTAACCTTGGCAATTGGTAGTGCTGTACATGTACCATCATATTTTCACTTACTTTTTGAAAACAGAAAATAGAACTACAGATATTTTTCTTTCTTTGCTTGTTTGTTTGAAATGTCAAAGTAAAGTACCTGATAAACCAAGTCTATAAATAAAAAATCTACTATTACTGTACTTCCTGGTAGGAAAACAATAACCAGTTTAAAAAAGACCAAGATGGCTAGTTTGCTATATACTATGGTGCCAATGACATGGACAATCATTTTGGGTACTAAACTCATTGTGATTGGTAACCAAG
Source organism: Heliopora coerulea (assembly GCA_030142905.1). Lineage (NCBI taxonomy): Eukaryota > Metazoa > Cnidaria > Anthozoa > Scleralcyonacea > Helioporidae > Heliopora > Heliopora coerulea. Next base: position 680,135 of record JASJOG010000116.1, on the reverse strand, counting down.
AAATATCAAGCTGAAATCACACAGTTCTGGTTGCCAGATGGTATGCCTCTGATGTGAGCAGTGGTAAATCACCACCCAACCCTAGAACATCTTACAGTTGCTGATTCCAGTAGTGTGATAGCATTCACTGTGAGTTTTCTCTTTAAGGTGTGATGTGCCAATGGTTCAACTTCAGAGAGCTGGAATCCACTTGCTTCTTTCAATGATATGTCTTCCCTATCACTTTGGAGACCTGCCTATAGCTGGTATGTATTTTTTGGCAGCCCTGTTCACATTTGTACCAAATTGTCATATATAAGATTTGTTGTTGTGGTCCCATGGCAAGTTGTTTCAACATCGCCTCTTCATGTATAACATTATTAAGTCCAATAATGTAAGATTAAATTGTGTTCATTGTTACAGAATGTATATCATATATTGTGTGGAAGTGCAGTGTTTTAAAAGGTTCTTGTAGAGTATAGTTACAGTTTGCAATTCACTGTGACTCAACTGACAGTTTCCTTAAAACTTTGATCAGTTTTTAATCAATATAAAATTATTTCATAATGTAGGCAGCTCTTTATTTGTATTTGAGACTGGAACTTTGAGAATGACTTAAAATAAGGAAGTGATGTAAATTTATGTTCTTCTGTAGCAATTTTGCTGATAACTCAAACACTTTGTCTTTACAGATATCTCTGGGACATCAGACGCAAGTCAACAACATGACTCATCCACAAAAAATGTCACTTTCCTCTCACTGAAACTTAGATTAATCAAACTTTTGATGTGTGCCTTGGAGAATGAAACAGATTCCCATAATACTCAAATGTTACTTGGAGGTACTGTTCAGTTCTATGATTAAAACTTGATCTTTTTTACAGACTGCTTGCTTAGCTAACAAACTGTTGTACTGCATTGTTGTGTTGTAATCAAGTCAATGGAATTAAACATTCATGTCTCCAGACAATTAAGATACAAAGTGAGTTGAGTCATGTAATTTTGTTACTTGAGTTAAATTAAGTCATTCACTAAGCATGAGTCCTTCCCAGTCTAGTCAATATTTGGACTCAGATCAGGTGAAGTCCTTAGGACAATTTAAGTTTCAAGTCATTCCTTCTGCCTTGAGAACTCAACTAAGTCATTGCTTATTCAGACAAACCAACTTTACTGACCTTTTCTTGAACAATTATGATCAAGTTTCTTTGAAAGTTAAGTTATGTGATGCATCAGGTTAAAATTTAAGACTTGAGTCAAGACATGTATTTTAGTTCTTTTGATTTAAATTGAAGTGAGTCATTCCAAAAGCATGACTTAAGTCAGGTTTGAGTGAGGTCACTGACACCAGTAATTACAACACTGTTAATGTTTGTTCAGTCCATCTCACTTACTTGATTTCCAGATGATGTTCTTTTTATCATGCATTGACTTTTGAAAGATGTTGAATTGGGTTGACTTTTTTGTGGTGCTGGAGTTGCTTCCAAAATTCAAAATATTCTCTGTCTGTCAGGTGTGATGCTATTGATCCAAGATAGTGCTTTGGTGGAGGCTGGACAGGATGAAGTAGCCACACCTCCAGGCCCTGGTCCAGAACAAGACATGTATCCAGTTAACAAGGTCTCAAATGAATCTGGGTTGAAGTCCACTGGAGAGCCAGATAAACTGAGCTTAGGTAAAAGTGAGATAGATGGTGCTGCAATGAAGGTTTTGGTTGATCCACAGCAAGAAATAGGTGAGGAACAAATACAAGTATTATTTTACAAGGAATGAATAATAATATACTAGTCGAGCATAAGTAATTAATCCAGCCCTTTTTACATGTAAGTGCCATTTTACAGATTACCCTTCAGATCATTGTCTGATACAGCCACTGTATTGTATCAATAATATGGCATTGTTTAAGCTTTTCAAGTATGCAGCCAGAGTGAGGAAGAGCCAAGAAGGCTTGGTGTTACTGAAGTCAGTGAGGTTACTATTGTACAGGATACTGTGCATAATAAATTGACCGTGAAGGACTCAATTGTTAACTTTTATGCAATACCCATAACGACATTCATGAACTTAAAGTTTAAGTTTATCTCTCGTAGGAGATACTTCATCTGGCTATTTGTTTGTTCGTCTCACCCATCTCGTTTGTTCGAAGTTGATATTCGGCAGCAAATGGAAAACTGACTTCCACGTCACTTTGTCAGCTTTTGAACTCATGTCAGGAATGGCTAGGGTCAACATTGGCAACATGAGTAAGTTGTCGTCAAATGTCAGTCGATATTTATTGTAATGTTGGTTAAAAGTCACCATTGTACCTTCCCGGGGTTTTAAGTGGTCGTTGGTGGAACAATATAAAGAGAAAACGATCAACATGAAATGGCGTTGTAATCCTGCGCATGTCAGGTAAAAATGAGACAGGATTATCCTGTCTCATTTTGGCCTGACATGCGCATGGTGGTCAAACTTCTTTTTTGTGTAACGTTAGAACGGGAATGTAATGATCACTATTCACTTCATTCCCGACCTTCTTTGGTCTCATTTGACAGTTTAACTTCAGTATTCCTTTGACCAAATATGTTACTGCTCATTTACAATTAATTTTTTGATTTTTACTCTAGACAAACAAGAGTGTAAATGGACGATTCAGTGGCTATGTGACTATGTTGAGTACCAGGCGAAACAACCTGCTCCATTTCACTCTCGAGATCTTCATTCTATGATGGTAGCTGCATTCACCTGCTTGCTTACGTGGGTTACTTCACATCCATGGCTGCTCGATGACCAGGTATAGCGTTGTTGCGTGAGTGATAACCCTAACTAGCAGTGAAGAAATTAGGTTCAGGGCTTCTCTCGGCAAAGACATTCTCGCCGGGTCTCGCTGCATAACTTGTAAAGATTGCTGGATGTGGGAACCAAGCATTTGGCCGATGTCTGGTGGAACCACCTTCAAACCACAGTTTGCAACTGAAGAAGATATGATTCTTTTATCTTGCGTCTTTTTTGCAGAAAAGCCTTCAGGCAATTCTCGCGGTTGTTGAACTGGGAATCTCCGGGAGCAAGTCAAAAGTAAGTTTTGTTGAGAAAAAAGTCTGCGGATAAGAGTGTGGCTTGTAGGTGTCACTGACGTTGTGGAGTTTGTTTTTCAAGGTCACTGAAAACCAAGAGCAGGCTGAAGAAATCCAGACTCAACTTAAAGGCGACAAAGAACTGAAACCTGCTTCATTTCGAGTTCGTGAAGCTGCCGAAGGAGTTTTAAGCTGTATTATGGACCACGCGGTGAGCCAGTTCATTAATCTACTATCTTGATTCGAACTGAGTTGTTTTCGTTTCCTGAAATTTTACTCAAATTGAGATTTGGGTTCTGTGTTTTGTTGTGTACCTGTCTGTAGGTCTTACTTGAGAGAGGCTGTTTCGAGAGAATAAAGGAGTTGGTAGCAATTGAAGTGGCAGTAATACTAATGGTTTAATGATTTTATATGGAGATAATGGTGATGCTGGTTTTGATACTGGTCAACAAGCTATTGGTTTCAAGATTGATGTTTTTGTTATGATAGGTGTGATGGTGGTGGGTGAGTCACTTTAGATGGAGTGATAGGCAGTAGTTTTAGCAGAGATCAAGATTTTCGTATTTTAGTAGCTTATTTGTCTTACAACACGTGCACTACACTGCCCTATCCTCTCTCTCTTCCAGGGTGCGTTCCCATCACCCTGTGGGCCAGGATCAAGCTCCTCTCTCCTTGATGAAGAAATTCTGGAAAACTACTTGGCGGAAGATGACCCGACACAGGTATGGTTGGGACGTGCACATGTAACTGTGCCATGCATTTGGTGTCAAATATTTTCACCTTCCACATTCCAAGAAGAAAGGTGAATCACTTAGGATTTCAAAATATTCCTTTCCAAAATTTCCAGAATGCAGAATTTGTGAAAATTGTTAACAGACTTCGCCCTGCCGTTTGTCCAGTCAATAATTTTTTATGTTAGACAATGTAGCGTCATACGAAACCCTTCTACTTTCTGCATGTCAATACATTACCACCTCCCATTTCAGTGCTTTACAATTCTCATAATTTCTTAGATTTCTCATACATCGTGGTATTTCCAAGCCGAATTCATGCAAGCCACGCTGTAGAATTTGATTAAGTAACCAACTGTGGTGAATGTGGAATTTTGAACTCGGGTGATTCTTTTGTTTTTGTATTGGTAAACTTAGCTGTAAATCTAGTGACGTAAGATAATAATTGTTTTAATGATCAGTCATATACATTGCTTAGTGTTTTGATCTCTTCAGAATAAGAGGTTCCGGTATTTCGCAATCGATGAAAGCATTATAGTTGGAATATTACAAGAATCTGTCCAAGAACACAACGGTAAATATTACGGTCTTATTTTTCCCCCATGGACCTGTGATTTGTCCCTAAATAATCTTGTTTTACTATACGCTAGAAAAAAAGCTGCATGAAAAAGATAACTTTTGAGGTCCAATAATGTCTTTAACTAGGGGTGTTTCGGATGTCGATTTTTCTTTCTGGCTGGATATCGGCTCAGTGGGAAAGTTATCCGACCGGTTAGAGTGTTGTGATATTATGCACCATATAGTCTGACCTTAGTTCACCCAGTGTTCTCCTGTATCAGCCCGATTTATGGTTTGTTTTTCATTTTTCTCCGTTCCTTTCAAAGGTCTTGTTCCAACAGCAACACTCTTGGTACGTGGTCCTACTGGTCGAACGGCATGGACAGTCGAGCTGAGACAAATTCCTGAATGTAAAAAAGTATGCGACATAATTTTTTATTGCTTTACAACATTGTCGTGCAAGAAAATAACCCTTTTTCTTTTAATGATTTTCCCTAAGAAACTTTGATACCTTGGATAACATGAGAGATCAGTGATTGTTCGTCGAGCCACAAACCTCGAGAAGTGGGCTAGCCATTTACCACGCAGTGATAGATCAGATAGACTTGGCGGTAAACCATGGGGTCTTGGAGCCCTCGCCAACTGGCTTTCTGTTCTGTTGGCGTAGTACTTTCAGTGAAGGATGATAAATGTGACAAAGTGAATAAGTAAAAAAAAGTTATTCACGTCCAACTTGACGGTGAAATAAAAAAATCTCTGGGTTTACTTGCAGGAATTACTTGGTATAAGTCAAAGTGAACCACCCGAAAGACCAGCACCAAATCATGATATTCCAGTATTACCGCAAATTAACCACCAATACTTTCCTTCAGAAGTGGATGGTGTACTCATGACTAAGGCGTGAGTATATATAGACCAAGTTGTTGACTGTCATGCTGCAAAATTTTGGACGAGTGGAAAATAAGATGAAAAAAAATGTTAAGGAGCGGGAAAATTACTGAATGAAGTTAAATTTTTCTCGTTCACATTTCTAGGAACTCGAGTATTCCTCCTTCGGATGCTGTTCTGTGTGAAAAACTCTCCCAAGTTAAGGATCGCGTTCAAACTTTGATCGAAAAACAGGTATCATGATTTCTTCGTGAGATGAAGAACCTTAGCTATTTTTAGTTTATGTTAATTCATCCTGGCAGTTTCGTTGGCCTGAGCATTTCATGTGTTCTCTCTGACTGTTCCATCGCCACTTCCTCCCATTTAGAAAAAAGAGGAAGCAACCGCGCAAGAAGTGATCCAGAGGGAAGAAGAAAAATTAGTTTTTCCTTGTCCGCTGACAGAAATGACGCCACCCAAGTAAACATCTTACTACTATAAGGAAGACTTACCTAGCCAGCCTCAAATAGATATTATGTGAATAAGTTGCGTTGAGAAGATTAATTTGAGGTTGGGGTTACGATCAGAGTTAAGTCCTTAAATCACGTCAGTTTGAAAGCCGTGAAATGAGCAGTTCCTATTTCTGTATTATGTTTGATATGTCACCTCATACCAATTGACTAAGACGTCCGCCGTTCTCGTGTACGTTGGAGGTTTTTAGTTATTCCTTCGACCTTCGCACTTACTCCAATTAAAATGAGCTAAAACCCTCGTTGCCCAACTCTTGATTAAGCGACGTTTTCCGTCTCCTTCAGGTCCGTGACCAAATTCAGTGCTTGTCGTATGATCCTTGCTCGCCTTGGCCTCCTCAGACCAGAAGAGTACGAGAAAATCCGTCCAGTGGGTTCATACGATCGGAATGTTACCCCACTTTCTCTCCTCAGTCCTTCCGCGGACGGCTTTCACGAGTCTCTCAAAGAATTAGATCATTTATCGACGAGATGTTTCGATACTGTGTATGTGCTGTATGTGAAACGTGGACAGCATGACGCAAGGCAAATATTAACAAATGAGGTGTGTTTTTGAATTGGCTCGTTAGTGATTAGCCATGATGAATGTAAATAACATTGGGTTAAATCGAAACCCAGGTAACAATTAGTAGAAAAGAGCATCTTTAACGTAAACATTCACTCTTGCCTCTTTTGAATTGATTTAGATTAAAAGGTGTGACAGTAGAGAAATGTTTTATGAGTTTCTCCAGTCACTCGGGTGGCCAGTAGACGTCAAAAGTCACCCCGGCTGGACGGGAAACCCATCAACTAGTTGGAAAGTAACCCAGTTAAAAGGCACTAGTTTCCCTACGGCTGTCAGCAGTGTGTCCACGGTCAGTCCTCGGGATTCTGGGAATACTGATGGTGATGGAAGAGCGCCATTGATGCCTTTTGGCGAAGAACCTGATGGAGCTGATTTAGAGGAAACGAAATCGAGTCAAGAACAACAAGGTATGGCTGTTGCCATCAAAGGTAAGTCTAAAGTATGTCAGTGAATCGCTTCTCTTCTGACGTTCTTTTCCGATCAGCAAGCGATTGGCGTCATGGCTGGTTCAACGACTGCAGAAAGAAAATATGGTGGTGACGATGATGAGGGTGTCAGCCATTGATTAAGTAATCTTCCAGACATGTATAAGAGTTGCCAAACGACATATTGTCGCTTTTCAGAAAGAATTTGTTTTATTACTGTGTCCATTGTTAGGCTATGATGTTCTATTTGTGGGCGAAACTGCTGCACATGCGTTATCCCTCTCTAAATGAGCAAAACTACGTTTGCACATTGTAAGAATGAATGAATGGAATGAACGAACGAGTGAATGAATTGCCTTTCTTCTACAGACATCAAGGAGGTTGTGTGTGACGAAAATCAACGAATTATGTACTATGGTGATACGTGTTGCGAGATTGCTTTCATCGTACCGTCGCTATTCCCTCGGATGGTCATCAGACGAAAGAAATCCCGCCAAACGTTGCCCAAAAGAACACAATTCTCGATGACGCGTCCCCAAAGCGTCAGCCACCTCCCGAGCGCTGAGAGCTCTTCCAGCCTGCTTGATGTTTTGCCTGAAACTAGAGGACTGAGCTTGAGTCGTAATCCTGCCGATACAACGATAGATCTACGTCACCTGTCTAAACTTAACACACATTCTCCTTCATCGGAGACCAACATCTTTGTTGTGTGGCTGGAAAGGTTCGACGACCACGAGGCTTTCCCGGAAAACGAGCTTCTTACTGAACTGGCGATCAGTAAAGACCCCGCGATTATTGCAAGTCCGGGTGGTAAACCACAGGAGAAGGAAACTGCTGTGATTTTCATCACCCCACTTCACAATGGCCTGTTTCGTATACGTACGAAAAGCACTATCAAGTAAGTAAACAAGCGTAACTTAGGTTATAAAATAGGGTTACTATTATGCACGCAGTGATTGGCCAGATACCGTGTTTACATCAGGTTATGCAAATATGTTTATGACATCAACAGGGCCGCTTGGCGCCACAATTTGTTCTTGGCGCGAATGGGAAGCTCTGATTGGCTTTCGAACTGATAAAGACAACTCACCATTTGATAATTAAGGATACAATCCTTTTTTTATCCAGAGTTTTTCATTAACTTTTTGGGTGTTCTTTTTTTTAAGATCCCCGATGGCTGGTCCTTTAGTGGATGGTATGGTAGTGAGCCGGCGATCACTGGGGTCTATGGTCAGACACACGGCTATCAATATTGGGCGCAGGCGCCGTCTTGACATTGATAAGTAAGTGGAGAGAGGTCACACATCTTACTCTAAATTTTTTTCTAGGCATTACCTCCAGGTAACAATTGAGGTAGTCTTTTGCGGCGTTTTCATGACTTCTTACCAGCAGTTATCAACGTGTGTCTTCATGTGTCTTTCACAGAACAATTATTTTATTAATTTGGTTTTTAAGTGCAATTATTTGTAATTTTTATTATATCAGCTTAGAACGTACGTGAAATTAGAACTGCTCTGTATTCGGCAATCAACTGTATAAAGCAAAGTGATCACGTTGAAGTTGCGCATTTCATCACTTTCTTTCCGATCGTGTTTTTAACTTCTGTTATGTTTTCTTGTAGTTATTCACCGCCACATGTCTGCCGTAAACTGAAAATCCAAGACATTATACGAAAATGTCGACGCGAAATGAACTTCCCTGAGTTTTACGCTTCTCTCTTTGGAGAGATGAGCTGAGAAACACATTTGGGTTCAGTACTGCGATCGTTTCTCTACTTCAAACGTTCACGTTCTCCGACCGAGGAAGATCTGGTATTGACATCGAAGGAGTTGGACATCGTGTGGCCTGATTTACACACGGGAACCTTAGTGAGATGGCTTGGTCTTGGTGCATGTCGTCATATTCTGCATATTATAACCCTCGAACTTCACGAAGGATTTAAAGGAAAGTACTTCAGTTTCTCAAAATAAAGACTTTGTCACGTAATTCTTGTATACGGTGTTGGTTACATTGGACAAGTCAATATACGACATGTTACGAGGCTTTGAGGCGTAATTATCGAAAGCTAAACAGAGAGGACATCCAGAGACAAAGGAACCAGACTGGATAGTTTCCGCATGATTGAAAACATCAGTGAAACGATGGACTGGCATTACATTGTCTCACACTCCTGTCCCGACGAAAATACCAGGACATCTCCGCAAGTCGGACTGCTTTATAATAAACTCACATATCGAAGTAATTTATTCTAATTTACACTGTAGAAACAGCCGTAAGTCTTAAAAAATTCGTATTTATGAAGCGAACTGCTTGTAACTTGCGAGATTTAGAGAAATTTCCACACCCCTGTACTTTGAATGTAATGTTATTTTGAGAATCACTGAACTGTATTTAAGAAATTTTATTCGAAAAAATTCGTCAAATATAAACAAAAATGAGTTGTTATCTCTAGAATGTTAGAAAATAGGGGGAATGTTAGCCATAATAAAAATTGTTTTATCTTCGAAAATCGAATCACTTGATTAACTTTTGTTCAGTTAGCGAATGTCCTTTGTACTTCTTGCTTTGATTTCGCTTTCGCATTCCAAGTAAAAGAATGCACATTCATCAGGGACTCGATCTGGGCCGTTGATCTCAATTCAGTTATGACAAGTCCTGTTTGCAAATCGAATAGACTTTTTGCAAGGCAGAATATTTGTGACCTTCCTTAAATGTGTTTCGAAGATAAATAGGAAAAAATTCGTTTGAAATATGTAACTGAAGAAACAAACTCATTTTCCATTCTCGTAGAAGAAGTTCTAATTCACACCTGAAGCGTAAGAGCAAAATTCTTAGTTCAAGAACACCTTCCAATGATTCTCGACAAATTAAAGTTTTAAAATTCCACTCACTAACTTTTATCTCACTTTCTTATTCACACTTCATTCACGTGCATCATCCCGCTCGGAATCGTTTAATAAAACTAATGTCTCTGCAATCAACAACCAAGGGTAAGAAAAAACCGCCGCTTGAATTTTGAACAGTGAGTCTAACTCTGGGGGGCGACATCTTTTAAGCATCAGACCTTGTTAAATATGGATGCACGTAAATAAACTGGAAAGTGGTTAACAATTGCACTTGCGACTATCTCTGAGTTGTTGGTAAAAGTTCCTGAATGTACGTTGAGATTCCTCATGGGGATCAGCAAATTCAAGATATCGTGCAAAATATTTTAACTATTATTGACCAAGCTTGAGAACAGTGACTGTTTATCCTTTTGTAGTTCTGCTGGAGAACCAAATTCCTTAACTCGGCCTTTGTCCAAAACCAACACCCTGTCACTGTCCAAAATGGTCTCAATTCTTAAAAAAATGAAATGGCATAAACTGAAGGAAAATGTTTCATGAAAAAACTTTGTAATCTTTATATTTTCGTCATTCTTACCTATGAGCAATTGTCAACACTGTGCTCGACTGAAACTCTTCGCGAATTGTATTTTGTATCATTCGGTCTGTGTCGACGTCAACACTTGCAGTTGCTTCGTCAATGCATAACACCTAAAGAGTCAGCCAAGAATAAGTAGAAATATCACAGTAAATTTAATAAATACTGTGAATTGTTTGAACCTAACTGAACTAGGGAGTATCAGTAGAAGATGGAGTTGCTCGTTTGGTTCATACGGTATTGAAACAGACGGTTGGTAGTGGTGACTAACGTTTCGAGCTGTTATAATTTAATCCATTACAAGTTGGAAAGCAATAGTCCTGGTCAATGTAGTCTTGATCAAGACTACAATGACCAGGACCATCGATTTCTAACTTCTAATGGATTAAATTATAATTGTTCGTTTACCTTAACTGTAACGAAACGAGAGCGGCATTACCAGGATAAGAGTGTAAACTCAAGTCCAGGGACTTAAGAACAAAACCTTAAATAAGTCCTGGTTATTATACCCAAAGCCTATTATACCAGTTTATAACTGATCTTAACTATTGTTTTACCTTAGCGTGTGTCAACAGTGCTCTTGCCAAACAGATGAGTTGTCTTTGACCACAGGAAAGATTTCGGCCACGTTCCCCGACATTGGCTTGTAGCCCCCCTGATAATAAAAATACCCAGAAACAATGGTAAGAAAAGAAAAACTGGAACATGACAATATTTCCATGTGAATTTCATACAGGCGCTACGGCCTGCATCACCAACGATAACCTGTAAATAGATCGTCAACCCCCACTATGAAGCTGGAGACAAGGAGAGTCCACAAAATCGCAACTTTTACCTTCCGGATTACAAGAAACATACCTAGTTCTTGGACAGCATTCTTTAGATAGCATCGCTCCAGGACATGCCATAACTGTTGGTCGTCATACTGTAAGATCATCAGCGGAAAATCGAGATTTAACCGAGTACTGAAGGTTAAGGTAAGGTCAAATACTGAGTTTCAAATAATTAGTTTTTGATGGTTTGTTATGTTTGTTTGCCAACATTAGTGAACGTAGTTTACAAATGTCAAAGAAGTTCCTGGTAAAAATACGTACTTGGTTTGTAGGGTCCACGTTTTCCCTTACGGAGTTGCTGAAAAGAAATGGATCTTGAGGGATGATGCCAAGGGCAGACCTTAATTCCATGAAAACTCAGTTTTAGACAGTTAAATTTGCCCGATATAAATTCCGAAATTATGAGTTTAAGAGAAACTAGAAGCATTTAAAAAGCTATAAGTATAATTATTTCTTTCAACAACATCAAAATAAAAGGACATGGAGACTACGTGGACTTATCAAAAAAACCCACAAGGCCATTGGTGTAATGGTCATCATAATGAAAGATAAGCTGGCGTAAGGATCGGATCTTGATGAGAACATCATACATGCAGGTTTTCAAGAAGTTACCGCCTGATGCAATACCTTTACCGAGACCGTTTTAACAGGCGGGTTATTGAATCTTTTATAATCCAACCTCACATTTTTTACTGACCAACCTAGAATCTTTTATCGACCAACCTAGCTTGTTTTGTAAACTAAAATAGTTTTTCACCAAACTTTACCGAAAGGTCTAGGGTCTCCCCACCGACCAACCGTTTTACTGACCGACTTACGGAAAAGTGGGTGTGATTCAACCCCCCGCAAGGCATGCTCCCAGCAGATGGTGTGATTTCTTGCCTTCTCAGACGACAGAGTAAAAAAGAGTTTTGGAATCACCAGTGTACAAGAGGTAAGTAATCCCTTCCCAGTGAGAGTGGCCAAGTTGATTTAAATAAAGACATAGAAATCAAGATACCTCAATTTCTGTAACTCCAATGATGCAATATCAATCCCGTCAATTAATACACGGCCGTTTTCAGAGGATACAATTTTGAATAACACCTGAAACAAACTTGATTTTCCCGACCCAGTTCGACCAACAATCCCAATCTAAAATAATAATAATGTGTCTGTGTGAGCCATTGCATTCAAGGATATCGTAGTTGTTTCCAGGAATAACGTTACAGCTTGCAACCTTCGTGTTACTCTATCTGTTGAATAAAATTCACTTTCCAATTGGCTCGATTGGTGAAGTGTTAGAAAGTCACATGGCTCGGATGTCAGCACAGATTTTTTCCAACTACAGTGTCTCCCATGGTAAGACTGCGTTTTATGATATAAATAAAATATCAACCAGCCCACCTTAATCTAACGAGTGCCCCTGCTGTGAGATGAATGAAGATGAAATGTTCTCTCAAGGCAACTCTGAGCTATTTCGGATTCTGCATCAGAACACGAATGAGGCCCTGGAGTAAGCCTTAAGTTGAAATATAAATGCAGTGAATCATATTACTGTAGTCTCACCCATCTGCAGAAAATGTATTCTCTTTTGAAGGAAATGTTGCCACTGTGTAGTAATACCATCAAGCCTAATACTGGTCAGCAAGTTTTACTATTTCATGATTTTCTAAGGCAGGCATATTGTCAGAACCAAATTACGTACGCCTTTATGGACTGAATGCACAAGTGATGTAAAAACAAACCTTGGCAAAACATCAAAGCTAGCATTCGAAGAAAGTTACCCGACAGACCTTAAAACGAAACGGTTGTACCTCCATCCAGTGGGCGGAGGTTCCCCCGGAGTTCCTGACTTCCGTCCATTGCCTTTCCTGGTAGCACTGCCTCGTGTTATTGTCCAAAGTTTTTCACTTCAATGCACACTGGGTTCCGTTGCCATTGCGCAGTAGTAAAAGCAAACCCCAGAGAAACGCCACGCCAAATGTAAATAGCATACAATGCGGCACAAAAGCTTTTTAATATCTTCAGGAATGTAGTTCCTGTGTACAAACAAACTCACAAAACTACCGTACACAGTGCAATGGAAAATCTTTTTCACATCTTTGTGGATGTAAGCTGGAACGTGCATACACAAACAAGGACAATCTCCACAGATAGTCGACACAAGAGCCACAGCTCTCTTTTGCCGCCCTCCATGCCGAAAAATTCTCCCAGATATATTGTTAATCGGGGGCTGCAGCAACATTTATTAACCTCTTTTGGTTCGTCCATTTGAGAGATGCATTTGTCCCCGGCTTTTTCGCACAAACCTTGCACCTACGTCAATTGGTAAGTAACTAACCACTTATTTGGTTCTGAATTTATTATTTTTTTAATTTTCAGAGATCTTTTTCACCAGTGGCTTTTACTCCTTCAGTGGTTGTCGCGAGTGCCGAAATACGAACGAAACAGGAACTACTGTACCTACCTTCTCGGCAGGCAGTGTTTCGAAAGATACCTCGCGCAAAGCTGGCGGTAAACCAGGTCTACAACATCAAAAATCAATCAAAAAATGACAGTATGATACAAAGAATGCTCTGTAACAAAAAACGCTCTTTCATTTCTTCGTATAACCCTTAATCCATCACAGATTTACGTCTGTTGTACTGTATCAAATTTCCTGAACGGGAACCTAGAAACGCTCAGCGAATTCCCAGAACGTATTTTTGATTTCAGCCAAATGCGACGTGAATTACAGGAGCCATTCATATTCAAGAGCGATGAGATTAAAGTCTGCATTCGAATAAAAGGGAAAAAACATCGAGCAACGAAGACCTCCTGTGTGTGATGTATTTAACTTTTGTTAACATCTAAGACTCTAAAAGTTTGAAATTTCAACATATGTGTAAATGTTCGGTAAAATTTTAAGTTCTTAGTTATTACGAGAAACATTGGCAAAAAGCAGTGTTGCAATGGAAAATTACTGTTAAACAAAACATTCAACAAGGTCGCAAATATCAGGTAAAACTTGTTTTTGAGCGGGGCTTAAAATAGACCTTGTACACATAAACAGTATTTCTGAAGCCATTACAAGTTCATTTTTGCACTAATGAATGAAAGGCGTAGCTATGGTAAGTACAAATGAATATATCTGGTAATTTTACCTTCAAGTAACTGACAGAATGATTATTTTTGTGGTCATTGTACATTATAAACAAATCAAAATAAAATTTTACAGCGAATGACCACGTCATTGAAAAGAATTAAGTCATTTTGTTTGGCATTTTTAACAGAGAATCTTGATTCGCAGTCCGACATTTGGTCACTTTCTGACATGGAATTTAATGCATTACAATAGGTTTCTGACATTCCATACGAAAGAATCACTTGAAGACATCAAGATATACGCCTCAATGTCTGTCAAGCAATGATCTACCAAAGCCACTCCCCTTTTGCAAAACAATCAAGCTACAAGCGCCAATCACACAGCGCCTCCATCTAGGCGTCATGTGACTGGACTGTCTTTAGGGAGTGTTGGGGGCGTTGTACTTTAGTTGACGATAAGAACGTGTCTGAGTAAGCACTGCAGAAAATTCCCTCAGAAAAATTATAATCATCAAAGACGCAATGGAGGTCCTACAGGACATTCCTTTGCCGATGGCAGAGAGCTATCGTGACGTAAGCTACACGAGCAGCGAGTCCTTGGATTGCACGGTTGGAAGTAGGTTTCTCACCGAAATAGAAATTGACTGCCTACAACAGAGTATGGAAAGAGCATTGAAAAGACTTCGTGAAGATAACAGTAAAAGGAAACAGCCTAGAAAGCAATCGACTTCTCGTTACTACATGCCAAGCCTTGAAGAGATCAAGGAACACGAGGAAAAGAACGAATGGAGCCCTCCGAAGGTGGACCTGACGAGCCTTCACAAGGAGCGAGCGATGAACGAGGGACATTTCAGATACTCACGAAGCAGCCGCAAAAGGCGGGGACCAAAACAGCAACGCACCAAGCAGGGAAATTAAAGAGGTCGTCTCTGGTGATTCCTTAACTTGTAAAAACTGACTTTAGATGACCAGAACCTGGAAGGACTGGCTTTAAAAACTGCTTCGGAAGTGACCGAAGCCATATCTGGACTCTAGTTGCGGAACTAAAGTGAAGTCACGGATGTCGTGGACATTTACTTGGCCCGAAAGGGACAGTATGTCTATACCGCGTCGCCTTCTTGGACAAATGCCAAAGGATGTCACCCAACTACATTAACTCCTCCAATACAAAAACTGTTTGGAACTGAGGTAACTGAACATGGAGACCTTTAGTAAACATCAAGGTATAACTAGAACATTTGACAAACAAACTAATACGTGGAAGAAAACAGCATACTTAAGTGAAGGAGACTGTTTAACTCTGTCCAAATACAGTGTTCAATACATATCGTATGTCATTTTAAAGGCACAGGAAATCCATGGACGTCGACAGAAAAAAAGCAGGCAGGAAAGCACAGATGAGAACGAATGTACATTAATATTCTTTACATTGTTGTGCAAATGTACAAAGATTTGACTTTATGTTTAAAAAATGCCAATTAGCTCAGTACATGGGCAGATACATAAGCAAAAACACTGATCGGATTTAGTACGTGTATTCGGTGTTAAATAAGAACAGCAGATTCGCATCAACAGAGGAAAGATAAGTGATGAAATACAGGTGATTGCTGACGAAAATAGCATCTGTCAATATTTTTGAGATCACATGATCCAAATCAGGTAAAAGAGTTGATGGGAGTGTGATGGAAGATACACTCAAATATTTGTAGATGTTGTTGGTGTTTGTATATTTTGTACATTATGTACATATATATCAGAATGAATATGATATAAAATGTGTCCATACTTGTAAAAAACGAAAGAAAAACGCTCGTCAAACATGAGTAAATATATCATTCAAATGCCATTCGTGAAACAGCTCCTTTTTGTTTATGTTCATTATCATTTAAAGTGTGCGGTTTTCCGGCAAGCGTAACGTATGGCTATGTTTTGCTCGAGCAGCCCGAAACAAAATAATCGTGTTCCAAAGGTTGGATTGACTGGAAGGAAACACACTTTGAATCTCATCTTAAACAAAACAATTAAAATAAAAGGCAAAAACACCAATAGTGGTGTACAAGCGAACTAGCAATCTTTACATGCATGTACTAATTAGAGACAAAAAATACACAATCCATTTGCCTTCTTTTCAATACCTGAGATAGAGAAGAACTCAAACAATCTCATCTACAGCTGAGAAGGACAAGCTGATAGGGGTGTGATGGGGTGAATGACAAAAGCTTCCAGACGTTTGGCTTACCATGAAACAAAACGAAGGAAGACGCGATATTTCATTATCTCCCCGAATAAAATCAGCGACCGTTGCCTTCCAGCAATTAGAATCATTAAACATTTTATATCTGCGAGGAAAACATACAACGTGTAGGTGCACAACAATCAAAACGAAACAATTTATCGGCTTGTCGGGATTATTAAAGTATGAAGTGATATAACAAACCCAAAGCGTCCAACTGATCATGGTATAAAAATTATCATTTTATTCGGAAAGAATACTTGGTGTTTTCACAACACTATTTTTATTTAATTTCCTGAAACTACGAAATTGTCTTGCTCTCTTGTGGATGAAAAAGACAACTTTTCGAACTTTCAAACCTAACTTAATTATCTGTCCTGCCAATGAAAGAGTCTGGTCTTTAAAGGTTCCTGAATTCTTTGTTGACGATGGGGATTTTGGAGCTTATAAACAGTTCAAACCAAATAACAAAATAGCGGACGATTATTACTACGTATAAGTTAATAGCTCAACATATCTCTGGAACGACGAACGAGTGTATGAAACAATACTGAAAGTGTCTAAAGGAAGAGGGACATTGGTTATGAAATCTGAGTTAAGTCTGGGTTAAGTCTCAAATACAATTTGGGTAACTTGAATGAGACTATGAGGGGAAAGAACTTCTGATATTCTGTGTGAGAAAGCTCTTGATCAATGATTCAGGGCATATCAACCGATAAGTGAAACATGGGAGTTTAAGCCTAACTTAATAACCAAGACGTATAATGGTGGATACTATCGA
The DNA here is from genome assembly GCA_030142905.1 of Heliopora coerulea. Taxonomy (NCBI): domain Eukaryota; kingdom Metazoa; phylum Cnidaria; class Anthozoa; order Scleralcyonacea; family Helioporidae; genus Heliopora; species Heliopora coerulea. Next base: position 663,091 of record JASJOG010000116.1, on the reverse strand, counting down.
AATGGTGGAAGGAACCTTGACATTGGGTGAGAGCCTTTCACGAACGTAAAACAAATTGTAAAATGTAATAGCAGTAGTAGTAGTACAACAAATTTAGTACATGAAACAAGTAAAGTGTTAATTTTTGACAGAAAGTGCTTCAGCTAAACACTGCTGGCATACAAGTGGCTCTAGATTCCTTCGACACAGTGAAGTCACATCGGTCTTAAAAACGCATTGCCGGAATAATTCAAAATCGAAAAATCAATATCAAGTGGAAGCGTATAGGAAATACTTCAGTTTCAGGAACACAAATATATCAACTTTTAGCGTCGCATTGCGTGTCTTTGTGTTACAGCAGTTTTTATGAGCGAATTAAGGCTTGTCGCCAATTAACTGATGTTCTGCTAACGCGCCTGATCTATAGTACTGTATACAATTATATATTATACGTCTTAAGGCGACCATGAAGCAACGTTAATTGACCAAGAAGCCGAAGCCAAAGACTACCAGCAGAAAGTCTGGTTACTAACATCTTAGCAAGTTTCATGTCAGACGAAGTGGCTGGTTCGGATATTTATTTGCACAATTATCTCCTACATAGAAAAAATCTAATCTCACAAATATTTGAAAAGCATAATGCGATTCTTTCCTTCCTATTCCGATTAAAATCTACATTGGTTTCCTCATGATTTTCTCGTAAAGAAGGATGGAAGGATCCAGTGAATCCTGGCGGCTCAAACCCAACCGACCGCGTTTTAGGGCAATAAATAGCTAATTTCTACCCAAACAATACTGAGTCCCCTTGTGCACCAGGACAAGGTTTCTTTTTCGTTTTTATATTGACACTTCCACGAACTTTTGTTGCTTCAATACGATGTATGAAACTGGAAAATTTTACCTGGACAGGTTTTCTCAAATTATCGGTTTCTCTCCTATCCGGATCTTAAAATTAAGATTTGGGTTCAGCAAAGTCATAACAATGACAGCTAAAAGGTCATAGGAGTCAGTTAAGAGAAAATTGTAGCAGAGACCGAGATCAAAGAAGAACATTTGTTCCAAAAGTAGCTGGGGAAAAACGAGAAATGTATTTAAAAAATAAATTCTGAGATAGCACAACGACGAGATGTATGACTCCTACACTTCCTTGGAAAGGCGACATTTCTAATTAAATACAAAGTCCTGGGGTCAAGAAAAGAAGGTAAACTTTCAATTCTCTAATAACTTTCTTCTGATAATTCTCTCTTAACTCCGGTAAGGCTAAGAAAAGTTACTGGGAGGTTGAAGTATGACTTTGGAAGTGATCCAATATAGCATCTCTAGCAAGTTCATTATGCTAACACGAGTGACAGGGATCAGTGATAGGTGTGTTCGTCACAAGATGCCATCGCCTCATCTATACAATATATTGCTAAAACTGAGTTCTAGACAATGTGGTACGTTTAAACACTGTAATTTAGTTTCTCTAGGAAGCTCTAGGCAGGAAACGGCCCGGGAAGAGGAATTTTTATTTCGTAATTTAGTCGGCTACCTGAGATTTAGCTATACTAATATGTCAAAGGAAGATTTCACTGTCAAGAAAAACAAACAGATGTGTACAATCGTGGAACTAAACGCCGGAAATTGCTGACAACTCAATACCATTTAGGGATATAATAAATCTTTAAAACAAGAACTATCAAAAGGCCTTCAAGATGCAGCTTAAAATAACCGGAATTTTACATCATGTGATTTTATTTGTTCAAACTTTAACCAACAATTTCAACGAAACATCAGTCTGCTTATCATCACCCCCGAATACGTTAAGCCTGTCACAGGAACTAGTCTAAAGATGTTATGAATACGGCATTCGGTTGAGCAAAGTACCAGCAGTTTAGATCCTAACAAACTCTTCATTACCCAGATCCACGTAACGAAGTAATGACAGAATGTGAATGTGAAGTGACCAAGATATCTTTCGTTAATCTGTATATTTTATACGTGCTCAGCCATTCATGATGAACCTCATTTCACAAAAACCGTTCAAGAACTTGAAAAGCTTGTTATAAAAAGACAAATCTGGTGACCATTCCCTGGGCCATCGAAGGATCTTGATAGCAGATCGCCCGCCGTTAGAGATCATCCGAAGTTATCTGTGGATGTGAAACTCGAGTGTAAGAATATTCCTAATGGAGAATACAGAGTAGCAACATTCTCAAATGTCAGTTAAATGACATGATGTACAGATATCAAGATTTCTAAACTTAACAAACACATTGTGTACAGTTCAATATTCAAGTGAAGGTGTTACCCAGCTTCGGGTTCTCTGGAGGCGAGGATTTTCCAGCATCAGCTAATAAACTTACAATTCTATTGAAAAATACAGCACAATAATGATAAAATGAAAACAAATGTCCGACGAACAGAGGAAACTGTGAATTGGTCTGAGAGCGGTTGACTCATGTGCACTTGGTGTACCTAATTTTTGGTTCACCAGACTAATTAATTTGTTGATCATTTTGGAATAAAGTCGAAATATGACTGACGGATTCACTCTGTGTTGATCTGATTCGAATCTTGAGTCTTCAAGATGCTGTTATCGGGATTTTTTTGTTTTAAATGTTTTTCAAATTATCTGCTAGTGATGGCTGCTACATTGCAGTCAGCTTGGTAAAGATTACTTTCCATTTGCTACACACGTTCTCAGTTGGTCCGTTGTTGATACTCGGTAAATATTAACTTTTCGTCGAGATAGCTCTCTTATTGCAGAGCAAGATCATCTGGTGTTCGCCAGAGTAACACACTAAGGAGTCGTCTTCTTTCGGAAAGAGTAAATGTTCCTCATAACCTGAGTAAAACAGGCGAAGCGGATGGGGAAACATTCCGACTCGTTCCCGCCGGTAAAACCCTGGTATTTACATTATATTAACATTAACATATGCAAAGCATGTTTATATGGGATTCTATGCGACAAGAAAATACATTAAGAAAAGCCTAGCTGATCATTTGAAGTTGTCTGTAATGATATAAAAGCCTGTCGACAAAAGCAGCGACAGTCAGCTGTTGCTAACCTGCTTTGCAGGTCAAATTTGCGGTAAGGGCAGCCAAGGTTTAAGGGACTAACGAACTTCAGCCTCATCAGCAGGATAACAGCATGGCGCTACGTTCATATCGTGTCTCAGTACTCCAGTAAGGATGCTTTTCACGTCATAGTATCAAGAAGCCTAGCTTTGATTGGTTGGTGATACGGCTATGACGTCATGACATGTCTTTCCATCTTTCTCTAAAAGCTTCACCAAATTTAGACCTCACACACAGAAGCGGCCTTCTGTGCAATCTTCGAAATAAAACGTCGCATGATTCCTGATTACTTTCATATCTGTGAGATTTTAAAAAGTCAAAAGAATGTGATGGTCCTTGTGCGATACTGTAGTGACAGGCAGAAAACACGAAGGTGACGTAAGCCGCGATGGGCATGATGTGATTAGCGATCTAGTCAAAAAGATAATAGGTCTTCTCAAGGCAATCCACAGCTGTGTTCTTGTCACTCTTTCACCGTAACCTACTGCGGAGGCGTGCTGTGCTGTTGACAGTAACTGAGACTGCAGGCCACACTCACCGCAAAGTGATAATTAGAAAGATCGATTGACAGCTGTGGCTGACAAGAGTTTTCTCACAAGAGCACCACAGGGGTATGGGTGTGATTGGCTTTGCTAAAAATACAGAATGATGGCATTTTAAACACTTAAATCACGAGTGAATCTTACCTCATTGATTCTACCTCTTGTACCATGTTTTGAAATACCGTATCAATAGTTTGGAACTGCAATAATATAACTGATTTTGATAATATTTGTAATTAGAAGGTATTGATTATAAAATCTCGATGTTTCAATATTTCAGATGTTGTATGTGATATTTCTATACATGAATTAATAGTTACCACTATATGAGTTCATATTTAACATTATTTAGAGTGTTTGTACGATATAATCTTACTTTGTTTGATAACGACTCCTATGAAGATCCCTAAAATTAAGATTAACGGTTGGGCCGTCATAATACAAGTTTAAATAAATAAAATATTCTCGCATATTCACATTCCGATGCTTACTGTGCTAATATGTACGACTTTCATTAAAAGCTAAAGAGATATTGGTTGAGATAAACTAGTGCTACTGCTCGAGTTACGTCATGTACAGATAAAAATCAAAGAATACTTTCGCAATTTTCCAGACCACAAAAAATCGTCACTGTTATAATACAACTGTCATCAGTTAGCGTGATAAAGACGTTTTATTGAGAGCGTCGGAAGCGTCAATCATTAAAGCGAACAAATAAATGTAAATAAAGTTAAAGAAGAGTTCTTGAATGAAACAGGCGAGAAAGATGTCTTTTGCGTTATCTAATATTCCACAAACATACACGATTTTCTCGGCTTCATTTTCAGATGCATGTTAATTACTGATTTCTTGCAACAGAACACAGAAATTTCTCAGCATTGAGGTCACACTTGCAAGAAGTACTTTGCGATACTAAGGCTTAAAGAGAACGGCGGAAAACCTGAGTCCGTCTGATCAAAATTCTCACTAAAAACATCAAAGACCAAACTATAAAAAAGGCAGGCAAAGAATAAATGATATATTCAGTCCAACTCTTAAAGGCGCTGTAATAGTTTGGGTAACAAAAGGCTGCAAACCCTGGACGTTTGAGAATGGTCAGATAAATTGAAGGTCAACAGTTTGCAGGAGCTAGTAGAGTAAGTGGTTGTTATTCTAGGCATATGTTAATGAGGAGTGGTAAGTAAAGATTGTGAATGAGATGATCAAAGTCTGGGATTAAAATGATCAAATGAGCCACCGACATGCAATGAATCAACAGGAGGAAGATAATACCTTTCATTACCTTTCCCCTGAAATCATTCATCGTGTTGTCTATTGTCAATTTGTCACAAATTTAGGGCTGTGGTTGCGAAAAAGGGAATACCCTAACTGACTAGAAGGCTACTGAACTAAGTCTTTGGCTTGTCCCTATGTTTTGACATCGTTACCAGAACGTATAACTTCCACCTCGAATTGTCCGATTACATCTGGAAACAGGACAAATCGTCACTATGACCAGCAAATATTTTTGCGAATCTTGAGTACAGTTATTAGTGACTTTGATGAAGACTCGGAAATGAAATCTGATTACCAATATCTAATTAACGCACTTCAATTTTCCACTATGGAAATAATACCTATTTAAACTTTGTAAAACAAAGAAATTATTTCAGCCGACCAAACGAGACAATATACAGGAGACGGAAAGAAATCTATATCTTAAGATATTTGATATTGAATTTTGAGCCCATAATAAGTATGATACTTATCAGATTACACAACGTTATGATTTATAAGCTCTAAAAGAATATGAATTGTTATCTCAATTTTAGCTAGCTTAGTTTCGTTATTTTTTGATAAAACCTACCAATTAACCAATACTCCTGTGCGTTAGAAAGCACCTATGATATATATGACCCACGTACTTGGAAAATTTGGCTTGGGGCCTGACCAAAACATTACTATGCTACTTTTAAGTTTAATCTCAATTTTCTATATTATTTAGTTGTAACCTTGAGTATTGTTTAGTTACAACCATGTACACTGTTTAGTACAGATAACGTGTGTTGTCCAGTTGGCGTCTTTACGTTTAGGGACTGCAGTAATTGGCAGCAGCTATTGCGGTTTTCGAGCCAGTAAATTTTGTCAAACTTAATAAATAATAACAACATAATGTTTTCATCCGCATGCGTCTTTACTCGTGAACATATGGCTTTATGCGAATGTATCACCTCTGGAATACATGCTCCTTCTAAATAATAGAACGATCAAAATCCTAGACAAAAATCTATTAATTGAAGTAGGGGATCAAGGCAAATAACTGAATTGTTCTGGCAAATGCTGGCAGACTACGTGACCAACTTGATTCTTGGTTCGCTTGACAAAACTTTCATAGCCAGTGACAGTATTTTCCACGGAAGTAAACCGATCATGTGTTCGCAGGAATTAAATTTATTCTCCCAGTTTATTTTTTGTGTAAAGCACATTTGTTTAAAACTGGTTGTTGGATTATAGTGTTTTCCCGCAAGTTGGGGCAAATCTCTTCGTAATCATAAATAGGTTCTTATAGGCTTAAGAATTAGTGCAATGGTGTAGGCTAGCAAAACATTTCATGTCAAGATTACTAAGACTTGTTCTCCACCTGTCTTTCTCTTGAACAAAATGCAGATTTTGTTATTGAAAAGGGTTTGCTTGTAAGCAGTTTTCAAAAGAAGCCTCCTGTGAACAAATTGTTAAAGTTGTTATCATATGTTCAAACATTCAGCGCCTTAACTATTAAGGAAAAAACACAACAATTAGTTACAAACAGTATTTTCTTCATCGTGTGTGGTGTCGTTCATAATCAAAGACGTTTTTGGGACGGCAAAACATGAGAAGCATACGCCAATTTAGACCAGAAACCATAACCAGCAGACAATTTAAGTAAATAAAGAATAAGAACAAAAAGAAAAAAATGTCATTCTGGAACTTGATATTCCAGCAACAACAAGAATGGACGCAGTAGTCGTGGTGATATTTCGACTCTACTTTAGGGTCATTCATTTCAATTTTTATTTTGGTTTGAGAATAACCCTGAAATGTCAAGAGTCGAAATATCACCAAGATTACTGCGTCCATTCTTCTTGTTACTTGAATATCAAGTTCAAGAATGACATTTTTCGCTTTTTGTTTTATTTTTTATACGCCAGTTTGCTTATAGGATTGTGTATGGTTTATGGAAACGAAGTGTCTACCAACGTAACAAGATACAACGTGAAGGCACAGTGAATAACATGATGAAAATCTTGTCGCACCAAAGAAATTGGATATCTACTTAGTTGTGAAGGCTGACTATTTGTGCCGATTATCTGATGTTGCGAAAGAGTGGCCATGGTCTCTTTGAACCACCGCCTCTAACCAAATAAAGGCAGGTGCAACACATCCAGACCTTATTCTTAAGACTAAGACCACATTGCCAGCCACTTCATAAAAAAAAACACTGAGTTAGCTAGCCTGCTGGTGGCTATATTTGCAAAGCCTTAGTCAAACTTCTTTAAATTATATTCAAGATGATCTAACATTATTTAATGAGGCTGAATGTCCTGATGGCAAAGTCGTCCACCAACATTACACTTGTCTGGTAGTCAGATGTGAAGTGATGATAAGTTTAAATTAAATTTATGTTGTTGATGATTTATGCTCTTCCACCCATGGCCAAACGGACCTCCACCTCTTGGAGGATTTTTATGAACAATTGTAACGTTGAATGAGTCTTTGAAATATTTCAGCACACTGCACACCGAAGAACATCATGGAAATATTTTCTAAACATAGGTATGAATGGTGTGTATGAGTTGTTCAACTTCACTCAACAAAACTTATCATCGTTGTACGGGTTTAGTCATAGACATTTCACTCGAGCTTTGCAAATATTACACATCGAACGGATGATATTATGAGGAAAAATTCCACAATCTATTATCTGCAATGTTAATTGCACTCTTTTACAAGGTGCTTTCTTTCTTCCATGACACTTTATCTTTTGTGTTTTTATGTGCACCTTAATGAAGGAATCGAACTAGAACCCATTTCTGGTTTAATCCTGGAGGTAAATAAGGACAGATAGGCAATTCAGGACAACTTCTGCTCATCTCTCTGTACTGTATCACAGCAGATTGGGTTTCGGTCACTCAAAACTTGCTAACACGGTATAGTCCGCATTCACTGAGTCACCTCGTGGCGATGACCCGATCAACTTTATGATCACAACATGGCTACCGCATGGGCAGTACATATAATCGACCCAGCACTCTCCATCTGAGTCTCATTACCTCAATGGTTAGAGCGTGTTACTAGTCATCGGAAGATTGAGGGTTCGATCCCAGTCTAGGGCAAAAAAATCACTTTTTTTAGGGGCTGAGCCTGACGAACGTCCACATACATCAACTGATGAGACATTATCGCCGTTGCTGGTTGGATTAGTTACAAAATGACTAAAGATTTGCGGTTGGTTCGTCCGCGCCCAAACACGGGGGTATATTCTCCTTGGTATGCCGTTGTATTTCCGACTCGTGAGAGATTTTTGGAATGAATTAGTTACCCAATTTACTTGCATTAACATTGCTTGCTTATCCTCCTCGTAGTGGACGAAGCTCCTTGACTGTTAAATTATTCTAAACTAGTCATCAGCTAGTATTATCGCTAGCACGGTTCTTGCTTAGTCTTGATGGATTGACAAGGAGTAGTAATCGAAACTTACGCTCGAGATCTTTGTGTTGAAAGACACGTCTATTCTAAACCCAGAAGATTACAGTAATGCAGGGGCACGAATGAGCTAAAGGAAAACCACTCACTATCTGTGGTAACCCATCTTCTTCGTTCCTCTCATTCCGTGTTTCATGCATGTAGGGAATACCTCATGGGTTTCCTTGTTTGGACGAAGTAATCCAAATACACATGATGTTGCGAAATTGAAGAACAGCGAGGAGAATGGCATGAGCCGCTAAGCGAGTCTTTTTTATCTTTCAGTTTCTCGAACAATATCTCAGGGGATGATGGACATCACAGCGCTAGAATATCACGTCTTTGCAGCTCCTTGAGTTGTTCACAGAACAATGAATAAAAATATCAGGAATGCGGAGATTGGAGGGGACCCACATGACAGAAATAGCATGAAGAGGCCATTTGTCCATAAGCATGTTACGTCTCTGAGATCAACGAACAAACAGGAGAATGTTTACCGAAAGAATTAAATGTTTTTTGGTTTTTTTTTCTTTAGTTTGTACCAAAACATTCGCACTGAACAGCCGGAAATTTGCTCACGAAGTACGGAAAGTGGCTTGTGAAATAGTGTGATTGAGGAGAAAGTAGACGTTTAGTTTCCACTAACTTTAAAATAATGGGTAAACGACCACAATAGGGTAAGTCCACGTAAGACGTGAACAAAAGATCAGTAGAAAGGCTCATTCCCTGAGGTCCTATCTTGTAACTTCTTTCTTATTGTTTAAGGCTCGTGAAGTGACTCCGTTACAAATGGAGCGTAATTTTAAAAAGTGGATTATTTCTTCATTTTAATTCAACTGTTCAAATGTTCTGTGAGCCGGTAGCTTCCAGGCATCCGGAGTGAGGTATGAGAGCAATGAAACGATGCGGCAAAAAACTGATAAAACATTTAGAAGTTCAGATAAACACGCGCGAATGAACACTCGATTATGAATAAACATGAGAAGATGGGGGAAAATGAGAATGGTTCAGAGACAGAGAGGACGCAACAAAGAAAGAGGAACAAACAGAGAAAGAGAGAGAGAGAGAGAGAGAGAGAGAGAGAGAGAGAGAGAGAGAGAGAGTAGTGAGTACAGAATAGAGAGTGGATATCACACTTAGATCATTGATATCTCATTATTTTATCTCTACTCTCATTTACTGACAAGAGGACGATGCAGACCACAGATATCTACAATTTGAAAGCAAGTACCATGTGCAACCAGTTGCGACGTGGCATTCACATTCTAATCTGTACTCTCGCAATATGCAAACAGTATAAAATAAAAGCTCAAAACAAGGATAGACTAACACAAAACGTTATCCGACTGAAGACACTGGCCACATGATTTCTAGTTTCTAAAAAAACGTGTAAACTATATTTTTACTCGGTATACTGATCTCCAAATATGACCCAAGCAATTGGGTGCACTTCAGCAACTATGACTGAGAACTGGTTATTTTTAACGTTGACAACAAAACTTGAAAAAGTATTCCAGTGAATCCAATGACTATTGTAAAAAAATAGCTTTGAAACTTCAAGAAAAACCAAACATCGTCAATAATAAGGCATTGCTGTTAATATTTTGTGACAAAGTAACGTTTTGAGAAATGAAACGAAAGAGTATCCGCCGATTATCACTGACTAAACAGTCTTGTTAAAATGATCCGTTTTTCAGTTGAAAATCCAACATTTTGTCATACAACAGTAACACCACCATCACCACTACCGACAACAACAATAATTATAATAATAACAATAATAATAACAATAATGATGACGATAACGACAATGATAAATATAGCAATAATTCCTTATAAGGTTAGTATAACTACGTTATTTTGATCAGCAAAGAATGGGATTTAACACTGGAACACGATGAGAGATCACTTAAACGATCTGAATACCTCCTCGATCACGGATAAACTATTTTAGGTCAGCAGGAAATAAGCTCTTTAATTCACACCATACAAAAACAGTTTTACTAAACAAGTTTAACATAAACTTAAACTGATCATAAACATTTGTCAGTCGACGAACATAAAAACTTTTCTTAAACCAAATTAACTCTGCATGACAGTTGTTAATCAACGGGATTAAACCCATTTTATTGCGCGAATAAGATACAAGAACCCAAGATGTGTTTTGACACACTCTGGCAAATCATTCCTTTACTTAGTATGTCCCTGTTTTAGCCGAACTAGCTAGATAACTTGGATCAAGACCAAGATGACAATACCAGTAAAATCCGTATAACCCAAGAAACGAACTACTGATGACAGAGAAAGCCCAAACATTCGTAACTTTATACATTTCTGGCAAACAGCTCAAAGTATTAGTGTCTGCTAATTTTTTAAGACTGAAAGTAAAGTAAGTATAACTTAGTAGTGTACACTCGCATGGTTTTAACTAAACTGTGTTAATTACAGCATAAATCGTTGGAATAGTTTGTACTCTTCCACTTAAAAAGGCTTTCTATCAGACGCCATGCTGGCACTTCTTAATCTTAAAGCTCTTTACTTCAACGTTCGTATTTCGTAATATTGTAAAAACATCTTAAGAGCCTCTTAAAATTTGGACGAACTACAAAACAGAAGCACTGACAACATCTGGGAAGGTTTCAAAGTACTACCAATTGAACTGTCGTAATTTCATTGCCTGAAGAAATTTTTTTCTTGTCAATTGTTGTTGGGTTGTTTGACACTATTTTTTCACCGCCAAAATCACCGCCAACCATCCTTTAGTGATTCGACCAAATCACAAAATAATACTTAAACTATGATAATAATATGCTAAATAATACTTATACTGTGATAATATTGTACAAAGAAAAATCGTACCGGAACATGAAAGAATTGGAATTTTATAAAACAAAATAAGATGTTTACCTGTAAATCAGTGAGACGTTGTCGAAAACTATTATTCCCTGACTGGGCCAGTGTAATGGAGGCTAGAGGGGGGGGAGGAAAAAGTTTGTGTTTACAACATAACAAGATAACTGGTTTATAAAATAAAAGTTCCAACTAAATTCATACTGGTCGTGGATAATTTTTTGTGACAATGAACTGAAAGAAATGAGCAGTTGATTTACAGGCTCGTGTACGGACACTTGACGTTACATTAAAATTTTAAATTCACTTCTACCCCGACCCTTCACCTCCTCTGTGCAGAACAGCTTTTTCCCAATGAGGGTCCGAAGGAGCCCCAGGGGAAATTAGGGTATGGAAGTGGTCGATGGCGAACAAATGGGGAATTGGGTTGAACAAGGTTTTAAAGGCGGTCCATTATTCCTGGGAGGAATGGGGTTTTCGGGGGTCTATTTTTTTCTGAACATCATGACAAGAAGTCCTCCTTGCTACACACCATGCCGTAGCCATGAACTGAGTCACTCGTTATGGCAGCCAGCGAAATTGCTCTGATTTTTTTGAACTATTGTTCCCAGCAAACTGCGAAATTAGGGAGGTTTTTTATTGCCTTCGTAGTGGCGGTTTCCGATGCCGCAATTCAATTTCAAATACATCTCTTGGTATGTTTGTATCTGCTAACGAAAACAGGATGAACGTGAACTAAATCTGTAGTGATAAAGCTTACTTCTGCAGGAAAAAGGCTTCAAAGAGGATGATAAGGGGAAGAAAGGTTTTTTTGTCGCTTAACTTGTTTCCGGTCAAAATGAGACATACGTTATTTTACTCTGGCTAACGCCAGACTATTTCACTCGTCAAGGGGAGACGTCTCGAAGCCGAACGAGTTGAATGAAACTCAAATATCACTAAAAATCTGGTCACATTTCAATGATGACGATCAAGGACTGTTAATCTGAGATCTCAATTGAAATGGATGACAGTAAAAAATAAAATTTAGATTTAAGAAAATGCTTTCGCGCTACCTTAAGCTAAAAATATACTAACACACCACGTGCAAAACACAAACAAACAACTAGATAAATAAATAAAAACATAGAGACTGACAAATAAACAGACAAGCAACACATTTCCATAAACTCATCGTACAATTCCTAATCCGTCGGCCTCCTTGGGTACTCCACGGATATACTGAGTTGCCCTCTCAACGCTGACCATTTGTTTTTCTGTTTCAGTGAAAGACGTGACAAGCCCAGAAAGTTGGTTGGTGACAGTTAAAGCGTAAGAAATCGCCAGACCTACAAGTCCTGGAAGTAATCCATAGTAAAAGAAAAACAACATGTTAACTGCACAACAGTTGCAACAATTGTATCGTACGTTTTGACTGAAAATTTCCACGTGGAGCATTTTCTTACAGTCATAAGAACGTTGCTCCGAAAAAAGTTTGTCCTTCCCACACTCTTTGATGGATAGAACCGTCACCTCATAGGCGATCGATTTTGAGTTAGCACGCTTTACTCTAACTAATTACCTAATCCTCAGCTTTAATGAACGTAGACAATAATGATTTCTTATCTATTTAATGGCGTTAGGGTCCTTACATATAAAAATGTTATTTGATTTCCTGTGTACTCACCAGGATCCACTGAACTGAAGTGGTGCTCCAAAACAGCAATAAAAGATACACAAGTCACCATAGCAACTCCTAGCATTTGTAATTGTAAACTCAGCCACTGTGAAGCTGCTAGACCTGCAAGAGTAGACAAACAAAGTACCTGGTTATTGCTGTACGGTCATCCCAAAAGCCAAACCTACCATATAGAATCACCTGAAAAGTTCGCCCGCTGATTGAGTTCCAATTTCCGTTCATTGTCCAATGAGAATCTTTCGGTCGCTCGCAGAGCTCGAATTGTCGCAAGGCCACTCAGTGTTTCCGAGAAATGGGCGTAGACTGGAGAAAGACTTATAGTCATCAATCGTTTCACTTCCCTGAATTGAATATAAAAGATTACAAATGTTTTACAACACTTCTCGAAGATCCCGAACACTGACATACCAACGTCAAAACACACATATCCTTCCTCCTACGTACGACAGTTTCCCCAATTCCATCTATCTGGAACATCACGAGAGATATGCTGAGCTACCAGCTCCAAAGATTTCGGGACTACAGTCAAAGTTCTCAAAAGACTTGTGAAAATTGATCATTGAATGAAAATATTTTCATGAAAAGCGTTCATGCACTAACACCTGTAACGGGTATCATGAGGTGTTGGACATTTTTTGGTGCGAGGTTTCTAAATTCATGTTTTCTGGAACAGTGGAATAGCAAATAGAACCAAAGGATACTAATAGATTTTAAACTGACCCGTAGGTTCACTTTAACATATCAACTTCAATCGGATACTCCCTTTCTCCACGATGACAGAAGTGAAAACAGAAATTCTAACCAATATTGACCTATTTTCTGTACAGTAAATCAGATCACGTGATCCTAAGCTAAAAAAAAAGTTCTTCTTTACGTACCTCGATGTTTTCCTGTAGTAATTCTGTATTTTGTAGTAAAGTAAAGCCAGAGGAAGCAGAACCAGGATAAACCATGGAATGCCATAACAAGTGATAATGATTGTACCGGCAACGCCGTAAAGCTGAGCCAAGAAAATATTCATCATGAATGGCAAGGAGTCATCAATTGAATACTAAATAAAATGAAACAAAACTGACAATCATAAAAACATTACGCTACCGTTTTACTGGGTGTGGTCGGGCACGTGGCCAGACACTCCTCACGGTCGTAGGGTGGGGCTTATACTGTTGGCTGAGTTTATCACACCGTGATGTACAGACAACACTTCGGTCGGTATTATGCAGCAAAATGGAGACATAAAACGAACGTTGCAGAAAGATTTAATAATTAGACATTCAATGTCTTTGCCGTTTTCTTTTGTTTTTTTTTTGGCTGAGTCATAAAACAGTGTCTGAATACGTCGTATGGTTGGTTACCCTTGAATTGTCCAGTCAGGAGAGTTTGAGCTCAAGTATCCTCCCAGCTAAGCTAATGAATTAGTTATTTTGCCAGTAGAACATTTTCTTCTACGGGGGTAAAAGGTTGTCTATGAACAGAAACAACACATGAAAGCTGTTCTTATCAGGTAAACGTGCGTTTGAGAACTAAAAGTCTTGAGTATGAGGATAGGAAATCAACATTGAACTAGATATGCTCGAAAACTAACCGTATCAGAAGAAAACCTGTTCACGACACGGCCAATCTGCAAAAAGAACCATAGTGTTTAATTCCTTGAGTGCTTGTATGGAGATGATAGTAATAACAAGGGAAAACGTGCGGGATGCTCGCGATAATTTCTTACTACCAAGCTGTTCAACTACAGACTAAGGCCCTCATCAAAGGAAATAAATCTGCTGCCCAGAGCAGGGCCTTTTTTAACTATATATCTGGGGGGGGCAAATGCCCCCCCAGTGATTGGATTTGCCCCCCCTAGCCGCCGTACTTCTGCCCCTGGGAATTGGGAAAATTATTTACTGTTTAATTTTCCACGTTTGCAAGTAAAGGGAAAATTTCCTTAAGTTCTGATTTGCTGAAGAATGTTGATCGATCAGTTCTTCTATTCATTTAAAAAGAAAAATTTATTATATGAACTAGCCTGATAAAATCAAACCCCATCCCATGCGTGCATTTATATCACTGAAGTGTGATTTTTTCCACGAATAATTTTTCATTTTTTCCCCGCCTCTCTCCATGACGCAGTCACTAAATCAGTTTGATTACGTTTCCCCAAAATGTGTTTTTTACTTTTTTTTCCGCAGATTTTAAACTGAAAATACACCAAAATGCATCTCAAACAGACATATAATAAGAAAAATTTGTCCCCCCTTAGGAGCCCCTTTGAGAGGAAGTTTTCCACAAATTCTAACCTCCCCAACTCGCACCACTCAGGTGGACGGGCTACGCTAGCCGCAAATTTGACATCCCATATTTCAGAGCAATTTTTACTTTTGCCCCCCAAGTGAAAATTCCTTAAAAAAGGCACTAGCCCAGTGGGCCTAATTCAAAAGGTCGAAAGCTTCGCAATAAAGGAAAAAGCTGACAGTAAGATCTCCCTTCTAGGATATCAAAATATGAAATTTTGTTTCAGTTTTCTTTTCACAATATTTATTCAAGCATTACCGGAGTAACATCGAAAAATGAAATAGGAGCAGCCAGGATGCTTTTCAAAAGATTCCTGTGAATGACTTGTGCAGCCTTCACTCCACCAAAAGCGAAAAGAAATGCACGACACAGCGTGAAAACCTAAAGCAGGGAAAAACGATAAAGGAAAATAGAACGTAGATATGCATAAAATAACTACCTTTGGATGTGATGAACAATTATATGACTATAATAAACGCTACGATAAGGATCACTAGTACAAGCCAAATTGGAGATATTATCTCTACAGGTTTCACTGTCCTACCGAATTTGCAGCTGCTATTCCACCATAAACTACCAAATAGAACGTTAAGCTGTCTTTCTTGAGCTGCAGATGGAGGTCATCCAGTGAACTGTCAGGTTGACTGCTGTGGTATGAGGTCATGTGATGGAAATCAAATGAACTGTTGTTCGAAGACGAGGATTTGTGATTGTGGGATATCCAATAAGCCAACCACCAGTCACTGATATTACGAGATGCTGCGAACATAATAAAAGCCACGACGAAGTAAGCAAGTAACTTGCAACATAAGTGACAGATACAATGTGAGCGGCCGATCCGTATCAGATTTACAAGGCCAGCCGAAGTAAATCCCATACAGATCGGACGCGATTACATCTTTTGCTGTTCATTACCAGAAAATATTCTATCATTAATGCTAACCTCAAACTCATTAAAGCAAAATACATCCATTTTATTCAATCGATATTCACTAGCGTAGATACGCAACCATTTGCATCAAAGGGCATTCCATAGCGCCAGCAGACGTACCATTAACATCATTCTGTTATACATTAGTAATAAAAAGTTTCAATCAGGCAAAACATTTCTCTTGCGTTACCATTACCATCATACCTATAAGGTACGTCAACGAACAGATTTGCGGAAGTAGGTTTTACAATTCAGCCGCTGTGTTATATTCCCAGGGTCGTGAGTTTGTTTTCTGCCGAAGGGTTTTGGTTAAGTGAGGTGTTTTACGCGTCTTAACTTGGTAAAGTTGGCAAGATTGGTTCAATCCCCAGATTAAACGTGTAACTCAAAGACAACCAACTTACCTTGCATTAAAAATAGTGAAAGCAAAATGCTGACTGTTAAACAAGTACCAGCGGCTCTCCAGTATGAGCGGTAAACATCATACTTCACAACACCAACGTCTTTTTCTTCCTCCTCGACCAGACCTCTCTCCGAAGTACTCTCTTTCTCGTCAACATTTTCATCATTGTTAACCTCGTTTACGTCGTCGTCTTTATCGCCTTCAAAAAGAAAAATAATTATGAATTTTATATCAGTTATCGTATTAACAATTATCATTCAACTCATTAATAATTCATGAAGAACAAACAAAAGAAATGAATATTACAGCAGCAGATGTAAACTGGATACAAAATAATCATAAGATTTACATAGACTTTTCCTTTGAACATTAAAAAGACAAAAACTTTATACATACATACATACATCTATCCCCATATTAAGACGACTATTAACAAACAAATTTAAAAGTTAATACTTATGGTGGAGTCAAAATGAACACACCTACAGCTGATATCTGTTTCATTACAATGTCCTTCTCCAGCAGCTCGTCTGGAGGACCTACACAAAGTACACGACCACGGTCCATAACCACAATCAAATCAGCATCCTTAAGGTATTTTCTGTGGTGTGTGCAGAGAATCCTGGTCTTGTTCTTCAGAATACCCATAACACAGTGTGTGAAGATGTGGGATGCTACATGAGTGTCGACGGCCGCCAAAGGATCGTCGAGCAGATAAATCTCTTTGTCCTTTTTGGGAAAGAAGAGATGAGACATCGAGTGTGAGAAAGTAAATTTGAACTTATGTGACCGTAGAACTAGGCAGAGAAACAAAGGATAGTCGGACGGATGGACGGACGTAAGTAAGGACATCTGGAGTTAAAGGAAAGAGACCGGTGGCATGCCGACTGGATGGACGAACTGACGGACGGACGGAGATTAATAAAGGAGGAAGGAAGGAAGGGAAAGAAAGAAGGAAGGGAAAGAAGGAAGGGAAAGAAGGAAGGAAGGGAAAGAGGGAAGGAAGGAAGAAAGGAAGGAAGGAAGAAAGGAAGGAAGAAAGGAAGGAAGGAAGGAAGGAAGGAGGGAAGGAAGGGAAGGAAGGAAGGAAGGAAGGGAAGGGATGGATGGATAGCCTAAAGTAAGGAAGGCCAGACAGACAGGGACGATAGGAAGGATAGACAGACGGACATTAGGAAGCAAGGACGAACGTACGGAGGGATGGACCGAGGTAGAGAGGAAAGGAAATACAAAAAACCACCGATGGAAGTAACGGACGGTCGGACAGTAAAGCAACGGACTGACTGCAGGACGAAGGAAGGTCGGACCGACGTAAGTATGGAAGGACTGAAAGACGGACTGGTGGAAGGATTGAGCAAATGACGGTCGGACGGTCTGATGGAAGGACGGACCGCTGGTAGCTCTGCAGGATGGAACAACGAACGAAGGGAAGAACGGACTAAAAAACTAAATGGAGGAGCAACGGAGAGTTGAATAAATGAAAGGACTAAAAAGAAAGGAAATGAGAGAAAGGTCAATGGAAGGAAGTTAACACCAATGAAGGAGATGGACGAACAGAGCGAGAAGCCTGTGGAATCCAGGACACAAGGACGAAGGGACTATCAGATATAAGGAAGAAAAGATGGACGAAAAAAAGGTCAGACGGACGGAAAGATACGCTGAGGAATGGACAGACAGACTGGACGTTGGACGGAAGGATGGAAAGAGGTAAGAATGGATGAAGGAGAAGAAAGATGGACGAGGAGGTTTGAGGAGGGTCAAGGGTGTGGCACCAATAGATGGAATAAAGGATGGAAAGTTGAACGTGAACGCAAACTTGAACTTGGCAACAGAGAGGGACCATAGCTCTTGTAATTACAGATATAATTAGGACCATGAAAAACTTGTATAAAAGCACCTGATAAACAGCTCTCGCTAACGCGATTCTAGATTTTTGTCCACCGCTCAAAGTGACGCCATTTTCTCCAACTTCTGTCAGGTCGTGTGCTGGCAGAATTTTGAGATCCTGGTAAAACGAACAATTACAGGTTTTCAACTATTGGCCATAGCATCGACAATACACACGTCGCTGTACCAACCTCTTCCAGAGCACAAGCTTTCAAAACTGCATTGTATTTATTGTAGTCGAATGGTTTGCCAAACAGAATGTTCTCCTTCACGCTAGCATGTTGTATCCACGGCTCCTAAAAAACAAAAAGAAACCCAAGATATTCGGCTTTGGAGTCAGAAAAAAGGACAGATGATGTAAAAACAATAAAAAAAGCAGGAAGTAATAAAAAGTAAGGCTCTAAATAAAATAAGATATAATAAAAAATTACTGAAAACTTGGGAATTTTCCCAATCATTTTTTTCCTGCATTGACACATACTTATTTAACTAACTTACCCCTTGCTTACAAGGACAATCAATATTAATGAATTTCCTGAAAAGAGGTTGCTTCAGTTCTTATCCCAGCTCTAACTGGCCCCTGGCCATGTCTAAATACTGTAGTGCTGAAAATACACTAAGCCACTCACCACAAGAATAACAAGATCTTCCTCCACTGTAAAATTAGTCATTTCCACAGTTGCAAGTGTGCAAGTTGATATATTCAGGCATTTAAGATGGTACTAGATGTTGACCACACCCAAAATCTCATCAAGGCTGCCCACAAGAAATGTTTTAATTATGCAAATAACTTTGATATGTAATAATGCCTTGAAATGTAGTGAGACTTTAGAAATTCTAAAAGCATTCCTCTCTGCCTTGTATTTTTCTTACACTTTCCTCAAGTCTCACAACATCTCATGTTTATATCACTGTGAATAAAAATGGAAAAGAATATATTTTATAAATAAGAGGATTAAAGAAACAACTATGGTAGTATTTACCTGACTGGCCAATCCAAAGCCAACACTTAAATTTTCCACATAAACCTATTAATTAAGCAAACACCCTTCATGTAATTACATTCAAATAATATCTCAATTGACTGCCCTAACAGTGGATATTGCAGACTTACCATTCCTCTGAGTTTTTCCATTTCTGCTGTAATAGCTGATAGAAGAGAACTTTTGCCAGAACCAACTTTGCCTACCACACCGACCAGCCGACCCTAAAAGAAGAAAAACTAATACCAACTCAAGACTAAAGATAACACATACACTGTAGGTGAGGACTGATGTTCATTGGAGTCTTCAAAGACTTCTCAAGGGCCTTAATGAAAGTCTTCCACGAATAACTTTAACTCAGGTGCCCCCTCACTTGTTCAAGTACTTCTGGTTCTTGCTTCCACAAAATTACTGATAAAAAAAGCAAATCACTGCAGTACTTTAGAAAAAAATGAGTTATTACCCCAAGGACGTACTGTATTCCATTGCTACTTACTGCAGGAGTACAGGTAAAGAACAAGAATATTCATTAACATAAAGTTGTGAATTACTGCTATATCCATACAGTAGGTAATGTTGAAATTTCTATCCTTCTTTGATCACAAATAATTCTCATAAAATAGACAAAATAGTCAATCATGATACATGGCTGTACTGCAGGGATTCCCACAAGATCCCTGAGGAGGTGATTAGCTTCCCTGGTGGTATATAACTGTCTGGTCAACCATGGTAAATTCTATCTGACCCAGCATGTCCCCTCTACCTAGTTGGCCATTTTTACAAAACACACTCAGGGAACCCTCCAGTCATAAGATGAACAACTTCTTCAACATAATATGGGTTTAAAATGATTTAAAACTTCTCATATTCATTATGGCCCAACATGTGATATTTGAGAAACTCCTGCCTTTTCTTGAGTTATTTCCATAAAGAATGGTGAATGATGCACCACAAGTTGAGAATCTAAGTTGGTCTCAAATCAGTTAGTCTTAACTGTATCAATACTTCACATGACGAGAATTTATATAATTAAAAACAAAGCTTTATAATTTTTACAATTTAAATTACCTTATGAACGGTTATACAAATATCATGTAGACTCTGTTGTTGGCTAGCACTGTGATGCTCAGTAGGCCTTCCAGTATCTTCTTTCTTGACCACAGTATCATGTGTGGTCTTGCTGTCCTCCATGTTATCCCCATTCTCTCTGAAATCAACCTCACTTTCAGCTGTGTTACTGGTCCAAGTAAATTGTCCTCCAAAAATCACAATCAACTCATCCAAATCATGTGGGTCATACTCTCCACCAAGCTCTGTGGTGTAGAATTTTGGGCAATCAAGTTCTTCCAAAATCAGGAACTTATTTACTCTATTCAACGAGACCCAAGCTTCTATCAAACCATTGATTACCCAAGGGAATACGTTCAATGGGAATATGAGCATATTGAATAATGCTATACTTGTAAAAACCTAGCAAGAATGAATTAAGAGTTTAGAATGGTCCATTAAGGAATAGTTTCAAAAGTATTTTATTTGGTAAATGGATTTATTCAGTTCCTGATGAGGTATCTTTGGGTTGGCTGATGGGAAAATGTAATCAATCCATCCATAAATGGCTAACTGGTAAATGTTATTACCCAACTCACCTTTGCTGCAGTCAATGTATTTCCAAGTAGGACATAAGTACAAAATGTTAGGATTGATATCAGAACAGGAGTAGTTGCCCAAAAATAAACACACCAAGCATCTAAGTATTTCATCCATCTTAAACTCTTGAGTTCTCCATCTCTTCAAAAAAAAAAAAGAAAGACATCATCTTTGTTGGATTGATAATTATTTACTGTAAATTAGTAATGGTGACATGGGTTTCCTGGGTAGAATTTAATGGAACTTGACTAAATTGAATTAAAGAGAGATTCAAATAATTAACCAGCCACTCCCCATTCTACCACCTTCACATAAACCTCACCTTATACTCTTGATCTTTGCAGAAAATATTTTCTCCCATGCATAGAATTTGATCACTCTTATACCATAAAGAATTTCATTCATTACCTATTGTGAAAGAAAGTGATACATTTTTCCTGATACAATATATACCATGAGTAAAATATGAGTGGCATTTGCTAAATATTTATAGTAACTGTACAACAATGAACATCATGCTTGTGTATTATGATATGCAAGTAATCAACATTAAAGGTATCATATTTAAATTGAAGATTTAATGAGGCTTCTTACTACAGCTGGGGTTTTTTATATTTTATTAAAATGTTTATTTTCTTGTATGATGACAGTCTTGGGAACTCATGATATAGTAATAGAACAGAACCTTAAATATTTTAATATTAAAATCTTTTGCAGTAATACAATGCTTCATTTAATGTCCTCTATTTATTTGACAACGTGCAATTGAAAGACAATTTCATGCAAATTTGAAGAGTTTTATTCCTATGTTGAAGGTATTTCTTTCAAGCAAAGCAATTAAAAAAGATGAAGATATAGATTGCACAATAAATTTGTTGAAATGTGCAGACAACAAGGTGCCATACTAACATTTATATTCCTAAACACAAATATTCCAAAGGTGAAAATTCCTGACATGAATATTACACAATTGAAGGTTTCTCAGATCAACATTTGTTAGCACATAAATATTGCGTAGAGTGCTGCCTCATAATAGTGCACATCAGTGTAATGACAGAATTTTTGGGAACATTTTGTCTATGAAAGGGTACAGCTGTTATGTTTTAGGATATTTTCTTTACAAACCTTAACTCTGCAATCCTTTTTGTCCATCATGTCTTCAGAGTATTTTCGAATTTTCACAGCAAGCCATTTATTGACAGGAATTAAAAGCAAGGCAAAACATAAACCAGCAAGGAATGATAAGCCAACCTATAAATTTGGATAACAGATAATTATGCTAACCTTTGTACAGGCAACCACAAACTTCACCAAACACACACAAAATGTCATGAAAAATTTTACTTATTAACCATCCCTACATCTGCACTTATTTGGTCCAATTATTGCAATTTGTCAACTAGTTCCCTTCCTCCATATGTAAACATAATCCTACAAAAAATTTATTAATAAGTAACCAAATATACCTGCTGATGCAAAAGATAGAGAGAAACAGCTACTTGAAACGGAAGACTCCAAAACTGATGAAAGCTTTGACAAAAGTTCACAATCCTGTCTGTATCAGTGCTCATAAAGTTGACAACCTATCTCAAAGTTTAAATAAAATTAATATACTTTTTAAATAAGACTTACAGCAATGCCAATGCAGTTCAGACACATAAAACATTAAACATGACACCAGAATACCTCTCCAGTAGAAAAAGTAAAAAGACCAGTTGCTTTAACAACCATAGTTTTGTGATACACAGAAGTTATGAGAGCAGCCCTGATCTGTAATCCAACTTTGTTGACCTTGAACCAAATCAGAAACAAATAAAAGGTTATGGTACCATCAATTAAAAAAACACTTTGCATGTTAACCTAAACAGATAATTTTATCCTTAAATAACAAAGTCTATTGGATATCTTGTTTATCCCATCCTTACCTGGTAGCCATAATGTGCTGAGATGAAAGATCCAATAAATGTGGCACAGAACAGCCCAGTGGCATAATAATACCCATGTTCAAGTGGCTCCTGGAAATTATAAAGTATTAATAAATATCTCTCAGGGAGATTGAACATTTTTCATAAATAATCCTGATCTTAGTTTTTCCACCTTGAATAATTCTATTCAGGAAAAACAGTAATCACTTTGCTATTCCCAAAAAATCAGCTTATAATGATTTCTCTACACCACCATGAGTATTCTCATGTATGGTATAACAAGAAAGGAATAAAAATATTTTACATGCAACCCTTGACCAGAGAAATTATAGTACAAAGTACACCACAAGATAACCAGGTGAAAGGCATTATTCATTAAGTACAAACAGTTACCATAGGTGTTTATTTTAAGTTATCATTATAAGTTCATTTTGGGTAAAGTTTAATGTCTAGAATTACAAGTGATAAAATTAATTGAGTGTAAGGATGCAAAAAGAAAGAAGAAATCAGGTAAGCAATTAAATGAAAGCCCTTCAGATCTAAAGACCATAATTGCACAGGCAGCTATAATGCCACTTGGAACTGATGTTTTTTGTTGATAAAAAGCTTGGGTTTGAAATTGCATCAAACCATTTTAATTTCTCAATCATTTGACAGCCCTTCTAACTTTAAATGTTTACAGTAACTTTGCTTACATTTTTATTCTCCATGAATGACACAAGGGCATGTAACAAGAGTGGACCAGCAAAACCCAAACAGTCACCAAGAAACTTCAGGATGCCAATTGAATAATAACGAACACCAAATGCTTTGTGAAGAGCTTTCAAAAGAAACCATTTTTGCCTGACTGTTGCAGGTTTTTGTGAGTTCCTCATTGAGTTTGAAATCTTGCTTTGAGTTGTTGTCTTTTGCAAAGAATCCAATATTGATTGAAATGCTTTTGCAATTGGTTTTGTCAAAAGTGAGGGTGGTAGACAGAAAACATCTTCTGGAACTTCTATTTTTCCTTTTAGACCTTTTTCCATGAGCTTGTACACCCAGCAGAATGTCATTCTTGACAAAAAATTTGAGTTTTCATCAACAGTATTGAGCTCATCTGATATTCCTCTTCTAGAAACTCCGCTATAGTATACACGATAATCTTCAGAGCCTAAAAGTTTATCGGTTTCAGTGTATTCTGCTTGAATTCCAGAGTGCAACCTTGTTTTAAGTGAGGAGCTGGAGGGCCATTTTACTCTGAGAATTAATAAGATCAAGGCAGTTGCTGTCTGTAAAAGCAGTCTGATAATAATGCCATAGTTTTCAATTCTGTGTTTCATGTCATTTATGCTTTTTTTGTCTATTCTTAAAATAAATGAGGAAAACTCAGTGACAGTTGTTCCCCAGCATAAAATGATAAGAACACACTGCAAAACAGGAGGTCTTCTTTTCAGTTGAAATTCAAAGAATGTCAAGAACCAAGCAAATACCTCAAAGCCCAGAGATAAATAGTAAGATGGTGGATGTGTTGTTTGCAGCCAAACTGAGGCCACACCTTGAATGAGGCTTGCTAGAACAACAACTGCAGATAGAAACTGATTCAATTTTACAAGCTGGGATAATAAACCATTTGTCCCAATTGGATTAGTTGTATACTTGGCAAGATAAAACACATTGATTGCAACCAGAAGTGCATGAATGGGACACACGAGGCAAAGCTGCAGAAAACAAGTTCCAATGTGGTTTAATTGAAGAAGATCAAGTGTACTATTGGTTCCACAAAGCTTTTCTGTACCTATCATGTTTGTCTTTTATGTTCTACAAAGACACATTGGTGGTTGTCCTGTTAAAAAGGAAAATAAGTAAGTAACAGGTAGGGTCAAATATAGATGAAGTTAGTCTTTTCAAAGGATTGGAGAGGGTACTATTTGAATGGTCCACTCCAACCTCTTTGGAGAGACAGACTTTATATAGATATGAAAACAAAAATCTTAAATCATATGAATGGAGAGAAAAATGTGTAGATTTTTTACATGAAGGTGGAATTAGAAAAAAGAAAAAATGGAGGGTGGAAGGAAGTTAAGGGAGGAAGAAGGGAAGTTAGAAAAGTAAAACAAACAACTCCTGAAAGACTGAAAAAGGAAAATAAAACACAATAAAAGACATTGAATGATAGCTGATGGCCATAATGGATAAAGGAAGGGAGTAAGGAGAAGGAAGGAAGGTAAATAAATAGGTAAAAGTAGAAAAAGATTGAGAGAATGGGTCAGTAGATTGGAAGAGAACAATAGTATAGAATAATGATGAATGATAGGCAAGGCAGAAGTGAGAGGAAGAAAGACAGGAAGAGGTACGTAGGTAGGTAGGTAGGTAGGTAGGTAGGTAGGTAGGTAGGTAGGTAGGTAGGTAGGTAGGTAGGTAGGTAGGTAGGTAGGTAGGTAGGTAGGTAGGTAGGTAGGTAGGTAGGTAGGTAGGTAGGTAGGTAGGTAGGTAGGTAGGTAGGTAGGTAGGTAGGTAGGTAGGTAGGTAGGTAGGTAGGTAGGTAGGTAGGTAGGTAGGTAGGTAGGTAGGTAGGTAGGTAGGTAGGTAGGTAGGTAGGTAGGTAGGTAAGAAGAGGCGATGAGAGAGAAAGAAAGATGGAGGCAGGAAAGGAGATATGAGAGGAAGGAATATGGGAGGATGGGAGGGAAGGAGTGATGTAGCAAGAGCAGCAGAGAGGCAGGGAAGAATAGGGAAGGATAGAAGGGAAGGGAATCGATTGAAGTCAAGAATGAACCAACAAGGATGGTGCGGTGGATAGAAAGTGGGATGAAAGGAAAGAAGTTAGGAACTTAGCTAGAAACAAGTGCAAGAAAGAAGGAAAAGGGGATAGAAATGGCTCAAAAAAGGAAAAGAAGAGTTCAAAGTATCTCCAAATAAATTGGCCATCGTTTGAATCATAAATTCATCTTACCAAAACATTCAAACTTCAAAGTTGTTAAGTTTGTCAAAGGATAACACGAACTTCCACATCCTCCATTTCCGCCACTATTTATGGGGAATAGCGCTGACAAGTATTTTTGTTAACCTGCAGGCACAGGTCTTCGTTGGTCTTCATTGGAATGGGGATGACGCTGTTGTTTTATATTTAGTCAGCATGGAAGAAGACGATGAGGAGCTGGTATTCCCCAAAAAACTTTCATTCTGCTGATGCTGGTATACAAGTAGAGGTCTAAACCTCCCATGACAAATGGATGCTCAGAAACTATCATGAGTGACTTACTTAATAAGGGTGACATTATAAAACATCGATGGAAAGTCGTAAGTATAAATTAAGTTTGATTGCGTTTTGTCTTGACTTGAAAATATGACACTTTCTGTTTTAATTTTACAATGGATAAGACATATTAGATGTTCGATTTTATATTGTTTCTTCGCCTTTTTCCTCAAAACTTTAAATTTTCGCACTCAGTGCTTCTGGCGAATTCCTTTCTTTTCATGTAGTCAATGTCTTTGTCTTTGTCTTTGGTTGCAAAGTGATGAACTGACGTGAACCACATTTTTGTGTTCGTAGCCGAGTGTTCACGTGTCATTTAACGAGTCTCGTGAATTCCTATTCCTACTGGAGTTTAAATTTTGTAAGAGATTTTTTGCTGATTTTGCCCTTCTAAATTTTAGTTTTACGACAAGGAGAGGTAGACAGCGTTGTCATTGTTTCCGGTATTTAAATTCATTGAAAATAAAACTGTTCAGTGAATAGCTTCCGCCCTTCTCGAAGTTGAGTAATTCAAAGGTAGCCATTTATATTCTCTTGAAAGGCAACTGATGTGGGAAAATAATAATACTGATGTATATTTACAGATCAGGTTGTTCAGTAATGCATAATTACTGTTAACAACAGAGGACCTGATAACACCTGATTTTTACAAGTTTGTTGAGAGGGTCTGAAATTGAAACTGTTGATTCAGTTAATACGTTTTCTATGAGGAGTTTCTGTCAACATTTGAAGAGTTAATTTTAGGTCTTTCATGGATCATGTGACACTTTTGCTCTTACAGAATTACACATAACTTGACAGCAAGCGGTCCTTAAGAAGGAAGCTACATTAAAGAAAATTCCTTTCCACTTAAATCTTGGGCAACAGTTTTTGAAACACAATGATTAAGACAAGATTGGTTTCTCAATCATCTTCCAGGTTTCTTTGTATTAGGAAAGAAAAAACTTTCACATTTACTGCATCAAAAGCACCATCATTGATATAGGCTGACCCGTAGATGGGAAAATAGCACTTAAAATGCCAATTTATGGTAGCTAATTAAAAAATTTCTTTGATTTAATAACTGCAGAGGTAATTGAGACCTTAACTTTAATCTTAATATGTAAAAAAGGAAATAAAAAGTAAAAAAGTTGAAATGAAAAGTGAAAGCAATAATAAGTAAGCTCTTGTGATAATAAGTAAACTTTTTACCTTTGAGAGGCCACAAAACTAAAATATGACATCATTCCATCTTCAAGGACACCATACCTGTATAGCTTTTGACAACAAATATAATGACTGGAGTCCCTTAGCCATTGTTCTTTAATTCATTTTACAGTTGTAAATGCTCCTCATAGCCTCATATATTTTTAAATACAGAAACATTCTGATGGATTATTCACATATTAACAAAACCAGCAACAGTAAAGTAAACTGTTAGAAATTGATATTAGTATATTAAGTTCAGAATTTCTGTATAGTATTGGTTTCAGGAAACTATTAAAATGTATTGATAGTGCAATATATCATCACTCCTTTGTTGAATGTTCAGACTCGATCAAGGCACAAAGATATCATGTATTACTTCACCCTAACATACAATATCCATAATACAACAAATTTCATGAATCAATACATCAGGTATATGTAACCTCAGCAGGAACAACCTGATTTAGAAAAAATCATTATTGTAGAATGAGTGTGGCTGAGACATCTCATGTAGCAGGAATTCACATCTTGAACTCAATATCCTGGGTTTGCAATATCTTTATTTTAAACTTTTTTTTCTTAATATATAGTATTGCAATTATATATGGCTTCATAAACCAAAATATCGCAACAATCATTGGTGATGTTATTTATGTAAAAGTGAAGATGGTGGTTATAATAATAATAATAATAATAATAATAATATTAATAATAATGATAAGGAACAGTTTGAATAATACAAAAAGTATTAGAAAATAGTTAAATAGATGGTGAAAGCTTATTACCTTAAGCTATGGGATGTAGACTGATAGTGAGTTACCAACTGGTTAAGAACTAGACTGTGAGAAAATGATAATAATAATAATAATTATAATTTGGGCACTGGAGTAGGACAAGCACAATTTCAGCCTACTACAGGAATGTGGATGCTCCTGCCCACCAGAGTCCGAGATGGCACCTTTGACAAGTGCCAGCAATAGCCAAGGGTAGGTAAGAATCTTTAGCCTTGGATGGTAACTATATCTAGGAGAAGGAAACTCCAAGATAAAACCAGGAATAGGTAGGCAAGGCATTGACCTGGAGCCAGTGACCTCTATAAAATGAGCAGGCTTTGATGAGATGACCTAGGGAGTGGTGCCTGCCTTGCCAGCTAGGTAGACAGGTAGCCAAAAGCCTCAGGTTGCCTTGATTGGCTGGCAGCTGCAAGTACACTACCTTCAGATGTTGGCAACCCTGCCCTGTTAGCACAGGGACTAAAAGGCAAAATCTGTACAGCAGGCTGATGCCCCTGACTTTAGTTGGTTAAGGATGAACCAGCCTTAAATGCTGAAACAGATCTGCACTAGTCTAAGAATAAAACAATATTCAGACTTAACCCTTGCAGTGGCACACCTAAACTGACCTTAACTGGTTGGAAGTGCAAGAGCATACTGTTATGGTCAAACTGGATATATGCATTGGGGAGTACTTTCAGGGACTTTAGAGAGCTGTACATCCCTTACTCCTTCCTGACTGGATAAATTGGGCAAGTAAGGGCTGGCCCAGTGGGTGTTTCTTAAAATCCATATTAATGGTAAAATTTCCTTTCCCCACAAGTTCCCTGAAATGTGCAATGTCTGTTGCAACCTTACCTGGCGGGATGCTGGGAGCCCATAGCAGGCTGAGACCCCTTCCACTGTCTTTAGTTGGGTGGTATGCGAGTTGTAATAATAGTAATAATAATAATAATAATAATAATACTACTAATAATAATAATAATAATGAGCATTGCAGTTAATTCTAATAAAAATTTTCTGTGTTTTCAGGTAAGAAAAATTGGAGGAGGAGGCTTCGGTAATTCAGAAAACATTATTGCCCTTTAGAATCTAGTGGTAAAATAAGAATTTATTGACTTGCATATCACTTATATCAATAACATGTATATGTTTTCTTTGTTTGAAAAATCTAGGAGAAATATATGAGGGTGTGGATCAAGAAACAGATTATGCTGTTGCTATTAAGTTAGAGTCTGCTTCACAGCCTAAACAAGTTCTTAAAATGGAAGTAGCAGTGCTTAAAAAGCTTCAAGGTTTGTTGGGAAAGATTTAAATTTTGCTCGTCACTCAAATACTTTTTTTTCTCTTATGTTGGGAGTTTCTGTTTACTAACTTTCAATTTTTCATGGGAGTTTGCAGCCAGACTCTGTCAGTTAAGATTCAAGTGATTTTACCAAAGTGTATTTATAATATGATGATTGATCCCATCATTTTTATTAGGTTGTACCACTGTCTGTAAATTTTTTGGCTGTGGACGAAATGATAACTTCAACTACATTGTAATGTCCCTCCAAGGCTGTAACTTAGCACAGTTGAGACGTGAGCAACCAAGGGGAATATTTTCACATAGCACCACCCTGCGCTTGGCTCATCAAATACTTGAATCAATCCAAGCAATCCACATGGCAGGTTTCCTTCACAGAGATATTAAACCAGTATGCCACTTTTATTCTTGTTCTTTATTTGAGTTGGTTTGTTTTTTTTTTTGTTTTTTTTTTCCCAAGACTGTTTCTTACAAACACCACATTCAAGTTTCTCAAGGAATAAATTACACTGTCTTCAAATCTCTTGCAGTCTAACTTTGCAATGGGTTGTCAGGTCAATAAGCAAACCTGTTATATGTTGGACTTTGGACTATGTCGTCAGTATACCAAGTCTACTGGGGAAGTTAGACCAGTGAGTATTAGCAAAGATATATACATGTAAATTTGTCAAGTTAAGCTTTGTTTTCCTTGTGAACCATTTCATAGAACTTAGCTGTTAAATTGCTTGCTACATTTACAATGATCTGGAGAAAGATTTTTTTCCCCTGTTTAATCTATTCAGAAAAAAATCTCATTAAATGAATGTGATAGATTAATTTTCACTATGTACCTTATTACAGTGAGATTGTATGTTTTGTAAGAATGTCAAACTTTGAACCTAGGCAAGGAGTAGTGCTGGTTTCCGAGGGACAGTTCGCTATGCTTCAATCAATGCACATAACAACAAGGTTTGTATGTGTGTTAGTATCATACTGTATGTTAGATTTGTAGTTTACAGTACGTGAGTTCTTAATCTTGACAGTGGCTGTCTGCCTTCCTGCATTTCTTTCAGTTTTTCTTTCATTCAGCCTGTCTGTCTCTGTGTTTTTTTATCTTTCAGCCTGCCAGGCTGCTCATCTGTCTTCTGGCTTGTCTGTCTGTCTGCCCTTGTGCCTGCCTACCTCTCTGTTAGTCTATCTTTTCACCTGTCTTCCACAGCCTACCAGCCTGCTTACATGCCTGTTTGTCTGTCTGTAGAGGATGTATCAAGCTATGTAGCCACTTTGATTTTAACTATGCAAATTACAATTAATTGCAGGAAATGGGTCGACAAGATGACCTGTGGTCATTCTTTTACATGATTGTAGAGTTCTCAAACGGTCATCTTCCTTGGAGGAAGATAAAAGAAAAGGTATGTCTATACGTTCAACGAAAATTGTATCCTGGTTACAACTTAGAAGGAAAATGGAAAAAGAAATCAACTTATTGCTTTTCTTATACTTTCAACCAGGGAATACGAATTTTTTTAAGAGAATGTTTTTTGAGCCAAAATGCGGTCTGTCAGGTCTCTTGAATTGGCCTGTATGCAGAATTACAGACTCCACCTGACTACAAAATAACATATGCTGTATTTCATTATAAGGGGGAGTTTGCATGTAGGCTGATTAACTCAACACTTCTTTACAGCTTTAATTTTATTGTCATGGCAGAAAACGTTAATTATTGAACGAGTTGTCTATTTTTAAAAAGCCTCCCTTTGCTTCATGAGGACAACTTATAATATTACGGATGCCACACTTCGTTTCAGGAAAAGGTGGGCAAAATGAAAGCGAACTACGATCACACATTGCTACTGAAGCACATGCCGAAAGAATTCCACGAAATCCTCAATCATATTTCATCCCTGAGCTACGCTGATAAACCAAACTATCAGGTAATAAAATTTAGGAGGAAAAATGCAGTCGAAATAAATAACTCAGTAATTATAAGGATAGCCAAAAACCTAACCGCAGTTCTTAGATGACGACTAATACCTTACATGTTATTTGTTAGTACCTTTTCGAGTTAATTGAGAAGGCCATGGACAGAGAAGGTATCACAGACTCAGATCTTTATGACTGGGAGAGGTCCTCAAATGATGTGTCTCCTGTTACAACTACAAGTACAACGGCTTTTTTATACCGCTCTACTCCCCCGGAGAACAAGATACCCAACGTAGAAAAGTCGGATGT
The DNA here is from genome assembly GCA_030142905.1 of Heliopora coerulea. Taxonomy (NCBI): domain Eukaryota; kingdom Metazoa; phylum Cnidaria; class Anthozoa; order Scleralcyonacea; family Helioporidae; genus Heliopora; species Heliopora coerulea. The sequence goes on along the minus strand of JASJOG010000116.1, from coordinate 631,512 downwards.
TCCCACCGGATATTCGTACCATCAGGTCGATGATGAGAAGAATGAGCAAGTTTATGAGCAGAATAAACTGAACAAGGCTGAAGGTGAGCATCCATGGTCGGCCACATCCCACTACACCAGCTGGCTTGGTCTGTTACACCCATTAGGTTCCTGTTCCAGGTTTCTTGAGATTTAATTTTTGCGTTTGAAGAAAAAGATAATGAAAACTTCTATTATGCTTAACACCACAGGTCTATCTGTGGGCACAATATAGTACAGGGGTGGGCAATTCATTTTTACAAGGGGCAACATGAGAAACCTGAACTGTGTTGGAGGGCCGAACCAACGATAACTTTATTCTGCTCAATATTCATTTTCTCCCATTGTAAAAAGCAGTAAATTATACTATATTTTGGCTGCTACTGGTTATCAGAAGAATATGGATATTCTGTAAATATTTATATAAATATATGGCCAGCATCACTTGTGTCTGTTCACGCATGCACGTCCTGGATGCATAATACACGCGTGCGTCACGTAAATAAAACAAAAATAGCACGATTTTCAAAATAAAAGCAAAACAATTGTATAGCATGGACATCATAAATTATATTATATAATATTTTTTCATTCATGTTCTGATTGACCTCACACTCACGCGGGCCGGACAGGGACGTCCAAAGGGCCAGATGTGGCCCGCGGGCCGTAAGATGCCCAGGTCTGATATAGTACTATAGACTTGACGTATTACTGAATTTCTTTACAAATTATGTTTCACTTTCTTTCTTACCTAATGCAAAACGAATTCTCAAGTAGAAGTGATTGCTATTTGTAATGTTACATTACCTCGTTCAGCTTCTCCTCTGAGAAATGTGAACAAAACAACTTAATATAACGACAGAGGATCGTTCATTTTGTTTAGTTTTCATTCCCCCACTTAAGAGAAGTTCTTTGGATTTTGTCTGTTTCTTTCTTTCAATTGTGAGAGATGACTAGGTCGCTTGGGTTGGTTAAATCTTTGTCTGAAGTCCGTAAAGAGCTTCTGATTTACCAATTTGTTAGTTCTTGGGGTTGATTGGCTCTTAGTTAAGCTGACACATTCATCTGACGAGAAGAACTCTAATCATGTAGAATAGGAAGACCGCCAGCCCCATCCTTTGGTATTTCGTGGTTTCATAACCATTTTCTCAAAAATCCTGTGGGTAAATATTGCCTAGCAGACAGATTTAGTCTAATACCTCACTAAGACTTGGCACAATGTTTATTTGTTTGTTTGTTTGTCTAATTATCAAGACCGCAGCTTGAAAATCAACTCACGAAACAAAGAACTTATTCTCCAGTACAATGACGTGATTAAAACACCAGAGAAACATGGTCAGAAATCGGAAGATAGTTGCAAGAATTATGTGACAGCTAAAAAGTCAAAGGTTAGTCATCACTTGTGATTAGATGTCCTTGTAAAGAACGTTAAAGCATTGCCTATTGTGCTCACAGAAGCGCTGAATATAGCGAAATTTTTTAGACTTCATATTACAAGTATAAGATAAACTCGCTGTCTTTAAGACATATATCTGTACAATGCCATAATGTTCGTTAAATATACCCTTCGCTTCCGCGGTATTACTACCATATAAATTTAGAACTCGTGACCATGCTCTCGTCAACGGCTTCCGTAGCTCAGTCGGCAGAGCATCGCACTAGATTTGCGAGGTCGCGGGTTCAATTCCCAGCCGGAAGGCCAAAGTTGCATTTTCGCAAAAATGTTCCTGTTGGGTCTTGAAAGTGAAATATTCCAACACTCGAAATTTTCCTTCACCTGAAATGTTAACTTAACTATTTGTACAATGTTTGGTGGTCTTTTCCATACACCGTGCAGTAGATGAAGCGACCACTGTGAACACATGTTCTTACGTCTGCCTCCTCCATCCCGTCATGTTGCACCTGGGGACATGACATGCGAGGTTACCAGACTATCACTGTCAAACCCTTATTACCCCTGAGAACCCCAATCACAGCACCCCAGACGCAAAATGTACAAAATTCTCATTCTGCAACATGTTCCATCTCCCAGGGCTTACACGAACGGGATGACACGGGAGAAACTACAAAGGAAGTTATGGACGCTGTTTGTGTTAAGAGCGCCGAGCGTGGTCAAGGAACCAATAGTGAATCCAACGAGTTTACCTCGGACGCCCGCAAACACTCGAAAAGCGAAGAAAAAATACCCGAGTTGAATTGTGAGCAAGGAAAGGACGCAAAACTTTCGTTTCATAATGACTTTGAAGAGAAAGAACGAGACCTTCTAGTTGGTGTAGTAGACAAAGTGAAGGAGGAGGATGGGAAGGTTGTTGAAGATCATGTGGTGTCTCCAGCTGTCGTCAGCATTGCTCGGGAACTAAGCCCCAGGGCCCGCGCTGAGGTTGAGGCACGTGAGCAAGAGGACATGAACCAGCCTGTTGTTGAAGAGTTACTGGTTTACACCGACGAAATGGCTCTGTTTCATCGCCATGAAATTACAAGTCCGCGGTGCTCTTTCAACCTTCCGAGCAGTAACGTCGAAGGCCTCGTCAAAAGGCCTAATGTTGAATCTGTTGATTCTGACATGAGCCCACGGAATATCGGTGGAGCCGTACCTGCTTGTGAGGGATTAGTATATCGAATCTCGGCCGGAGGAACCCCCTTACTTAGAATTCACGATAGTGTGGATGCGGTTAGGGATATTTCTGGCCAAGGAAAGAGTGCTTTGTCAGAGAAGAATGACCCCCAAGATCCACGTGTACTTTCGTACGATTTTGGTCGGATATCTCCGACTCCTTGCGCTAGAAGCGAAGAAGCAAGGAAATGTCCTGATCTAGCGAGAACAAATGACGAGTTTGGTGGAAATCAGTCCTATTTTGCCATTCCAAAAATCTCTGATCTTTTAGAGGAAGATGGTGAAGACATTGAAGGTGTGGTTATGATGGTGGACGGGGAGGCGGATGTCGAGCTAGATACACATCGTTGGGGGTATTCCCATCATCAGAGAGGTTACGAACTTGCCAGTATGTCTGGCCTTCGTATGATGGACTGTTGTGACGGCATTGATGGTGTAAAAGATGAGGCTGGAGATCAACAGTTGTTGTCCCCTGTTCTTAATTATCATAATAGCCAGGAGGTGGTAACATTCGACGATAAAGGTTCTGTTCAAGACGGCGAAGTAGCGGCAAAGGGTTGTAATGATAGTGGTGATCGAAAAGTAACTGAGATAGTCAGTTCAACTGAGTTAAACATCAATGGTTACCCATTTCCTCTTGTTGGTAATGAAACTGTGGTTGACGATCAAAAAGTACTGGATTTTAACGTCAACGACTGCAGAGATAAGATTGCTGGTTACGAGGAGGGTGGGGTTAGAATACTGAATTCTGGAAGTGATGATATTGCCAAAGCTCCAAGGGAAAATAGCAACGAAGTTGATGAAAATGGTGAAGCTGCTGAAGAGGAATGTCTGGATAAAGTATGTGAAAAACTTAATCCGAAAGGCTCGATGGGGATTATTGATGAACGAGGTTTGGTCGACGGCCGAACACTGGCTAACAAAGTTGACCACGATTTACCGGCAGTCAAGACCTCGGAACATCCTGTAACGTCTTCTTCGTCCGGGGCCACGTCGCCAGCCATACGAGAATGTACCACTGGTGTTAGAGTGACCAGTAGGGACAGTTTGACTGGTTTGGCGCCCGAGTGGGACTTTGGTGAATCTCGTTCTTCTTCTGAAGACGTTGGTGAACTGAAAACTGCGGAGAATCATTTTGAGAAATTAGCCATGGATAACATCTCTTCTGCCTTGAATCCTGCGCCAGTTATCAAGGAAAGTGATTCTCCGGTGAAACCAAATGCAAGTCTTGCCTCGAAGCTTAAAAGCGAGCTTGCTAATAATGAAAGTTCCCTTCTGCCAAGCATGAAGAACTCTTGTGTTACTGGATTTCCTCGGCCGTCTGTGAAACAGCAAAAGCTGCAGCAACAAGAGTTTGCAAAGCAACTTCAAGAAGAAGAAGGACGACGAGAAAAAGCCGTTGAACAGTGCAAAGAACAAGAGCAAGAACAAGAAAAAAGAAAGGAAGCCGTTCAGTTAGAACTACAGCAACCGTTGGCGAGGAAAGAACAGCAGAAGTCCGAAAATGTTTCATCAACGAAGTCCAGCGTTAGCTATAAGGAACTCCGAAAAGCTGAAAATACGAAACCAGACGAGAACCACAGTCGTCCAAGAAAGAATAGAGAGAATGATGGAGTAGATGAATTTCATTCACGTGGAGAACACACATGGATGGATGACGTTGTACGGGGTTCCCTGACCATGGCTGAAACGAAGGGTGTTGTGCATGAATTGGCTGGTAAACGAACTGAGGAAGATAAAAGCACAAAACCTCCAAACGCACTGCACAATGACTGTGTCTCAGAAGACGGGATGGTTCGAGGATCTAAGGATGTCGTTGGGCCATGCGTCCCAAGTGTTTTTATAATAGAAAATGTGGAGAGGTCCTCTGGCGAACGAGGGAATTACACCCGTGAAACCAAAAAGATCGAGGATGTACTAAAACGTGGACCGGAAGCTTTGAGTGAGTTGAATTCCCATGGCCTACCGTCTGTGTCAACCAAACCGCGAAATGACGGCGGTAACAACGAAAATATGCTGAGCCAGTATAAGGAAGAAATTCTGAGTAACAGTAAAGAGGCAGCGAAGTCTTTACAAGAGAACTGGTTTAACGAGGAATTAAATTCGCTGGATTCCAGTGATGATGAATCAAATGATGAACAGCCATGTGGTAAATCCGGATATCTATCCCCGTTCAAACAAGAGGAAGGCATTTCTAGACTTACTCAAATGCGTGTTGGATCGCTCTCAGAAACGTCTGTTAGAGACTTGGATAGTGACCAAGGAGAACAGGAGGAGCAAAGTGGATTACGTGGGGAACACTGGTGTGAGATAACACAGCCAAAACCACCTCCAAAAGGAAATTCGAAACGATGTGTAACTGCCAGGTAAGTTCACTGGGGAACTAAGGGTTAATAGCCATCTGGCCCAGAGTCCGCTGAAACGATTTTTGTGAATTCACTCATTTTTTGAGGACTGCAGTTTAGCGGGTACAAATGACGCCATCACTCTGTTGCAAGGAAGAGCTTTATTCTTATGAGTATGAGTAACAATGAATTACGATATTTAAAACAATTTAATCAACATTAATTCTAACTCAAACCCTAACTCTAAAAGTCGGCGAAAACGATTTATTTACTAAATAAAACTTCTCTTCTAAATATACTTCGCCCCGAACTTGTCTACCATATTTTGAAGGTGTGTACGTTTTTATGGTCTCATTTGCAGCCGCTAAACTGCAGTGTAGCCAATTTTTTATCACTCCTTTTTCTTTTTGTCTTTGTTCTTTCTCTCTTTGGTCCGCTGTGTATAATGTTTGATATATTTTGACAGGTTACGTCGATTCAAACCAGCGAAGGGAAACAAAGGACTTTTTCCACTCTTGGCATCAGAAAGCGATACCCCGATCACAATATGATGACACCATCTTCGTCTCAAGAACGAAAATATATCGCAGAGTAAAATATAATGCATATAATTTTAATTACAAGCATTTTCAACAGTATGCTGGCCATACATTAAATAATTAAAAGTCAAAGCTAATAATATATAACAAACTCGCATTCGTTTTTCAGTTCCATTATATACGTTCATTTGAATGATTGGTTAGTGAAGAACATACATATTTGAAGGATTGCTTGATATTAAGAAGTGTGCCGAGAGGTAAAGATTTGATTCCATGCATTTGAAGCCAACCTTTTAAGCAGTATTTTTATTTCATTTTGGATAAGAATCGTCAGGAAAGACAGAATTAAGATGTTTTTCAATATTATAACAACCGATCACTACACAAAATACAAGAACGCGACATCAGTTGCTATAGCGACTGCAACAACAACTACTACAACTACAACTACAAAGACAGCTACTACTCCAACTACAACGTGTCAAGGTAGATAGAATGTAGACTAAAATGTGTAAAGATATTTACAGCAAGAGTAAGGAACGTTTCATGTTTCACATGAAACTGAAAGCACTGCGTTTTTGCAAGAGTTAGTTGCGATCACGCCGAGTTTCTCGACAGTTTGAAAATCTGCCAATATGTTTTCGTTTGCCTGTCGTATCTTCACTGCTGAAAATATTGTCTTAAGCTATAGTTCTATGAGGATTTTCAACGCGTCATGTACTTATTGTAGGCTTAGTGCTTTAAAAGGACAACGTTGAGATAACGGGTCTTGAACACGCCTTTCGAATGTCTTATATGGTGTTCAAGTGTTATGAGCAAGATGTACGTGTGTATAATAAAATAATTTAGTTTAGAAACGTTCAAAGCTGGTTCTTAGATTTTTTTCCCTGAGCTTAGTGACGTGTGGAAAGATTGTAATAGATTCTTGTCAGGATTATTTTTGTAAAATCTAGGAATTGTATAATTAAAATGTGTTAACGTTTCATGACTGTTACTATGGTATGCTTTTTGGCTAAACAGTCCAGGAACGTACGCGTAGTCAGAGACTTGCAGACATTTAAAACTTCAGAATATGCGTTTGCGGAACAAAGACGGGCAAAATTACTTTCAGAAACTCATTTAAAATTCGTGAGGAAAATACAAAGGAAAATCAGTAGTGAGTCGTGTCTTCGAATGTGATAAAACACGCTTACTTTTCTCAAAATTTTGCGATTTTATTGGCAGAATAGTTTAAAATCTCATTGGACTGGGCTATAGTGCCACAACATTAATTTCCCTAATCTTTCCTACCACTTTGTGGTGGTAAGAAACACTTAACATCGCTCCCAGCAGACCTTTTAACAATCGTCTTATAATTTCAACAGCTATTTACATGATACATATAACGGATTATGTACAAATTCAATAACTTAAAGTTGATGGTATCACTATCGTGCGTGTTCTCAATTACATTAGAACTCTCCACACACTTCACTGTTACCAAATGAATATCTTTGCTAGATAGGCGGCAGAGTTACATGTGTGGACTGGATTCGTAGCTCTTTCCCGAAGGGACAGGACTTTTATTATTTACTTTGGCTAACGCCAGATGGTTTCACTCGCCAAAGGGAGAGCTCCCGCCTCGAAAGAGTTAAGCTGTTCAACTGAATCATTATCTTTTCACTTGTCAAGTACATTCCACTCGTTCTACTCGCCAAGTCCTTTGGCTTAAAGTCATACGGAGAGATCATGAATAAAAATTAGCGGCACCTGGCTTAACTCCCTTGCCCCCAGAAGCGACTTGATGTGCTCCCCAAACTGGCACTAAATGCAACGCACAATCACCTGTAGTTAGCTGAAATTAAGAGCCAGTATCTACCCTAGTTGTATTTATGACCCCTATGGTTAAATCACCCCTCTTACAACGCGGACAGCTCTAACTTCAGTTGCCTGAGGAGGTCCTTGCTGTCCCAGTGATCAGGAAATGCCTCGAGCGATTTATTGACAGCGGAGTAACTGCTCTGCAAATCACCAACCTAAAATAAAGTAATGGAAACCCAAATAAGAAAATACTCATTTCACAACTACGCATTTTTTTACGCAGTTTTGGTCAAAAGTAACTTTAAAAATTGGTATTACTTACTCTTTGAGACAATAATGCGTGATTAAAGTTGGGTTCATACATTAAAGATGTTAAATTTTGCGCCGTTTGAAAGAAGACTCTAGCCTGTTGAAAACAGGAAAGAAATAGATTCGTTGCTGTAGAGTTCACCACCGTGGAGCAGAATGCAAACTTTACATTCAAGGAGAAATACATTAACCAATATTTGAAAAAAAAGTCGACAACGGAGTGAAGCTATTGCTGTTCATTCATACTTGATCAATGTTGCCTTTTCTGAACTCCAGCACACCCAGGTTGTTGTAAGACTCAGCGTGGTTATTGTCGGCCGCCAAGGCTAATCGAAAACATTGATATGACATAGCTAGGTCACCAATACCCTACAAAAAAACCCCAACAGCTACCAATGTTAAATGGGCAAACGCTAAAACTGAAGACAAGTGAATGGAGTGGAATGAAATGAAACATAGAAAAATGAAAAAATGGGATTGACTGAATAAGGCTAAAAAATACGATCAGTATAAGATATTTGACAGTAAGGTTGAAAGAAAGACAATGTAGGGTGCAAAAATCAGGATCATAAGGTAATATATCGAGTAAGAGGACGGAATGGCACCGAGTTTGGATAGGAATGACAGAAAAGGTGTAATTAGATCAAAGTGAGAAAAGGAATGTATAGGAATGTATGGGATCCGGTATGTTTCCAAGTGTGGGGCAAAATACTTCATGACGGGAGGTATAAAATGTCAAAAAGGTGGCAATAGGACCCGAGAGAATTCGACAGATCAGACAAGATAATACAAACAAGAGTAATCTTAAATATTTACCAGCGCAACATGCCCAATGTTATACCAAACGTCCGCCATGTTTTCGTCGGTTGCCAAACTTAAAGCCCTTTCAAAGCAATTCAACGTCATGTCATACTGTTGGGCATAGAAACAGCACAAGCCCAGGTTGTTAAACAGCTCTGTATTGTAAACTCCCATCTGCAGAAGACGCCTTTAAAAAAAGGAACTCTATTGACCGAGGACATAAAGCGTTTAACTTTTAAGAGTTTAATTGAAATTCACTGTTTTTCAACAGTGAGGCCTTAGAGATGTTTCTTTTGAAACTGTACTCCCAGTTTTACAAGCTAGCCTAAAGATTTCGACATTGAATCAGTCACGTTCCCCACCTGAAGTACCGCAGAGCAATCTCCGGTTGATCTGTGTAGAAATGTTGTGTTGCTATGCAAGCAATAGCTTCCACATGAGTGTTATCGAAATGTAGAACTTCTTTGTAGACTTGGACTGCGTCACTCATATTATTCAAAGCCTTGAAAAAGGAGAAAAAAGCAATTTTTTTAAAACAAGGAAATTTGTTGTTTGCCAGCTAAATGTTCACGGAAATCTAGTGGGCTGCAACCAGTCCTTCACACGGACATACATCGGAAACGAAAGTCTTCTTTTTCCAAATGGAATATTTAACCTAAAAAAGTCTAGCTTATACCTTTGGTAACTTACCCGGGCGATGTAAGCGACAATGACCATACTTAGAGCTCGGAACACCAATGGTGTTCCACAAGTTTTCATTTCCTGCAGCATATGCTTAAATTACTATGTACCTCGTGAATTCTTGCTATCCCTGTCAGTAGCGACGTGTCTCCAGGGAACTTCTCAATGCCCTGTGAAATGAACGACCAGGAAATCCTTTCATCAACAACAATTGTAAACTACCAAATGATCAGAAAGAATGAGATAACTTTTGTCAAAAAAAGATAAGTTGGTCTTCTCACCTTTTTAAAGGCCTCGATAGCAGTCAACGGTTGATCAAGGCGAACATACACTTTACACAAATACAAATAAGTGTCGATCATTTCCTGATCTCGTAGAGACGATTTCAATTGTTTCTCGGAATCCCTAAACATTCCCAACCTGAACATATAGAGAATTGTCATTAATATTCTATTTACATGTCACACACAAGTGTGAACAACGAAGTGGAAACCTGGCCATATCCAACAGACCAGTCGCTAAAGACGCAACGTAAAAACCGATTTGCAGTGGGTGTAAAAAGTCAGGCGGGTGACAATTCTATTGTGAAAAAGTTGACTTCGAGTCAGCTTTTCCGCGCGACGTTTTGCAGCAGCCAATATTAACCAGCACACTTTAAGAACAACATTGTCCGCGCGACTTTTTACACCCGCTGGAAGTCGGCCTTCAAGGACTTTTGGCGGGAGCCAAACTCACAATCTCCAGGATCTAGTGTAGTGTAGTAGGTTATCAGAAATAGTTGACCACTTCCTCAAGTTTAACCCGTTTTCTAACTAGAATAAACCAATGTCGGCAATAGACTTGGGTGGATGGCCTCTACTTCGCTAAAAACTGGGAGGATATATCCCCCATCCTCCCCCGCCCCCCCACAGGATTTTCGCAAGTGTCAACGTGTCACGTCGCTGCCATAAATGTTTAATAGGGTGTCGTTAGACGGAGTGACTTTCAACCAGTACTCGCGAAGCAAGTGAAGTTTCATAAAGGATTAAAAAACTCCTAATTTATGAGGAAAATGTAAAGGAAAATCATAACTGTGTCGTGTTTTTAAATATGATAAAAACACGCTTACTTTTCTCCTCAAATTTTTTCGGCTTAGAAAGCATTAATTTTCCAAGTTTCTATGCGAATCAACGTGGTAAGAGGTTAGTTTTTTTAAAGCCATTTAAAACAACGCGCAGTATGTGCTCTATCAGCTCTAAAACACTTGGCTGTCGCCACGTGTTTTAAATCCCATTAAGCACTCCTGCTCAGTTTTTAAATATTACTTAACACATATCATCGTGCGATGTACGGAAACATCACGTCTGCATCTCGTTCCAGCAACTGCATTGATAATCATTTGTATGACAAATGACCAGAGAAAACTGCAAGGTGTAACAGCGCGTTGCAACCAAGGAAACTCTCGCAATACCTGTAATAACACTTGGCTAACTGAACTTTCCACCACCAATCCTTGAAGTTACACGACTCCGTTGCTCGCGCAGCCAACTCTAAAGCCTTCAGTTAAAAAAAAAATTAAGTAAGGTAAGGTATTCCTTTAGTCGGATTAGGTCGCTAAATAAAGAACTTAAGCAAGCAGCATTTTGAGCTAGCAAAATCTTGCTAAATGCCAAACAAATAAATAATACATACGGTAAATGTGGTAGAGTTTGACAAGTAAGTTAGAAATCAAGAACGAGACAGCTTCTTACATTGCGGACATCATTTTCTTGGTGAAATATGTATTCAAACAGAGCCTATAGAGGTTTAATGGGACAAAATTTAGTAATTTCACTTTATTATCTCTCTCACTTCCTAACACCCTTTCTCCTCTTCTTTTTTTCACTACCTGTCTTCCCCCCTTCATTCTCACTCTAGCTTGCTCTCACTCTATACCTCCCTGTCTCTTTCTCCCATTTCACTCCAACATTTACCCTTCACTCTTCATCTCTGTCCCATTCTTGCTCTCACCTTCTCTCCCTCTCCTTCTCCCTCCCTCCCTCCCTCCCTCCCTCCCCATCTCTTTGTCTCTTTCTTTGTGTCTGCCTCTGTCTGCTTTCCTCCTGCTCCTGTTCCTCCTCTCTCTTTCCCTCTTCATCTCTCTTTCCTTCTCCCTCCTCTCTCTCTCCCTCTCCCTAATCCTCTCTCTCTCCCTCTCCCTAATCCATTCTCTCTCCCTCTCCCTAATCCACTCTCTCTCCCTCTTCCTAATCCACTCTCTCTCCCTCTCCCTAATCTGCTCTCTTTCCCTCTCCCTCCTTTCCCTCTCCTGCTCCCTCTCCTGCTCTCTCATCCACTCTTTCTCCCTCTCCCTCTCTCTTTCCCTCTTCCTCCTCTCTCTCTCCTTCTCCCTCTCCCTCTCCCTATCTTTATGTCCCTTGAAATTTCACTGCACCTTGGCTAAATTTTGCCGTTGGGCATATTTCACTAAATTCAATTTGGGAACATTAATGAAGGGTCCATCTGGCTGGGACAGCATTGAGGCCTATGAAAAATAAATAACAAACTATACAATACAATGTGAAGTACACAGAAAATAACTTCTCTCAGAGTAACAATGAAGTCCATCTAGTCACTTACTGTTCCAAGACGAACATAACGACCTGAAGCACTTGTGACTGGCCTTTTTCAAGAAACAAAATAAAAAAGACAACCATGTTATCTAGTGTACTACATCATTGTACATTAACCAAAGGACAAACCTGGACCAAAATGGTTTTTAGTGATCCTAATATGGGTGTATAACTCAAATCAGAATCAAATAACTTCTAATATGTGCACTGTTAACTTAATATTGAAGCTGAAAGTAAAATCTGATAATTTCTTTTGTATTTTAGTCATTACTGTTGACCATTTATGGCATCTAACCTTGCTGTGGTGGCTGTCCTTGAAGCACGAAGTGCTTGTTCCATTGTACCTGGCCGAGCACTTTGAGTACCAGGTCTGAGAAACCCACTAAGAGGACGACCAGACTGAGACATTGGCCTGGTAAAATATAATTAGAATGGAATTGCCAAGCATGAACTGAGCATTTTAAACATACTGCTACACTGTATAGTCAGGTAATACATATCAGCACCTAACATAATTATGAATGGGAACTATTTAACACAAAAATTCATATAAAAGATCTTGGTCTCTGATAATTATTACCTGACTATTTTTCTACAAAGCAAATCTCTGCCACATATTGGTATCTGGCAAATCCCAGTTCAATAATTCATGACACAATTTTAATATTTTAACAAAATATTACCTCACACCAGGAGTGGGAGCACCAATACCAGTTCCAGGTTTCTTTAAAGATGTTCCTGGTCCTGGAATGGCAAAAGAATTGATTTAATAATGAATCATAAAGAAAAGCAATAAGACTGCAACATGACAGATATTTTATCTTGATAACTGAACTGGCTTCAAATGCTATTGCCACATATAGAGGTTCCTTAACTTCCATTTTGAGATTGGTTCATATCTCACAATTCACATCCTAGAAAAAATGGCATGGAAAATTTTGAACTCACAGTATAAAATTCCATAAGTGAGCTTTTTTCTCATTTCATCTACTTCTCGTTTCGTATGGTAGAACAACTTTTTAGCAGGCTATGGATATACTATGTGTACTATACCACTTCATAGTGTATTCATCAACAACTTACTGGGTAATTGAGCCAATGAATTGTCATCCATCAACACTTCAGCAATCCCTTCCTCATCAACTTCAACTTCATCGACATACACTTGCTCTGTTAATGCACGAGTTTTCAAACACCATGCAGCCTGAAGTTTATTTTAACATTTTTAAGAACGACAAAAAAAAAAAAAAACAAACAAAAAGAAAACAGTGGTGATTTTGGAGATCAGCTCGGAGTTGGATCAATGAGAATGAGAAAATTAGCCAGTCATGGTATACAAAATTCTTCAATCTGAACAGGTAGCAAACTATGTAAGATAAAATATTTTCCAGAGGGGTCAAAATTGTTTTTCTAAAGGGGTAAAACTGCTTTACTTGCCAAAAAGTAACTGAGGGATAAAAGAGTTTCTCGTAAAATAAATTTTTTTCCCACCATAACCTTTACTAATTGTTTCTGCCTTATGTTTATGCAATCACTAGGTTATAAAAACTTAATATTTATTACAGATTACATGTACACATAGGCTAACATAGCAACCGTGTCAGACGGATACTTTATTTTTATCTTACTTGATCATATGGGTTCTTCTTCAATAACTGTGAACAAATTTCTGAACATTCCTCAAACTTTCTTCTGCGGAAAAGGCTTAATGCCAAAAACAATGGATCCATAGTCATTTTTCTACGTTTTATATTGTTAATAGTGTCATAACAACAGACAGCAATGCTGGCACGTTTGCAGGGTAGAACTTGGTGTAATCATAACAAACTCCTACTAAACCTGAGGTTATACCACATATGGTATGAAACAAAATGGCGGACGAACTGACATATTATGAACTATTGGGGATAAACAAAGATAGCACTGAAAAAGAGGTTAGTATTTTTATTATCAGGACGATATTTTAGGGTAATCCCACATCAACGTAAAAAAGTAGTTTTTGTGAGGTCCTGCATAAGAATTCATGCTATACACAGTCATAATTTATAGGACTGTATAAACCTAAATAAAAATACAAATCAAAAGAATATTAACTATATCTTACGAAAGCCTCACAGCTCAAAAGATTGCTATTAAATATGGATACTTCGCCTGCATTTCTCATAGTTGTCAATTTTGTTATCGTTGTTTACTGTCGTATTTCACACTAGGTTGTTCCTGTTTTTATATGACATTTGTGAACTGTTCAGTATTTACTTTTTAGATAACGAAAGCTTACCGAAGAAAGGCTCTACAATGTCATCCCGACAAGAATCCGGACAATCCCAGTGCAGGTTCGTTACCCGACAGTGTGGCTATATTTTTTTTAGAAACTGTACTTAATAAGCATGTTTTCCTCTTTAATAGCGGAGTTGTTTCATAAATTAAACAAAGCCTTTGAAGTTATTGGCAATCCCAAGGCCAAGGTATAAATTATTGTGAACTATTTGATATTGAAGTTTAAGTATGCTAAATATAACTTTATTTTGAGCTGTAGTAATGATGAAGTGGAACTATGCATTATTTCTGATGATATATAAGTATTGTATATATACATCACATACAGGCTCTGAAGAAAAAATACAGTTTCCTCCCTTGGAAAATCTAGGATGTTGTTTGACCTCTTTGTTTTATTCTCAGCAAAATTACCATTGACTGGGATAACCTCCAACATGCAAGGGTCCAGTGTAGATAGCTTTGATAAAACAGCAGCATTCTTGATGTTATACGCTATCTAAAAGATAGAAAAAAAAACTTCTCAACATTTTGAGCAAAGGTCCTTCATCAAGAGATTAGTAGCCAAATCTGACAAATGACAAAAATGACGAAGGGCCTTCGCTTGAAATGTTGAGAAGCTTTTTTTCTATCTTTTAGATAGTGTATAACCTCAAGAACGCCACTGTTATAACCTCCAATACTTAGAACTACAATTCCCTTTGGTAAAAGTTTGTTACCATACTACTGCTTAGGATGATTAGGTTTAAGATTAGAGTTATTGTAGGTACAGTACATTTAAAGTTGGGTCAGGGTTAGGATTATATTCAAAATGAAGAAGTCGGCCACCTAGGATGAGTGAATTAGGAGAAGTTCTGGTCATATAGCACTGGAAGGCCTTTAGTTATGTCTGATGCAGACTAAAGTGACTAAATGAGCTCTTGACAAAATAAAGGAACAAGGGAGAGTCAGTCTCAGGCCTATAATCAGTTTTCTCAATAAAATATGAAGAAAATGCACCTACTTTTGCAAATTGGGGTATCTAAATATTGTTTTTGCAAACCACCATCAAGTTATGGAAAAAAATTATTTCAATTTAAATTTTTAGGAGTGTGAGAGCTTGGAGATATCTTGAGAAGATAGATGAATGATTGTCAAGTTCTGTAAAAACAATTTCTGAGCCCTAGGTGGGGATTGAACCCACAACCTGATGGTTAATGAGACACTCTAACCATTGAGCTACCAAGACTCAGATGGTGAGCTAAGGTGCACGCTCTTGGCAGCTTGATGGTTAGAGCATCTCACCATTCATCAGAAGGTTGCAGATTCAATCCCTGTTTGGGGCTTAGAAATTATTTTTCTGACAGAGCTTACCAATTGTTCATCTATCATCTCAAAAAATATTTAGTGGGGACCTGAAATAGTCCTTTGGGTGTGTGTTGTATTTTGAGAAAACTGTTACAATAATCATACATTGTAGACTCACAGTCACATTGAGTTACATGTAATTATTCCAGTGAGATTTTGGGTTTACAGGCAGCCTATGATGCCACACTAAAAGCAAAAGAAAGAGCCAGATTGAGAACACAAGCATATGATAGTAAAAGAAAGAAATTTAAAGAAGGTTTGTACCATTAAGTAGGCATATGGAAAATGAGTGTGACAGGTGATTCTTTACATGCTGTAGCTAGCTATTACCGTGGGAAAGTTTGAAATAGATGCCCAAACAGATTCTAAAAAAACAGCCAATTGAAAATAGCTTCACATTTGCCAGAACCTTGTACTGTAGAACACCATTAAAACAATCAGTTCACAATATGGGTGATTGTCTCTTAAGATGCATTTTTTGAAATAGCTTGCTAAATGGGGGGAGAACTTTGCATTGAGGAAGAGTGTAAGAATAAAGATTTACAATATGTACACATCCCATTCCTTCCCTTCAAAGAAATACTGAAAAGTTTAAAAATTAGAATTGATTCAAATATGCCCTTTAATATACTTGTTGAATATACTTAATTCAGGAACAATATAACATTGACTCCAAGGTTCATCCATACATGTAATATTGAGTTTTAGGTTGTACTGGTAGTCTGCCAAGAAACTTTGGCCTTTGTCACTCTCTTGCAGAAAACAAGACTTTTAGTATATCTCTACATTGACAACAACAATTTTTCAGACTTGGAACAAAGGGAAAAGTCATCTCAAGAAGATCAAGTAAAAGAAGATATACTTCTCAAAAATCTTGAGCAAGAAGTAAGACATGTTTTATTAAGATTGAGGTATATGTAGTTGATCAAATAGCATGCCAAGGGTGGATGCCTGACTACTTAAAAGGCAGCCACTTCCTTCTACTCAGTAAATTTATCTGGCTTTAGTGAAGGCAAAATAATAAAGGCTGTCTCATGCAGGAATGCATTAAGACATATTAGTGATGGTAGATGTCTTATTAAGGTAAACATTATAAAAACTGTCCTTCACATTATAGATTGAACATCTTCGAGATGAAGGTTTAAAACTGTTGGAAAGAGAGCAGAAACTGGTAAAGCAACAAATTGAGGAGGAGAAAAGGAGAATGAAAGCCTCATCACAACTTCAAGAAGGCAGGGATGTAACACCCAAACTAAAGGTGCACATAACAATTTAACTTTTGTTAGATGATTACCTCTTATAAACTGTGAGGGTTTTTTGCCCAGTAAGTCATCATGCATACAACATTCTACTTTTCCTTCTGTCTGTACTCAAGAGAATAAATTACATCAAGTCACAATTTCCCACAAGTGTTTCTCACATTGACCAGTTCTAATGGTCCTACAATTTGATTAATGTTAATTCATAGTTTTCATTATGTTTCATAGTCATAATACAGCTAAAGTACTGTTGCTATCCAAAGTTCCAGAGACCTAATCTCTGCAATTTACATGAACAGAGGCCACTTACTAAAGCTTTAACAGTCAAAATGCTTAAAGTTAGATCAATTTTTGTGAATATTGCAATAGATATATCATGCTCATTCATAATGTTTTTCTGGGTTACTTTTGATCCAATCATCAACTTGATCAGGGTGTCTGAAATTTGTTTTTGTTTTAGATTAGATGGAAAAGTCAAAAGAATGATGAAACAAATGGAGGGTATTCCTGGCATCTTCTGAACTCGATGTTTCAAAAGGTTTTCATAAATAAACAACAGTTGGTTGGCAAATTGAAGTTTTCTGTCATATTGCAGCAGCATTATAATTATTAATTATTATGATTATTATAATTATTTTATTATATCCTTGTGTTGTGACTATTACACATTAAGCCAGTTACATTTCCACCATAAACAATAAGTATCCAGCTTTAGTGTTGTTTTGTAGAGGAATAGTACCATGTAGCACCTAAAGGAGTATCATTCAAGGTTTTTGAAGTCCTACTTCTTTACAGTATGGCAAAATTGAAAACCTTTTGGTATCATCCAAGAAAAAAGGGATTGCAGTTATTGAATTCAAAGATTTTGAGTCAGCTGTAAGTAATCTGCATAAAATAACATGATTTTTTAAATTGCATTTTTGAGGCCTGAGGATCATCAGTCATTTAAAGGGTGGTGATATCTTTAACCTGTTCATTTGCAAAATCCCTTGTAGAGTTTTGTCCTGGAACTTCTCTGGAGCTGACAAGTTACTCTAGACTGTGTTCTTTTGATTGGTTTCTCTGCCAATCCTTTCTCTAGGAAATGGCTGTTGTCAATGAGAGAGGAAACCCAGCTAATCCAGTAAAAATGTCCTGGTTGCAAGGAAGACCTACTGACAGTGACAGTGGGTCTAAGGATATTCCATCAACAAGGAATGACGTATCTGACAAAGTGTGTGGAAATCTTTTTCCTTTTTTTTTTTTTGTTTGTTTGTTTGCTCGACTTAAGTGAAAGGAAGTTATTTTCCTACTAAACTGCTCCAGTTTATATGTGACAGTACACATAACATTGTCCCATTTTAAATGATCATAAGATCTACTCTCCTTCATGTTGATGCACCCACATGCTTAGAACAAACTCAGAATACTTAGGATACCCACAAAGAGGATATGAAACAGTAAATTATGAAAAAAAAAATATTGATATAAAGTCTATATTAGGTGAGCTGTAAAACAGTGAGTCTGCTCACTGTTTGATAAATTAATTTCAGTGATACCATAGTAGTATTATCCATATGAGAAATCTGGAGGGATGAAATTGATAAAAAAGATCTGACTGTATTGCACCAATTAAAATGATCAACCCAAAGCATTTTGTTTCCTTTTAGACCATGTCCACTGCTCCAGACAGTTTGACAACTGAACTAGACTTTGAAACATTAGTTATGAGAAAGTTACGGCAAGAAGAAGAGAGGAAAAGACTTTGTGAGCAAATTATGAAAGAAGAACAAGATGAAAGCTAGTGTAATATGAAAGTCACGTACACTAATGAAAGGAATGGAACCATTTCAGTGATCTCACAACAGTATCATCAAATGTTCAAGCTTCCAAAATTTTTGTTTGACAATAAAAGAATCACCTCAGCAGGCACCTGGTGAAGGAGATCAAATGGATTTCTCAAAGCTTGGACATATATTTTCCAGATGGAGTAAAATGCAAAACAAGAGCCTCTTACAATATTCCATTTGAAAATACTTTGCCTCAGTAAAATTTTGTTCAACTATAAAATTGCTAATAATATAGTAGTCCAAAGTGGTGTCATTGGTTTCTCAAAGCTAGACATTCATGCTCCATTTAACATATAATGGAAAACAAAACCTGTTTATTGCTATTTTGAAGTTAGTTTTTTATTGCACCAAACATGATGATCTGTGGGAAGTAACAGCATTAGTAAATTTCAAACCAATGAGTCCAGCAAAAGTTATCAATGATACATGACCACACAATATAATACTGATGTGCCACACCACACATTTTCAATCAAATCTCACAAGAAGACCTGTGGGTTATTTGTTGCAATTTATGATATAAGATTATTGATACAGTATTATTACATGCAATATAGCACGGTCTATTTTTATATATGGCAGATTCCCATTATAAATGTTGCACCAGAGTTCTGTATTTCATTCCTGACTATCATTGTCAATTTCACCAGAAATTTGCAGAATTTTCCCTCCATTTTATTGAGTTTGGTCAGTTCCTTCATTTAGTTTGGTTTCATTCCCCATATCTGCTTCCTTGTAACATGTCCAGATGCATGTCTGTCCAACACCAGTCATGGCTACTACCTTGTAGCCACGTACTTCTAGTTTGTTAAGAATAACTCTAGGACATTCTTGACAGCGGAACTCTTTGCTGTAAAAAGAAATTGACCAAAATACATTGTTTTGACTTAACCTATTTCAGATGTTTACAAAACAGTAAATTAAATGAAATACAAGAGGCAAATTTTGAACCTATAATTCAACAAGGCTAGAATTCACTATGCCCATCAAGGAACCTTCATAAGTATTGAATAAAACTTCTGAAACCATTGGCTATTTGTCACCACCCATTTTTATCCCTGAACAACCCTCACACCCTTTGGTAAAAGTTTACATATCTTTTACTTATATTTTCAATTCTTTTGATTGCTCATATGGTTATATTAACCCTGAGACATCTCTTTTTGAACAAAATTCTCTGGCATTAGCCAAAATAAAATTCTAAAGGGCAATATTTGAGATGGTTAGTAGTGAAGATTGCAATAATTTCAGTTAAAGTTGAACTTCTGTACTTACAAATTGTTACCAAATTCATGTACCAGTTCTGCTCCTAAGAAATGCATTAGTTCTGGATCAGACCATTCATCACCAACAATAGTTGGTCCATTTTCCTTCATAAAAATAAAATCAAATTTTAAAAGTATTAATTTGGTTCAGGAATACTACAGTGGTTTGTGTACATTTGATTGTACTGGGTATGGTACATGTTAACAAACTGGTAATTTCTTGCAAACAGAGCGAATATGTGATAAAAAGGTGTTTCTTCCATTTAAAAAGTAAAGGAAAACCTATTAACCAAATGAGGATTAACAACTTATTTTCAAAGTTATTCTGTTTAATTCCACTGTTGTAAACAGTAAAGCCTATATTTATTTGTTAAATAATGCTAACAACCCAAGTTAGGAGAGAGATTTTTTCTCATATCTCACAGTAAGGCTGTTCTAGTTTTATATTACTGGTATGCAGAAAGTGGCTTTTTGAAAACTTTAAACTTTCATAATTTCCTGGGAGAACAGATGTCCTATTTGACCATTTAACCGAGGGACTCTAACCCATCCCTTTAGAAAATCCTCAGCATGTCATGCTCAAATATTAACCCATATTCATGTCAACTTAAAACATTCTACAATTTTAATATGTAAGATTTATAAATATCTTTGAAAAAAATTGCAATATTTGACATTTTCCAGAATGAAACTGTGGCAATGATACAGTTTTGAAAGTTACTAATAATCCACCCATTATCAAATTAAAATACTGTAGTGAATCCAGACATCCATCTATGTTAACTCAACCAACACTTACCAATCTTATTAAAGTGCTGACAAAAACATAAGGCATTCTTTCTGATTGTTTTTTAGCACAGCAACTGGCAATTGCAAAATGCACTTAAAAGTTCTCCTAGTCTATGGTTAATGTTTAACTTCACTGTTTTTGTGTTCACTAAAGGTCAACCATTACTACCACAGATCTAATCTGGCCTGATTGGTCAAGACCACTGACCAGCATCACTAGTAGGAAATTTGGAAATTCTTGATATGCAAAATATTAGTAAGCCCTCCTTTGGAATGTTTTGGTGACCAAGAATTGTTAACCAATCAGAAGCTCGTGTAATGTCACATGATAGGTCATGAACTCTCATTGACTATTCATTGACTATTGTTTCAACAAGTTGCAACATAGCAACATTTGCCAAGCAAAAGGTTTTGAATGTAATGTTGAGCAATATTTTATGGGCTTTGCATTGTACACATTTTTTTGTCATTATAAAATTTGTCATTGCATGAAACTGTCATATTTTGTCTATTGAGGAATGCATTTACAAAATTTCCTGAATTCAAAACTTTTGCTACATCATTCTGGAACTTTAAGAATACTGGAAAATGGAAATTGTTAAACAAAGAGGATGAAAATAAAATGAAAAATTCTAAAATGGAGGTAGCCCTTCCAAATAACTAAAATTTTTGCTATGAATACTCGAAATCTAGTCCAGCGGTTATACCACAAAATATGACTACTCGTCAAAACACGTCATCAATTTACGTTTGGAAGTTCAAAGGTTGTTTAATGGCCGTACACATGCCAGAGTTAATAAAGAGTGTCTGGCTTTCTTTCTTCCACTGGAGGTGAATGACACGTTATGAATATGTTAGTGTTCGTGAGGGGACCTGACTCTCTAATTCCAAACGAAATCCCAGCGTGGTAAGGACATTAACTAAGTTTAACGCGAGTATGATAATGGAGAAACAAAATTCACCTGCCACATGGGGACGTTGTTTTTTTCTTGGCTTGGGTATTGGTACAGGAATCACCATTGGTCTTTACGTCGCAAAAAAACTTTCTCAAAGTAATTGTAGCCATGAACTTGTGTTAGCGGTGAATGATATGTCTCACGAAATTAGAGAGCTGAGAAGTTGTTTGATGATAAACTATGAAAAGACAAATTCAAGTGACCGTCTAAAGAAATTATATCGTTGCGTCAGTAGCCATGAAGTGACCACCAAGACCGAGTATTTAGCACCAGAAGAGAGCAGCACAGAGGATGACTTCTTTGATTTACAGGAAGATGATGAACAGATCTCCAACAGTGAAAGGTTGTTATTTCTTGTAAGCATCAAGAATCTGTGTAACAATTGTCTCTCTTTTCCTTGGAGGGGGACAGTAGTAAAATATTCTATTTCTTCCATTCACAAAATTGTTCTCACCAAACGTGGTGGCCAACCAAGGGACAAGTCCAAACTTGCACATGTTTGTGGTCCCTTCAATTTTTATGGTTAGGCTGTTCAGTACATTAGTTCGGGACCTGAAAGGCCAGGAAGTCATGTGTTGCAGGCTCATATGACAATGTTGTTTCTTTAAGTCAAGGAATATTTGGCCAGAAAAAACTTCCAACCAGTCTCAATCCCTGAAATTATTTTATTCCTTTTAAAATTTACTAGACTGCTGGGTATGATGGTGGAAAAGAGAAATACTCCTTAAGAGTGCAGAACAATAAAATTGAGGAAAATATAATGACTATGAAAATAATTCCTAGGAAAATATACACCTTGATCTGATATAAGAAATGGACAGTTACTTTAGCAGTCTTAGATAAAAACTGTCTGGGATAAGCAGTGACCTTATCAGTCCAAAATAGGTACTTTCTGGGATCATCCAGACAATTTTGTGCTATCCAGTTCTTTCTAGTATACCCTGTTCATATGCTATATAACTTTCCTTTTGCTTGACAAAGTTACAAAAGTCTGGTCTTTGTAGATTACAAGGTAGTGGCATAGTGCTTGTTGATAAATTGATAAAAGAATGTGATGACCTTACTGAGAAAGCTGATATTGCTGACAGTGAAAAAGAATTTAGGATTTTGGAAGATCTTTTAGCAAAGGTAAGTTGCCAGAAAAATTTGAAGCTACCACATTGTCATTAGATAGCAATAATTTTTATCAGTAAATGTCTTACAGAATCCTAACAATGTTGAGGTATTGTGGAGATTTGCTCGAGCTCATGAGAAGAAGGCATCTCTGCTTTCCCAGGAGGGAGATGAAGAAGGAAAAAAGAACATACTTTATAAAGGTGAGCTTTAAAAAGAAAACATGTTAAATTATTCAGTTTCAGAAAGAGGCTGGGACTTACAAAAACTAAAGAAATGTGTAAGTGAACAAATAGAGTAGTGAGTGAAGCTATGAATGGATAGATATAAAGACCATAGGGATGGAGACCTGAGAAAAAAGAAGGGAGGGAAGGAGAGATGGAGCAAAGAAGGAAAGAAGGAAGTTAGATAATAAGGAGGGAAGTGTGAGAGTAAGGCATGAAAGTGAAAATGGAAAAGGAAGGATAAAAAATGGGAGTGAAGGAAGGAAGGTGAGATGGAAAGTTGGAAGGAAGAAAAAAAAAGTGGGAAGGAAGGAATATAGGAGTAGGGGAATTCATTAAAACAGGAAGGAAGGGAGAAAGGTGGGAATAGACTTGTGCAAGAAAGTGGGAATAAGGAATGGCAGAAATTTGAAAGCAGAAAAACGAACCAGTCAACAAACAAAAGTAATTAATATTGCATTTATCAAATATAACAAGAAGGTCCAGTTCTTTGCCACTTTTGAGGTTAATTTTGTTCAATATTATAGAAACCTCATGATGTTAATTTAAAAATTGTACTTTTCATTTTTACAGGCATGAAATTTATAGACAAAGCTTTAGAAGTAGACGAGAATAATGGTGATGCACATAAATGGTACTGTAATTACTGGCGAGTATGATTAGAAAATGGCATGTGGTTTTTTTCCCCACCACAAGAATCAACCAAAGGTCTAATTCACTGTGAAGCAAGTATAAAAACTACAACTTGTAGGTTTTTGATACTGTAAACTTTCAGTCAAAGCATTTAGCTGGTTAAGGATGCTTATTCATGAAATTATGAAGAAAAGTAGCAGAATGGGGCCAAACAAAAGCTTGTCATTCCCAGTAACATAATTATGCTAAAATGGGTAAAATTTGATTAGGTTACTGTAGCTTGTAATTTCAACCCAGCAACATAATCTCGTACATCTTGAAGAACTTCAAGTGTCATATATACATCTTAACCAGGGCTCAACACTAACACTTACCTGCTTTCTATTGGAAAGTAAATTTACTTCTTGGAAAGTAAAAAATCAAAAAGGAACCAAAATACTTACCCAATCTGGCAAGTAAATTTTTGGCTAAACTGGAAAGTAAATCTTGTGGTTAAAAAGGTTTAAATGAAAAAAGTGGGGGAAAAAATAAGACACCACCTGAAAATGATATTCAGTCTTCAAAAATTACTTAAGTCTGAAGGTAATGAGACATGGGGAAGAATTTTTTTGTTATTATTAATTTATCATGGTTAGCACTTAGCAGGTCTGCCCTTCATTTTGGGAAATAAGATTTTGAAATGGAAAGTAAAATTTGAAACCTACTTTCCAAAGTGGAAAGTGTTGTAAAAAGTTAATGTCAAGCCCTGTTAACACTTCTATTTTGCATTATTAGGTATGCAATTCTCCTGGGAATTACAGCAGACTACAAGCCTTTGAAAGAGAGGCTTGCACTTGGTCACAGGTATAAGGTACATGTAATAAATCAACAAATGAGAACCACTGTTTGATTTGGTTGCAGTATATGCTTTTAGCTCTGTTTTCTTTCAAGAATGATATTTTGGCTTTGCTGATTTGCTTGAAGCTTTTATTTTATAGTTCTTTGCAACCAGCTTGTTATATACAGTGTTTTTGCTTTCTTCTGTTTTCAGGAGCACATTTTGAGAGCAATTCAGTTGAAACCCAAGGACCCCTCAGTTTACCATTTAATGGGACGTTGGAGTTTTGAGGTAAGGAGAAGCATTAGGCTTTCATATGTTGTACATGAGAAATGTTTACATACTCATCTAGTTTGATTTATATCATTTTCTACATGGTTGGATAAATCTAATACACTGTAGTACATTCCCTGCAAGGTGTAGAATTGTTTAAAGTCCATTTAATTAAACAAGACCGTTACAAAACTTAAAACAGCAGTTAAAAATTCATTGCAGAATTTGAAATAAAGTGTTTTGATATTAAAGTAGTTTGGTATGTTTGGACAAAATGTTAAATTGTATATTTAAAGTAGTGAGTGGTTTTTGTTTGCACTGAATCACATATTTAGTGTGATTCCTCTGAATGGAACTTTACCTGGCTGAGGAAGGAAGTTTGAGGATCTTCAATAAATTTGTGTCATTAAAATTACAATATTTTTTTTTTTAGGTAGCTAAGTTGTCATGGTGGCAACGTCAAGCTGCTGCAACGTTTATAGGTGAACCTCCCTCAGCAACTTATGATGAAGCTTTATCAAACTTCAACAAGGTATAGTCCTACCCAAGTCTTATGTCAGATATGTTTCTTTTTAATGTTCCGGTAAATGTAATTTGAGAGGTGTACTCAAGGATGGGATTGGACAATTTTTAGTATGGTTTGAAGGTTCACTTTTGTTATTCTCACCTAGGCAGAGCAGCTGAGTCCTGGGTTTTGGAAATCTAATGCCTTGTTTATAGGAAAGGTACGTTTTACAGTTAGAATGTGATTCTTTAATATTTTTTATTAATTACATTCTTTGGAAATGGCTTTCCTATAAAAATTAAATG
The DNA here is from genome assembly GCA_030142905.1 of Heliopora coerulea. NCBI lineage: Eukaryota > Metazoa > Cnidaria > Anthozoa > Scleralcyonacea > Helioporidae > Heliopora > Heliopora coerulea. The sequence continues at coordinate 606,225 of JASJOG010000116.1, read as the reverse complement.
GAATTTGATCCATTTAATTTGTGTTTTCTCTGATTTCTTAAGACTGAGAAGTTGGTTGAAAAACAGAAAAGTAGCTGAGTTTTTAATCAGCTTTGTACTGTTTGGAAATCAAATCAGACACAACTTTGGAGTTTATGATGTGGCTTCTGAAAGTTATCTGGAGAAAATTATGTTTAAAGTTGTCAGTGTTTCATGTTTAGTGAGATCACTTTTATGAACTATGGTCTCCAACTCATCGGAAGTAAAGGAAGCATGGGCCCTGACTTGAACCAACTGAACCCTTCTTGATAGAGTTGAACAATATTAGTGCTTGGGTAACCTCCTTATCTTGGCAATCTCCTCCAGGAATGTACTGCACCTTTTCCAGAAATTCAATTTCCTAGCAAGGAAAATGCCTCCCTTGGCCAACCCACTGCTGTGTTTACTTGGGACATGTGAGCTGGAGCTTCCCCAGTTTTGAACTCCAACTACAAAATTTTCATCAAGAATAATTCATTTTTTTGGCAGGGGTTAAAAGGTTAACACTTGACATCTTATTTCCCTGGAGGTTTGTTTTTGAAGCCATTGAATAAACTCACAACTTGTGGAAAGTGCATAACAGCTCAACAAGGTCGTTTAAAACCTTATATCTACATGAATAAAACCTTGGTATATGTACATGTGTTAATTGCTAGGATATGGATCATTGGTGGTAACTAAAATAAACTGTGGTATGAGTGATTGGCTGGGGCTCAGGGGATCCACCAGAATATTGTGTCAGAGGAGATGAGATTGATGAGTATATCCAAACAAACATAATGTACTTATGTGTTGTTATAATGTGATAATTTTCAGTGTTACCAACAACTTGGGGATATGACTAAAGCCAAAGAATGGATTCAGAAGTCGTTAGATCTTCCTGTGAAACACCAAGAGGTAAATAGGTAATGGCAAACTGTTAGTAACAACATTCATGATGACTTGTTTTTGTGTCCTGTGTGATTGTCTTCTGTGGTAGTGAATTTGATTATTTTATATTTCATTTGATTCTCATATATTTTTGTTGTCGTTGTTGTTGTTATTGTTTATGTTGTATTGAGTTTGATGGTAATAATGACGTTGATCATAATAGAGATGATCTTAATAAAGGTGGTAAGGGTGATGATAATGGTGACGACAGTGGTTTAGATGGTGATGATAATGATAATTGATGAGATGATGATGACTACAATGACGATAATGATAGTGCTAGCAATCAATAAAGAATTACTGGTCATTATTTCCTGCTATATTCAATCCAGTTGCCTCTTCCTATCGTTCATCTGCATTGTCATAAAATGTTCTCTCGAAATATTTCTCCGTTTTCTTTGAAGGATAAAAAAGCTCACGAGGAGGCGAAAACTATCCTAGCTGGCCTGTAAGGTGTGACAGTGACAACTTTTCTGCATTAAATTACACATGTACATAAGTTCATGACCTTGCTAGAAAATATCCAACAATTATAAGAAAATTAGATTGTCATCACTCAAAATCTTCGAAAACAATCATCAATACGTATTTACTAGGGTTGATAATATAAATATATCCCTAGCAATCAGAACAATGAGACAGCCACATGGACTTACAAGGTTCTAAAAACAAGCTAAAGAGTCGTAAAGAGTGAGGGCTCATTTCACGTTCATCACACATTCCTGTACAACGATAAGTTTGACCTCATCTGATGGGAACCATCTCGCTCTCATTTTATAGTTCATTTTGCCTTCAGAGAGCGGCATGAATGTTTCCTTGCATGCATTCTCGTATGCATAGCCGCGTGAAGGAATATTCCTAACCCTAATTCTCACCCTAATAATTGATAGACATACGTTGAAGTCCAAATGCACGACATACAGGTGGCCTCTGGATGGACTGATGAATATGGTCATAATTTTCCAATATTAGATGATCATCATGTTTATTTTCTCTTCACCATCTCGTGTCTCCTTGTTTTTCTCCTCATCTTGTCATGTGTAAAGTAAAACAACGCTGGATTTCTTGCTTTGCTTACATCAGCACACGGATGTTCGTAAATTTGTCTCATTATCTTCCGCTTTCTCTGCTCAAGCTCCCACAACGATTTGCCGACTCTCAGTTTTTCGCGCTTCATTTTTTCGAAGTAAACTGCCTTCATCGCGTCGAGGTGTTTTGTGAACGACAATAGCTGTTTCGATTCAAAGTAGTTCTTCATCACTGCATTTCGTTTATTTTCGCGCGTTTTATGTGACTCCAGTGTGGCGTCCATAGGTTTCATTTCTCGGCGCTGTGCTTTAATCATTGGTACATTTCTCGAACGTGAATAGGACCAACGCACTGAGCAACCAATGGATTGTTCTGGTAAATGCCCATTCGTTTCTTTTGTGTTTGTCATGATGTCTTTAATGACTGCCACTTCGGTAACTTTTGCCTTTTTTTCGCCCGTTAATTCCTTACATCAAATTGGTCCTGACAAGTGCCCAAAGACTTTAAAACGGTCAGACGTTTCCCCTGACGACCGGTCATACAACGTCGACTACGAAACGAATGGACGTGTCCAGATCAATTCAATTATCCAAGACTTCTTGTGTCTCGTAAAATGGTGAAGTTTTTTAGTTCAACGTAAGGTTGTTAACCGTTTGCGTGAAACCTTATTGGCTGATTGCTACCATTCGAAACCTGGTCGTGGACTGCAGAACAGGGAGTTTAGCAGCAGTCCTACAATATCATTTTTACGCTATCTGCAAGAGTAACATTTGAATTCTAATTCTCACTTTCTAGAGCTAACTTTTGGGAAATGCTTGTTGTGCTTGCTGTTTATTTTCTTTCGTTCTTCATCTCTGTCCAAGACTTCGGTGTAAGATGAACCAACCTTGGCTTCTTATTATATCGTCCAAACCTTACACCACCATTAATTAACTAATGCTTTTAAATCCTATGTCAACATTGCTAATGCATTTTCCATCTGTCGTTAGTGCTTGTAAACTTTGGCAACGATAAATCGAAAAAAAATTTATCTACTTCATATCCATGCTTAAACACGTTTGAACACGGGTTTATTAAATCAGTTTTAACTGGTAAATGGCATACGAGTTTTGACTGTTAACTGAGATAAAAGATTGCATTATCAAACAACCTTTGTGAGACGGTGCTAATCCTGGGTAGCATAACCGAAACTAGCAGCTGAAAATTCTTAATACGTTTTACAAAACGTTGCTTAATTCAGCAGGTTTTAGTGGCGTGATGGGCATATTAATTCGCAGCCTAATGTATTGTCAGGTTTTTTCAAGACAAACATACATTAGGGTAAATCTGCAAATTATTTTATATTCATTAAGCTACGACTTTTCAATTAAATGTGAGGGTTGCTTGTTGATGTACGTTTGCCGGTCTAAAGTGAAACTTTCTTCCCCGCAAATGAGCCGTGTCATATTTTTCATTTTAATTGTGTTCACTCAGCTTCAGCAGGTGCTGGAAACCGATATCTGGAAACCGATATCTGGAAACCGATATTAAAATTGTGAATATCTTGACATCTAATTCGTTGGCAATGGTGCAACATTGTCTGTTCGAACTTCTCGTCATACGCTATTTGCTTTTTTTTTCTCTTTTCTTTTTCTTTTTTTTCAATTTCCGCTGTTTTTTTGGCAGACCGTTTGAAACTCCAAAGTAGATATAATGTGTGAGATGGTTTCATTTATGTCATCCTTCTGAGTTGTTAAACAATGAAATGTTCTTTCTTGATTCTTTGAGACAGGTATTTGTTTGCTCTAAGATTATCCGGAATAGCTCCTGACTGTCGCTTCTGATCACAGGAAACTCGCCTACAGACATTTATTTTTTGAAAATCTTTTGAGATATATTCTTTTGGCGTGTGTTAACATTGATGTTTCATGGACAATACTCATACACTTTGGCCGTATCTTACCCTGCCGTAAGTAAAAGTTTTGATGCTGTCTGATGTCTTTGTTTCAGAGTTAATTCACCCGGAATTATCGTCTGACAAAAAAAAAATTGTCTGGTATTTTAGGATCGGCACTAATGGAAACACTGCGTGGAAAATTACGAGTAATCAGCCATCTGTATACGGCACAAAGCCAGCATTTCGCTAACATGTATCACCATTATACTAATAGGTGAAATAAATATTACTCAAAGAGCAGTCCGGGCAACAAGAATGCCTTAATTAAGAAGGCCTACCGAACGGAGCAATCTCCCTGCCCTTGATTCCTTTGAACTCTCCGTCGTAGGAGCCCCAACGTTCAGGTATATCTCTCACTCGTTTTAAAAGATCTAGTTATATGGCTGTCTGAACTGATATAATAGTTTGAAAATCCGTTACGTATTTTTTCCTTTTGTCCCACGACGCGAGTAACTTGTGGGGTCAACGAAACAACTGTAAGTTCCTGCGTTAATGATATCGAAACACTTTATTGCTCTTTGCTTCGATCTTGCGGACAGTGACTGGAATCTGGTTTGATCACCAGTTGTCACCCCATGTCTGAAGCTGTTTCCGTTCGGATGAGATGTCTATTTCACTTTCATATCAATGAAGACAAATTTAATGAGAATTGTTTCCTTACAGTGTACTCTTGTTTAGAAAATCTGAGTATTCCAAGTATTCCTCTTACTAACTGCGCGCTGAATCAGATGATCTGTGTTAATTTATCTTTATCATTCAAAGAAACAGTAATGTTGCTAGCGCCGCACCGTTCAAACATCCTGTTCATGAATCTGATTCCAGGACATTTCTTTTCCAAGAAAGCATTAACTTCACTCATTTAATAATTAACCAAATTCCGGTGTCGTTCTCAGAAAGTGCGACTTTTCGGTGCTCATTCGTGCTGTTTATGTTTTGCTTTGTATTCTAAACTTACCTTTAGAAGAGGTCATGTAACCATTCGACTATGCAGGACGTCGTTATAGTTCTATTCATAGTGATAACAATCCTGGGACTTCTTCAGAGAGGAGAGAGTAGGAATAATAGGAGTCACAGATCTAATGAATGCAAGCTCTACGACATGAACTCGGGTGGAAATGATCTAGCACAAATTCTCGCTTGGTTGTTTGCTTCTTTCCTTGCTTTTTTCTTACCTTTCTTCCTTCTATTTACCCGGTCTTTCCCTCTCTTTACACTCCTTTGTTCCACTTTTCTCCTTCATTATTTCAGCTGGGTCGATCCATACCCGACCCAATCAATAAAACACTTGGCATTATTCAAAGACTACTTTTTTTGTTCATTAAAAAATATGGTTATTATTCACTATTGAAAGAGATCTGTTGCAGTAGTTGCTTATAGTTATAATAATCAATCCGAAATCCCAAACACACCACCAAAAGAGAGTTTTAAAAACTTTTTACAATCATTCCAATGCTGATGTTTGAAAACCTACGAATTAGATAGGTATGGGGTTTTTAGAGGGTTTTATCATTGCGTTGTCGGTGGAGTTCCAGTAGATCCTGGAACTATGGGTGGCAAATGAAAAACTCCTAAAGAAACTGTTCTATCAAGCAGTTGGACATCTACTGATGGAATGCCCATAGTGATAGAACTACAGTTGAGTGGTTGTGCTATGTGACTACATGTTACTGAATGCTTTTGGCAAGATCTCGTTGAATGTTGCTTAATCTCGCACTGTGAGTCCGTTGGTACAACGGTGCTCAAGGAAGATAGTGCCCTTGACTTCAAGTGTCTTGCTTCAATGGCGTTAATTTCTCCTCGTGTTACAAGTTGTCTCTGATCTTCTCCAAGTGATAACGCAGGTGCTGATCTTAACCTTCGATGACTTTCAACCGAACAAGGTCTTTCAGTTGGATACAGAATATTGTCTAGTTTCACATAGCTCTTAGGCCGTATCCTTTCTTCCTTTGCCTGCAAGTTTCTGTTGCTGCCGGTGACCTTTATAGAACTAGAAGTTTCTGACCGTAGAAAGTTCTTTGGTGTACATTTTCTACTGCTCATAACTCGGTATCTCAGATCTCCTCCCTTAACCCCACCAACCTCGTCTGGCCTTCGGATTTTACTTACATGGTCATTCTGCTGCAAATTGCTCCTTAAATCACCTCTTCCTTTGTTGTGCTTATTAGGAGAAAGTTCCTTAGAAACCACAAGCCTATCCAGAATGTCAAGCGTCTTGTCGTTGTTGGTAGGTTTTACATCCGTCTGGCTTGTCTGCAAAGATTCTTGATCCTTAATAAAACGCATCAACAGATCTCGTTTCGCGATTGCTAAAT